>JAIOJX010000032.1:174603478-175008478 GCA_022376925.1 Tragulus kanchil
TATTTTTGTACATGTATGTTCCCAGATCAATCAGATGCATATCCCTTGACCCTCCCCCCACCCAGTTCCCCTCCCCATCCCTCCAGACCATCGCTCCAAGTGGTTGTAGGTACTCCTATTCCCCTAGCACAATGACAATAGCTATCTTTTCTACACATGACAGTATAGGTTCCCATGTTACTCCCTCCCATTGTTTGGTCTCCACAATGTCTTTATGTCTATCCTCTGTTTTTTCATGAGTTCACTGCGTGTGTTATCATGACCATCTTACTAGATCCCATATATATGAGTTAGTATAGTATACTTGTCTTTCTCTTTTTGACTTACTTCACTTTTTATGATAGGTTCTAGAGCCAGCCACCTCATTAGGACTGAGTCTTCTGCATTTCTTTTAACAGCTGAGTAGTATTCCATTGTATATATGTACCAGAGCTTCTGGATCCATTCATTTGTCGATTCGCGTTTATTTATCTTCTCTCTATAATTTAACATTTTCCACCAAGTATAGAAAACTTTAGACCATTATTTCTTCAAATATATATATATATATATATATATATATATATATATATATACATATAAGAACTTTCTGTCTCTACTCTCCTTTTGAACTCTTTGATATGTTTACTGGACTTCTTGGTATTTTTCTGCAGTTATCTGGTGTTCCCTTTCCTTTAGTTTTTTCTAATTGCTTTGGATTGTGTACTTTCTAGTCATTTACTTTCATGTTCAGTGATGTTTTTCCTTCTTCCATCTTTTATCAGCTGTTAAACACATCCAGTAAATTTTTCATTTCAGCAGTAGAATATTCAACTAACTTTTTCTTTTTTTTTGCCTGTAAGTCATTGTTATTTATTTATTTATTTTTCATCCATCTTTATTCTTTGGCATGTGCGGGCCTCCTATTGCAGTGGCCTCTCTCATCGCAGAGCACGGACTCTGGCCGCATGCATTCCAGAGTGCTGGCTGTCAACTGGGCACGCTGGCCTAGCCGTTCCTCGGTATGTGGGATATTCCTGGGCCAGAGATTGAACAGGTGCCCCTTGCACTGCAAGGCGGACTCTTAACCCACTGGACCACCAGGGGAGTCCTTCAACCGACTTTTTTTTTTTTTTTAAAGATTTATTTATTTATTTATTTATTTATTTTTGTACATGTATGTTCCCAGATCAATCAGATGCATATCCCTTGACCCTCCCCCCACCCAGTTCCCCTCCCCATCCCTCCAGACCATCGCTCCAAGTGGTTGTAGGTACTCCTATTCCCCTAGCACAATGACAATAGCTATCTTTTCTACACATGACAGTATAGGTTCCCATGTTACTCCCTCCCATTGTTTGGTCTCCACAATGTCTTTATGTCTATCCTCTGTTTTTTCATGAGTTCACTGCGTGTGTTATCATGACCATCTTACTAGATCCCATATATATGAGTTAGTATAGTATACTTGTCTTTCTCTTTTTGACTTACTTCACTTTTTATGATAGGTTCTAGAGCCAGCCACCTCATTAGGACTGAGTCTTCTGCATTTCTTTTAACAGCTGAGTAGTATTCCATTGTATATATGTACCAGAGCTTCTGGATCCATTCATTTGTCGATGGACATCTAGGTTGCTTCCATGTACTGGCTATTGTATAGAGAGCTGCAATGAACATTGGGGTACAGGTGCCTCTTTCAGTTTTGATTTCATCAGGATATAGGCCTAATAGTGGGATTGCTGGGTCATAGGGTGCTTCTATTTTTAGTTTTTTAAGGAATCTCCATATTGTCTTCCATAGAGGTTGTATTAATTTACATTCCCACCAGCAATGCAAGAGGGTTCCCTTTTCTCCACACCTTCTCCAGCATTTGTTGTCTGTCGATTTGTTGATGATGGCCATTCTGACAGGTGTGAGGTGGTATCTCATTGTGGTTTTAATTTGCATTTCTCTAATAATAAGCGAGGTTGAGCATCGTTTCATGTATTTTTGGACCATTTGTATGTCCTCTTTGGAGAGGCGTCTCTTTAGATCTTTTTCCCATTTTTTGATTGGGCTGCTCATTTTCCCTGTGCTGAGTTGTCTGAGTTGCTTGTAGATTTTGGAGATTAATTCTTTGTCTGTTGTTTCATTTGCTATGATTTTCTCCCACTCTGTGGGGTGTCTGTTGAACTTTTTGTAATTTCTTTTGCTGTACAAAAGCTTTTAAGTTTCATAAGGTCCCATATGTTCATTTTCTTTTCAGTTGTGCTATTTTAGTTGGTGGGTCAGAGAAGATCTTGCTTTGATTGATGTCCTTGAGGGTTTTGCCTATATTCTCCTCTAAGAGTTTGATGGTTTCTGGTCTTACATTGAGGTCTTTAATCCATTTTGAGTTGATCTTAGTGTATGGTGTCAGGGAATATTCCAATTTCATTTTTTTGCATGTAGCTGTCCAATTCTCCCAGCACCACTTGTTAAAGAGGCTGTCTTTGTCCCATTTTATAGTTTCTCCGTGTGTTATCATGACCATCTTACTAGATCCCATATATATGAGTTAGTATACTATACTTGTCTTTCTCTTTTTGACTTACTTCACTTTTTATGATAGGTTCTAGAGCCAGCCACCTCATTAGGACTGAGTCTTCTGCATTTCTTTTAACAGCTGAGTAGTATTCCATTGTATATATGTACCAGAGCTTCTGGATCCATTCATTTGTCGATGGACATCTAGGTTGCTTCCATGTACTGGCTATTGTATAGAGAGCTGCAATGAACATTGGGGTACAGGTGCCTCTTTCAGTTTTGATTTCATCAGGATATAGGCCTAATAGTGGGATTGCTGGGTCATAGGGTGCTTCTATTTTTAGTTTTTTAAGGAATCTCCATATTGTCTTCCATAGAGGTTGTATTAATTTACATTCCCACCAGCAATGCAAGAGGGTTCCCTTTTCTCCACACCTTCTCCAGCATTTGTTGTCTGTCGATTTGTTGATGATGGCCATTCTGACAGGTGTGAGGTGGTATCTCATTGTGGTTTTAATTTGCATTTCTCTAATAATAAGCGAGGTTGAGCATCGTTTCATGTATTTTTGGACCATTTGTATGTCCTCTTTGGAGGGGCGTCTCTTTAGATCTTTTTCCCATTTTTTGATTGGGCTGCTCATTTTCCCTGTGCTGAGTTGTCTGAGTTGCTTGTAGATTTTGGAGATTAATTCTTTGTCTGTTGTTTCATTTGCTATGATTTTCTCCCACTCTGTGGGGTGTCTGTTGAACTTTTTGTAATTTCTTTTGCTGTACAAAAGCTTTTAAGTTTCATAAGGTCCCATATGTTCATTTTCTTTTCAGTTCTGCTATTTTAGTTGGTGGGTCAGAGAAGATCTTGCTTTGATTGATGTCCTTGAGGGTTTTGCCTATATTCTCCTCTAAGAGTTTGATGGTTTCTGGTCTTACATTGAGGTCTTTAATCCATTTTGAGTTGATCTTAGTGTATGGTGTCAGGGAATATTCCAATTTCATTTTTTTGCATGTAGCTGTCCAATTCTCCCAGCACCACTTGTTAAAGAGGCTGTCTTTGTCCCATTTTATAGTTTCTCCTCCTTTATCAAAAATAAGGTACCCATAGGTGCGTGGGTTGATCTCTGGGTTCTCAATCTTGTTCCATTGATCTATAGTTCTGTTTTTGTGCCAGTACCATACTGTCTTGATGACTGTTGCTTTGTAGTAGAGTCTGAAGTTAGGGAGGCTGATCCCTCCAACTCCATTTTTCTTCCTCAGGATTGCTTTGGCTATTCGAGGTCTTCTGTGTTCCCATATGAACTGTGTTATTATTTGGTCTAGTTCTGTGAAAAATGTCAGTGGTAGTTGAATAGGTATTGCATTGAATCTGTAGATGATATTTGGAAGTATGGTCATTTTCACAATATTGATTCTTCCAATCCAGGAACATGGAATATCTCTCCATCTGTTTAAGTCTTCTTTAATGTCTCTCATGAGTGTCTTGTAATTTTCTGTGTACAATTCTTTTGTTTCTTTGGGTAGGTTTATTCCTAGATATTTGATTCTTTTGGTTGCAATGGTGAAGGGGATTGCCTCTTTGATTTCCTTTTCTGATTTTTCATTGTTTGTGTATAGGAATGCCAGTGACTTCTGTGTGTTGACTTTGTATCCTGCAACTTTGCTGAATTCATTGATTAGTTCTAGTAGCTTTGTAACCGTGTCTTTGGGATTTTCTATGTATAATATCATGTCGTCTGCAAAAAGAGAGAGCTTGACTTCTTCCTTTCCAATCTGGATTCCTTTGATTTTTTTCTCTTCTCTTATTGCTGTTGCTAGGACTTCCAGGACTATGTTGAATAGCAGTGGTGAAAGTGGGCACCCCTGTCTTGTTCCTGATCTTAGAGGGAATGCTTTCAGTTTTTCACCATTAACAATAATGTTCGCTGTAGGTTTCTCATAGATGGCTTTTATTATGTTGAGATAGGTTCCTCCTATGCCCATTTTCTGAAGAGTTTTGATCATAAATGGATGTTGTACTTTGTCGAAGGCTTTTTCTGCATCTATTGAGATGATCATGTGATTTTTGTCTTTCAACTTGTTGATATGGTGTATCACGTTGATTGATTTGCGGATGTTGAAGAAGCCTTGCATGCCTGGGATGAACCCAACTTGATCATAATGTATGAGTTTTTTGACATGTCGTTGAATTCTGTTTGCTAGGATTTTGTTGAGGATCTTGGCATCTAAGTTCATCAGTGAAATTGTCCTATAGTTTTCCTTTTTTGTGTTGTCTTTGCCGGGTTTGGGTATCAGGGTGATGGTGGCCTCGTAGAATGTGTTTGGGAGTTTTCCTTCCTGTGCAATTTTTTGAAAGAGTTTTAGAAGGACAGGCATTAGCTCTTCTTTAAATGTTTGGTAGAATTTGGCTGTGAAGCCATCTGGTCCTGGGCTTTTATTTTTGGGTAGATTTTTAATCACAAATTCGATTTCTGAGCTTGTGATTGGGTTGTTCAAAGTTTCTCTGTCAGTCTTAAATCTGTAGATGATATTTGGAAGTATGGTCATTTTCACAATATTGATTCTTCCAATCCAGGAACATGGAATATCTCTCCATCTGTTTAAGTCTTCTTTAATGTCTCTCATGAGTGTCTTGTAATTTTCTGTGTACAATTCTTTTGTTTCTTTGGGTAGGTTTATTCCTAGATATTTGATTCTTTTGGTTGCAATGGTGAAGGGGATTGCCTCTTTGATTTCCTTTTCTGATTTTTCATTGTTTGTGTATAGGAATGCCAGTGACTTCTGTGTGTTGACTTTGTATCCTGCAACTTTGCTGAATTCATTGATTAGTTCTAGTAGCTTTGTAACCGTGTCTTTGGGATTTTCTATGTATAATATCATGTCGTCTGCAAAAAGAGAGAGCTTGACTTCTTCCTTTCCAATCTGGATTCCTTTGATTTTTTTCTCTTCTCTTATTGCTGTTGCTAGGACTTCCAGGACTATGTTGAATAGCAGTGGTGAAAGTGGGCACCCCTGTCTTGTTCCTGATCTTAGAGGGAATGCTTTCAGTTTTTCACCATTAACAATAATGTTCGCTGTAGGTTTCTCATAGATGGCTTTTATTATGTTGAGATAGGTTCCTCCTATGCCCATTTTCTGAAGAGTTTTGATCATAAATGGATGTTGTACTTTGTCGAAGGCTTTTTCTGCATCTATTGAGATGATCATGTGATTTTTGTCTTTCAACTTGTTGATATGGTGTATCACGTTGATTGATTTGCGGATGTTGAAGAAGCCTTGCATGCCTGGGATGAACCCAACTTGATCATAATGTATGAGTTTTTTGACATGTCGTTGAATTCTGTTTGCTAGGATTTTGTTGAGGATCTTGGCATCTAAGTTCATCAGTGAAATTGTCCTATAGTTTTCCTTTTTTGTGTTGTCTTTGCCGGGTTTGGGTATCAGGGTGATGGTGGCCTCGTAGAATGTGTTTGGGAGTTTTCCTTCCTGTGCAATTTTTTGAAAGAGTTTTAGAAGGACAGGCATTAGCTCTTCTTTAAATGTTTGGTAGAATTTGGCTGTGAAGCCATCTGGTCCTGGGCTTTTATTTTTGGGTAGATTTTTAATCACAAATTCGATTTCTGAGCTTGTGATTGGGTTGTTCAAAGTTTCTGTTTCTTCCTGGCTCAGTCTTGGGAGATTAATCCTGTCCAAGAAACTGTCCATTTCTTCCAGGTTGTCCAGTTTGTTGCCATAGAGTTGCTCATAATAGTCAACCGACTTTTTAAATAGTTTTTTTCCTCTGTTAAAATGACCTATTTGTTTACTCCTTAAGGTCATATTTTCATTTATTCTTTTAAAACACCACATCTCTGTTAACTATTTATAATAGCTACTTGTAAATCCTGTTTTTTTTTTTTTGGAATTGTTCTAAAATTAAAAGGCTTTTCCTTGCGGCTGCTTTGAAATCTTTGTTAATCCATCTTCTGTGCTCATTTGGAGTTGCTTTCTATTGACTCATTTTTTTCCTGGGGATATGTCCTATTTCCTTGCTTATTTGCATGCCTATTGATTTTTTATTGAAAATGACACAGTGTAGACAATACACTATTCTAGATTTGGTTATGTTCTTCCAAAGATTGTTCATTTTTGGTTCTAGCTGAACAGTAATATCTCAGGTTTCAATCATCAATCGTCTCTTCTATCCTTAGTTTTTCAGCTTCTAGATGCTGTATTTTTAGCTTGGTTCCTTGGGTCTCCCCATTCCAGCCTAATTTGATGGTTAGCTAAAGATGTGGACAGTTTCCATCCGTAATTTGTCATTCTCTCTTTCTCTGACTTCCTGATGAATTGATATGGTGTATCACGTTGATTGATTTGCGGATGTTGAAGAAGCCTTGCATGCCTGGGATGAACCCAACTTGATCATAATGTATGAGTTTTTTGACATGTCGTTGAATTCTGTTTGCTAGGATTTTGTTGAGGATCTTGGCATCTAAGTTCATCAGTGAAATTGTCCTATAGTTTTCCTTTTTTGTGTTGTCTTTGCCGGGTTTGGGTATCAGGGTGATGGTGGCCTCGTAGAATGTGTTTGGGAGTTTTCCTTCCTGTGCAATTTTTTGAAAGAGTTTTAGAAGGACAGGCATTAGCTCTTCTTTAAATGTTTGGTAGAATTTGGCTGTGAAGCCATCTGGTCCTGGGCTTTTATTTTTGGGTAGATTTTTAATCACAAATTCGATTTCTGAGCTTGTGATTGGGTTGTTCAAAGTTTCTGTTTCTTCCTGGCTCAGTCTTGGGAGATTAATCCTGTCCAAGAAACTGTCCATTTCTTCCAGGTTGTCCAGTTTGTTGCCATAGAGTTGCTCATAATAGTCAACCGACTTTTTAAATAGTTTTTTTCCTCTGTTAAAATGACCTATTTGTTTACTCCTTAAGGTCATATTTTCATTTATTCTTTTAAAACACCACATCTCTGTTAACTATTTATAATAGCTACTTGTAAATCCTGTTTTTTTTTTTTTGGAATTGTTCTAAAATTAAAAGGCTTTTCCTTGCGGCTGCTTTGAAATCTTTGTTAATCCATCTTCTGTGCTCATTTGGAGTTGCTTTCTATTGACTCATTTTTTTCCTGGGGATATGTCCTATTTCCTTGCTTATTTGCATGCCTATTGATTTTTTATTGAAAATGACACAGTGTAGACAATACACTATTCTAGATTTGGTTATGTTCTTCCAAAGATTGTTCATTTTTGGTTCTAGCTGAACAGTAATATCTCAGGTTTCAATCATCAATCGTCTCTTCTATCCTTAGTTTTTCAGCTTCTAGATGCTGTATTTTTAGCTTGGTTCCTTGGGTCTCCCCATTCCAGCCTAATTTGATGGTTAGCTAAAGATGTGGACAGTTTCCATCCGTAATTTGTCATTCTCTCTTTCTCTGACTTCCTTGTACTTGTGGTTTCTCCCTTAAATTTCCAGTTATTCAAACAGTCTTGAGGCCTGACCTCTATATTCAGTAACAATTCACCTTTCTGCAGCCTGCTGTGCTGAGGAATCAGTTCAGTTCAGTTCTGTTGCTCAGTCATGGCCCCACCTGGCTGCCCTGTCCTTCACCATGTCGCGGAGCCTGCTCAAATTCATGTCCACTGACTCAGTGATGCCATCCAACCACCTCATCCTCTGTCCCCTTCTCCTTCTGCCTTCTATTTTCCCCCCAATCAGGCTCTTTTCCAATGGGTCGTCTCTTCACATCAGGTGGCCAAAGTATTGGAGCTTCAGCTTCAGCATCAGTTCTTCCAATGAATATTCAGAGTTGATTTCCTTTAGGATTGACTGGTTTGGTTTCCTATGCTGAGGAATAGCCTTAGTAAAAGAAAAAAAAATGCAACAAACTTTCAATTTCTTCCAATGCAGCTCTTTCAAACGTAGGTTCTCTGATTTCCACCTGATTTTTCACTAAGCTCCCTGGGTTCTCCAGTATGTGTGTACAAATGAACAATCATCTAGAGTTTTGAGTAGAGTTTACACTTAGAGATGTATTTTTTAAGATCACATTTAAAAAAAGAAGTGGCCTCTTTTTCTGGTTATTTATTTATTTATTTATTTTTATTTTATTTTATTTTTTATTTATTTTGGTGGGGGTGGGAAGGGAGAGGGTGGGCGGGCCACTTCCACTGGTCTTTCATTTGTCTAGTTTCATCCATCTTTGTTCTTTGGCCCGTGTGGGCCTCCCATCGCGGTGGCCTCTGTTGTCGCAGAGCACCGACTCTGGGCGCATGCGCTCCAGAGCTCCGGCTCCGTAATTGGACACATGGGTCCAGCTACTCCGCGGCACGTGGGATCTTCCCAGGCCAGGGATCGAACCAGCACCCCTTGTACTGCAAGGTGGTGTCCTTACCCACTGGACCACCAGGGAAGCCCATTATTTATTTATTTTTATCTATCTTTTATTCTTTGGCCTGTATGGGCCTCTCATTGCAGTGGCCTCTCTCACTGCAGAGCACTGGTCCTGGGTACCTGTGCTCCAGAGCACTGGCTCCTAATTGGACACACCTGTTCAGTGGCACGTGGGATCTTTCCAGGCCAGGGATCGAACCAGTGCCCTCTGCAATGCAAGGTGGACTCTCTACCACTGGACCACCAGGGAAGCCCTACACTTAAGATTTTCTTTTTTTTCTTTTTTTGACCACTTCTGTTGATCTTTTATTCATTTATTTTTGGTTTTTTTTTTGGCCTTTTTTTTTTTGGCCTGTGTGGGCCTCCCATCACAGTGACCTCCCTCGCTGCAGAGCGCCGGCTCGGTAGTTGGACACATGGGTCCAGCCAATCCGTGGAACATGGGATCTTCCCAGGCCAGGGATCCCCCTACACTTAGGTTTTCGATCCTTGTACTTTCAGTTGCTCTCCCACTTCTAGGAACTTCCTTCGCTCCTTTAAACTTTGGGCTGCTGTCGCTGTAATAGCTCCTCTACCTGATCTTCAAGGCTGTAAATTCAAAGTTTTCTACCATGTTTTGTGAGGTCTGAAGACCACTCTCAGTTACATCAGGGAAAAAAAAAGACAATCAATGTATTTGCAATTTTATCTCAATGCAATGGCCTCTTTTATAACAAAAGTCTGTTTTGGTCTCTGATTTCTTTTTATCACTTTAAAATACCTTCAGAGAGGGGCTTCCTTGGTAGCTCAGTGGTGAAGAGTTCACCTGCCAATGCAGGAGACACAAGTTTGATCCCTGATCTGGGAAGATCCCACATGCGGTGAAGCAACTAAGCCCGTGAGCCACAACTACAGAGCCTGTGCTCTAGAGCCTCGGAGCCGCAACTGCTGAAGCCCGTGAGCCCTAGAGCCCGAGTTCCACAACAAGAGAAGTCATAGCCACAAGAAGCCTGCTCACCTCAACTAGAGCGTAGCCCCCACTCCCTGCAATTAGAGAAGAGCTTGCAGCGGCAGTGAAAACCCAGAATAGCTGAAAATAAATAAATAAATAAAAAGTTAAAAAAAAAAAACTTCAATAGCTTTTATTTTGATACATTTTGCTCAGACTTTACAACTATTATCTTTGGCAGCAGTTGCCAAACTAATTCCCTCTGCCATTCCAATAAGCTCGACGTATAAGTGGTATCATTTCAAAATTTCATTTTCTGATTGTTGCTGGTGTTATATAGAAGTAAGAATAATATTTTCACAGTGAGCTAGTATCTGTCTTGCTACCTTCACTTATTAATTTTAATAGTTCATATGTGGGTTATTTGGATTTCTTGTATATACTGCTGTGTTACTTGAGAAAAATGACAATTTTGTTTCATCTTTTCCAATTCTGTCTCCTTTATTTCTTTTTCATTCTTTACCACACGGTCTAGAGTCTTCAGAGAAATGTTGATATAAATGGTAGAAATGAGATCCTGTCTTCTTTCCTGTGTTATGAAGCAAGGGTAGAGATGATTAGAGAGATCATTTTTTATAGATCATTTTTATCAGAGTATAAAAAGGATTTTAATTAGAAAAGAATGTTGGATTTTACCAAATGATAATATAATTTTTTTCCTACATTTTCTGAGAATTTAGTGAACCAAATTGGTTAATTTTCAAATATTAAACCATTCTTGGAATCCTGAGATAAACTGCAAGTAGTCATGATTTTATAAATCACTTGATTCAACTTGCTTAAATTTTGTTAAGGATTTTAGCCATTGCCTTCATGAGAGGAATTGACTTGTAATTTTGCATTCTTGATATGCCTTTTTCAGCATTTTGACATCAAGGTAAAGCTAGTCTTATAAAATTTATTGGGAAGCAATCTCCTTTTTTTGTCTTCTTGAAAAGTGTGTGTAATGTTGACATTTCTTCTCCTTTAAATGTTTGAAAAAATTCATTAGGAGACTGTGTATGTGCCTAGACATCTCTTCTGGGTGATATTTTAAATTATAAAAGTATTAAAAATATTTGTATACTAACCACATTTTCTATTTCTTCTTGTGTCCATTTTGAAAAGTTGCACTCTTCTAGGGCTTTGGACAGTTCATCTAAGTGTTCAAATATATTGGAAAATGGATATTTTCATTTCTTATGTTGGTAGTTCATTTTTTCTCTGAGTCTTGATTGATTTTTCTAACTGTCTATCAATTTTAATTTTTTTTCAAAGAACTAATTTTTACTTTTGCTAATTTTCTATAGTATACACGTATTTTTTTTTTTTTTTCTCAGACTTTACAACTATTATCTTTGGCAGCAGTTGCCAAACTAATTCCCTCTGCCATTCCAATAAGCTCGACGTATAAGTGGTATCATTTCAAAATTTCATTTTCTGATTGTTGCTGGTGTTATATAGAAGTAAGAATAATATTTTCACAGTGAGCTAGTATCTGTCTTGCTACCTTCACTTATTAATTTTAATAGTTCATATGTGGGTTATTTGGATTTCTTGTATATACTGCTGTGTTACTTGAGAAAAATGACAATTTTGTTTCATCTTTTCCAATTCTGTCTCCTTTATTTCTTTTTCATTCTTTACCACACGGTCTAGAGTCTTCAGAGAAATGTTGATATAAATGGTAGAAATGAGATCCTGTCTTCTTTCCTGTGTTATGAAGCAAGGGTAGAGATGATTAGAGAGATCATTTTTTATAGATCATTTTTATCAGAGTATAAAAAGGATTTTAATTAGAAAAGAATGTTGGATTTTACCAAATGATAATATAATTTTTTTCCTACATTTTCTGAGAATTTAGTGAACCAAATTGGTTAATTTTCAAATATTAAACCATTCTTGGAATCCTGAGATAAACTGCAAGTAGTCATGATTTTATAAATCACTTGATTCAACTTGCTTAAATTTTGTTAAGGATTTTAGCCATTGCCTTCATGAGAGGAATTGACTTGTAATTTTGCATTCTTGATATGCCTTTTTCAGCATTTTGACATCAAGGTAAAGCTAGTCTTATAAAATTTATTGGGAAGCAATCTCCTTTTTTTGTCTTCTTGAAAAGTGTGTGTAATGTTGACATTTCTTCTCCTTTAAATGTTTGAAAAAATTCATTAGGAGACTGTGTATGTGCCTAGACATCTCTTCTGGGTGATATTTTAAATTATAAAAGTATTAAAAATATTTGTATACTAACCACATTTTCTATTTCTTCTTGTGTCCATTTTGAAAAGTTGCACTCTTCTAGGGCTTTGGACAGTTCATCTAAGTGTTCAAATATATTGGAAAATGGATATTTTCATTTCTTATGTTGGTAGTTCATTTTTTCTCTGAGTCTTGATTGATTTTTCTAACTGTCTATCAATTTTAATTTTTTTTCAAAGAACTAATTTTTACTTTTGCTAATTTTCTATAGTATACACGTATTTTCCTTTTATTTCTGTTTATTATTTCTATTTTGTCTTTGTGTTCATTTGCTTTTATTTTTCCTAACTTCCTAATAGATACTTAGGTCATGAAGTTTCAGTCTTTCTTCATTGATAGTATCTACTTTTAACTTTCACTTAATTATGGTTTAATCTCAGTATGATTTTATATGTTATAGTTTCATTATAATCTCATTTAAAACATTTTCCAGTTTCTATTTTGATGTATTTTTTACCAAGTGGCTATTAGGAGTGTTTTGCTTCCTTTTTAACATTTTGGTTTTTCTTTTATTGTTAATTTCTGACTTAGTTATACCATTGTTCAAGAACAAACTTTAAATGATGTCAGTAGTTTTTCTTTTTAAATTTGGTCTCTTATTTATTTATATTCATCCATCTTTGTTCTTTGGCCTGTGTGGACCTCCCATCGCAGTGGCCTCTCTTGTTGCAGAGCACCAGTTCTGGGCACATGCGCTCCAGAGCGCTGTCTCGTAATTGGACACACCAGTCCAGCCACTCCGTGGCACGTGGGTTCTTCCCAGGCCAGGGATCGAACCCGTGCCGCTTGCACTGCAAGGCAGACTCTCTACCCACTGGACCACCGGGAAAGGCCTGACTTCAGTATTTTAACATTTGTTGGAAATTGCTTTATATTCCAGCCTATAGTCATGATGCCTTCAGGAAGAATTTCTAAAACTTTATCTGGATTTTATACTTGGTCTTATCAGACACATTGGTCTGTTGAAAATTCTCCATCCTGAGAGCAGAATTTCAATGCATCATAATTTAATGAATCACTCCTTTATTGGTAAACATTTAGTTAGTTTCCAGTACTTGTGATATTGAAAAATCCTGCAGTGGACATCCTCATAATTACTTTTTGTGCACTTTTTTGATTCTGTCAGAATCAGAAGAGCCATGGCATAGTGACTGAGGGCAAGCGCTCTAAGGCAGATCCATGAATTTGAATTCTGGTCCTTTATCTTGTTAAAAATGCTCATGCCAGGACTTCTCTTTAGACCAGTTGAATTAATATTCTGGGTGAGTCTCATGACCCTACAGATTAGAGAACTATTGCTCTAAGTAGTGGAAACTGTGATGAGAAAGTGACTAGGACCGCTAAAACACTGGGAGTTACACATTTTCTGGGAGAGAGGCAGGGAGAGAGAGAGAAGCGAGCAGGTACTTTTTCAGCCATCTTAACTTCCTTGGGTCCCTTAGCATCTCTCCAAGTCGTTCCCCAAATTGTGCTATAAATCGGGAGCTCTTAGATCTTCCTTTGCCCTCCAGTCATGCCTACGAGGACAAGCAACGAGTACACGCACAGAGAACATTTGGGGAGGTTAGACTCACAGTCCTGGGATTGTGATTGGAACTTGGTGAGTCCTAGTGGCTGCTAGAGAATTGATTCCTGTTTTACCTTGGAGCCCAAGGACAAGTGAGTCTCGAACATTTCTTCTAGGACGACAGTGCCCTCACGGCTAGTGGAGGCAGGAAGAGACTCATCAAGTCAGGTGTAGGGAGCAGCCCTGCAGAGCAAGTTCCAGTGATAGGATGTGGGTGTGTACGCTCAGTCACAGTTGACTGGATGGTCAACTGGACCCCCTGGACGGTCACATGGACCCACCAGGCTCTGTCGACGGCCTTCTCCAGGCGAGAATACTGGAGTAGGTTGCCATTTCCTCCTCCAGGGGTCTTCTCCACCCACGGGTTGAACCTGCGTCTCCTGTTTTGGCAGGTGAATTCTTTACCACTGCGCCACCTGGGAAGCCCGACAGGATATGGAAGATGCTCTATTAGATTCTTTCCATCAATATTTGCATTCTGATATTAATCTTGAGGCCACAAGAACTCTGCTCTCAAGCCCAACTTAACATTCATTCCCTGCCCCTGACTAATTCACTCAACAAATACATATTAAACACCATTCTGGGCAAATGATTTGTTGAAATGCTTGTTGTTACAATTCTGTGGCAATCACTATTTTAGTTGCAGGAGATGCAACAGTGAACAAACTAGGTCCCACTTTCTGCCCTCACGAGCTTATAGTCTGGTAAGTGGAGACAGGCATCAAACAAAATTAGTAAAATATACTACATTGATGTATACTGATCTCTGCTACAGAAGAAAATAAAGGAGATGAAAAATGCCAAGAATGGTATTCACACTGACTAATTATTTAACAAAATTTAAGATGGACACAGAAGTTACAAGAACAGTACAAGTCATTTTCAGATACTCTTCATCCCAACTCCTCAAATGTTAATATTTTGCTACATTTACATTTTTCTGTCCCTCTCTTTCTCTCTCCTGAATTATTTAACAGTAAGATGTAGATATGCTGCTTCTTTGTCTCTAAATATTTCACAGACTGTACTTCCTAAAAATAAGAATTTCTCATATATACACATACCATATATTAATATCTATTTATCTATCCATATGTATATGTCTCCACGGTCCAGTCTTCAAAATGAGGAAGTTAATATTGGTGTAAAACTATTATCTAGGTCTTCTCTGGTGCCTCAGCTGGTAAAGAATTCACCTGAAATGTGGGAGACCCAGGCTCGATCCCTGGGTCGGGAAGATCCCCTAGAGGAGGGCATGGCGACCCTCTCCACTATCCTTGCCGGGAGAATTCCATGGACAGAGGAGCCTGGTGTGCTTCAGTCCATGGGCTGCAAAGAATTGGACATGACTGAGTGACTAAAAACAAAACAAAACAGAAAAACCTGTTACCTAAATCATCGCTCTTATTTAGATTTCACCATTTCGCCAATGGTCCCTGTGATGTTCTTTATACTAGAAGGAGCCTCAAGATCATCCACTGGACAAATACACCATGCCTCTGGAGTCAGTCTCCTGTTTTATGGCACTGATGCTTTTAAAGAGCACAAGCCAGTTATGTTTAAACTTTCTTTTTTTTTTTTAAATTTTGGCCTCTTTTATTGTATTTTTATTTATGTATTTTCATCCATCTTCACTCCCTGGCCAGTGTGGGCCTCCCATTGCAGAGACCTCTCTCATTGCAGAGCACCGGCTCTGGGTGCATGCACTCCAGAGTGCTGGCTTGTAATCGAACATACCAGTCCAACCGCTCCGAAGTGCGTGCGATCCTCCTGGGCCAGGGATCGAACCGGTGCCCCTTGCACAGCAAGGCGGACTCTTTATCCACTGGACCACCAGGGAAGCCCTAAAATGGTTTTTATTCTATATATTTATTCTACTGATAGAATAGGTTATTATTATTACTATTACTAATACCACCAAATGGTGATTTTCTAATGATATCATTCTACCTTTATTAGATGACTTTCTACTATAAGGGAGTCTTTCTTTTCATTTATTTATGAATCAGTATGGACTCACAAGTCTTACTTTATTCTATAGGTTACAATCATTTGTTGTTATTATTTCTTTTGATGCTTGAATTGCCCTGCCTGGCCCAGTGGAAGCCCCTTGATCTGGTTCTTGGACCTTTAACATGCCCCCATCAGTTTTGAACATTCCCTTGCTTTTGGGAATAGGCTGTTCCACACTCATCTGTGCTTCTCCTGAACCTGTGGAACCAGCCGTTGGTTCCTCTGACTGGAGAACCATGTTTATAACCCAAGGTCTCGTCATGGTACGTGCTCATCGCTACTCGGCTCTGTTAGAAAGAGCTGGGAAAGTTTGTATATACACACGCCTTTATATTTATTTCTGCATTTGACTCTCTATACATATATTAAAAGCTATGAGTTCCCACTAATAACTCCAATTTCAACAATATCTCAGAGTCATGTCCTTTCCCCTTTTCCATATTTGTTTTTAAAAAATACTTATATTTTAAATTAATTTATTTGGCTGCACTGGGTCTTAGTTACCAGATGCAGGATTTTGATTTTGATTGCCGCATGCAAGAGTTTTAGTTGCAGCATGCAAACTCTTAGCTGTGGCAGTGGGATCTAGTGCCCTGACCAGAGGTTAAACCTGGACCCCCTGGGTAGGGAGCAGGCGTTTTAGCCAGTGGGCCACTAGGAAAGTTCTCCCTCTCTCCATGTTTGTAACTCTTCTCAATGGTGGAAAGCCTGGCTCCTGTTATCATCAATCTACTCACTTATTCGTCCCGTCCTAGAATGTGCAGAGGAGTTTCAAGATTGCTAACCCATACTGAATCCTGATGAGTAAGCTTCCTTTCTGCAGAAGCAGCTGTGGTGGTTGTTGTTTTTGTTCAGTTGCTAAGTTGTGTCCAACTCTTTGTGACTCCGTGAGAGGAGCCCGGCGCGCGACCACCCGTGGGGTCGCAGGGTCCCACACGACTTAGTGGCTGCGCGACAACCGCCGCCTCTGTAAAAAGACAGCTTACTAATGAGAATTCAATATTTGCTTACAATTCTTTTCACTGTTGTCTGAGGGCAAATACTGTGTCAAAAAGTTACTTAGTTCTCTCCCTCCAGTGTAGCTATTTGTTTTAAATACAGCTCTTGTTTTATTTCTGTTCTAAATTTAGGTCTCTCCTCCATCCTTGTTGATTTTCTTCTCTCTCTCTCTTTTTTTTAAGAATGTGAAACATTAACATGGTTAGGATTATATAAAATACTGTGAAACATTAACATGGTTAGGATGATATAAAATACTTTACGCAGAGAGGGTTTCTCTGGCGGCTCGGATGGTGAAGAGTTCTTCTCTAGGGCGGGAGACCCGGCTGCAACCCCTGGATGGGGAAGCGTCCCCGGAGAAGAAAGGGGCTGCCCACGCCAGTCTTCCTGCCTGGAGAATTTCGTGCACTGACGCGGGCTTGCCTTTATATTTATTTCTGCATTTGACTCTCTATACATATATTAAAAGCTATGAGTTCCCACTAATAACTCCAATTTCAACAATATCTCAGAGTCATGTCCTTTCCCCTTTTCCATATTTGTTTTTAAAAAATACTTATATTTTAAATTAATTTATTTGGCTGCACTGGGTCTTAGTTACCAGATGCAGGATTTTGATTTTGATTGCCGCATGCAAGAGTTTTAGTTGCAGCATGCAAACTCTTAGCTGTGGCAGTGGGATCTAGTGCCCTGACCAGAGGTTAAACCTGGGCCCCCTGGGTGGGGAGCAGGCGTTTTAGCCAGTGGGCCACTAGGAAAGTTCTCCCTCTCTCCATGTTTGTAACTCTTCTCAATGGTGGAAAGCCTGGCTCCTGTTATCATCAATCTACTCACTTATTCGTCCCGTCCTAGAATGTGCAGAGGAGTTTCAAGATTGCTAACCCATACTGAATCCTGATGAGTAAGCTTCCTTTCTGCAGAAGCAGCTGTGGTGGTTGTTGTTTTTGTTCAGTTGCTAAGTTGTGTCCAACTCTTTGTGACTCCGTGAGAGGAGCCCGGCGCGCGACCACCCGTGGGGTCGCAGGGTCCCACACGACTTAGTGGCTGCGCGACAACCGCCGCCTCTGTAAAAAGACAGCTTACTAATGAGAATTCAATATTTGCTTACAATTCTTTTCACTGTTGTCTGAGGGCAAATACTGTGTCAAAAAGTTACTTAGTTCTCTCCCTCCAGTGTAGCTATTTGTTTTAAATACAGCTCTTGTTTTATTTCTGTTCTAAATTTAGGTCTCTCCCTCCATCCTTGTTGATTTTCTTCTCTCTCTCTCTTTTTTTTAAGAATGTGAAACATTAACATGGTTAGGATTATATAAAATACTGTGAAACATTAACATGGTTAGGATGATATAAAATACTTTACGCAGAGAGGGTTTCTCTGGCGGCTCGGATGGTGAAGAGTTCTTCTCTAGGGCGGGAGACCCGGCTGCAACCCCTGGATGGGGAAGCGTCCCCGGAGAAGAAAGGGGCTGCCCACGCCAGTCTTCCTGCCTGGAGAATTTCGTGCACTGACGCGGGCTACAGTCCATGGGCTGCAGAGGCAGACACAACTGAGCAAGGAACATACAGACTCAGAGGAACGCTCGTCTTCCCGCTGCCCACCCCTCCATCCTGCCCACCCTCTTCTCTCCCAAGCCCTGTAGGTAACTGTTTCGGACTGAACTGCGTAACTTACAAATCCATGTTCAAGTCCCAACCCTCTGTACTTCAGAATGTGGCTGTAATTCGGAGGCAGAGCCTTTAAAGATGTAAGTTAAAATGAGGTTGTATGAGTGGGCCCCTCATTCAAAAGGACTAATGTCATTCTCAAAGAGGAGCTTAAAACACAGACATACCCTGAAGGAATGTGGCCACCTTCAGGCCAAGGGGAGAGGCCTCGGAAGCATCCAGCCTTGCTGGCACCTCGCTCTTGGACTTCTACCCCCCAGTGATGAGGAGATCAGTTTCAGTAGTGTCAGCCCCTCCGTCTGCCGTGCTTTGTAACGACAGCGCTAGAAAGTCAGTGCAGTAACCAGTGTTACCACTTCTTGGTTTATCTTTCTGGTTCCTTTTTGTTTGGATGAGCAGGTGTATGTGTGTCTTCTTATTTTCCCTTCCCTTTACACCAAATGTAATATACTATAGATACTCTTTTTCCTTTTCACCTTATACTATATCCTAGAGATTGTTCCACATCAGTGTATCATTTGCTAAATAAGAATGCAGGCACAGGGCTTCTCTGGCGGCTCAGTGGTGAAGAGTTCGCCTGCCAATGCAGGAGACATGAGTTCAATCCCTGCTCCAGGAAGATCCCACAGGCTGTGGAGCAACTAAGCCCGTGAGCCACAACGAAGAGCCTCGGAGCTGCAGTTGTTAAGCCTATGTGCCCCAACTCCTGAAGTTTGTGAGCCCTGGAGCCCAAGTTCTACAACAAAAGTCATGGCCACAAGAAGCCTGCTCTCCTCAACTAGATAGGAGCCCCCACTCCCTGCAGCTAGAGAAGGGCCTGAGGCAGCAGTGAAAACCCAGAATAGCCGAAAGTAAATAAATAAATAGAATTAAAAAAAAAAAGAAGAAGTCAAGCATACATTACTAGAAGCAAATCCCACTTGGTCATGGTGTATTTTCCTTTTAATACATTTTGGTTTTATAAGTGTTCTAATAACTTGTGTAGGATCTTCACCTCTATGTTCCTGAGGGATAAAGGACTGCCATTTTTATTTTTGTATTGTGAGCCTTTCTTATCCTATTGCTTCCTGGGTTTTTGGCTAAGATCAAGTAGAGTAGTATTTGTACTTATCGTATGAGTTAGGAAGTCGTCCCTCTTTCTGTGTTTCCTGGAAGAATTTGTATAACATCGGTATCATTTCTTCCTTAAATGTTGGGAAAAATCCATCAGTGAACTCTTCTGGGCCTAAAGGTGTGTTTTTGCTTTTGGTGAGGGTGGGGAGAGGCAGGGCAGGAGGCAGGAGGGGAGGAAGGTGTTAAGTTACAGATTCAAGCTTTAAGAGGCACAGCTGTTGAGATTTTCTGTTTCTTCTCACGTCAGTTTTGATAAGTCGTGTTTTTAAAGACATTGGTTCATCTAAATTATCTGTGTTTTAGAGTAACATGGGCCGGGCCAGGGCAGGGGCGCACTGAGCAGGCCTGGAGGAGGAGGAAGAACATCGTGCAGATGCTGGGAAGGGGGTGGGCGCAGAGAGAGGCAACAGGAGGGGCGCAGAGCCTGAGGTCTGTGTCCCTGGTGAACTGGAAACCCAGACGCAGGCCAGTGGAGAGCAGGAGGGCTGAGAGTGGTGGAGTGGAGGCCGGAGAGGCGAGGGAGGCCGGAGAGGCGCCGGAGCCCCGGCCACCTGGGCTCAGGCCCAGGCAAGGTCTTTGGGTTTAGTCTGCATGACTGAGGGTTTTGAATAGAATATTGCTGAGGTCTGACTTCCGTTTCAGGAGGCCAGACTAGCTATGGGAGCAGACCCAAGGATGAGAGGGCAACTTTCTCGATAGAAAGTTCTTGGTCCAGGGAGGTGACAGTGGAGGTGGCGAGGACCGGTCACGTCCGGAGTGAACCTATAGGATGGACAGTGGGCGGCAGGTGTGGGAGGAAGAGAAAGGTCAGGACAGATTCTTCTGACTTTAGCCTGAGCTATGACAATTTGCCTGGTTAGGGGACATTGTCGGGGGGAGGCAGGCTTGGGGCAGGAAGTTCAGGACTTGATTTGGGAGCGCTTAGGAGTCAGGTGCCTGTTAGGTACCCCCTGAGGCGGTCAAGTGGATGTTGGGGTAGATGGAGTGAGAGTGCGGAGGATATAAAACGGCGTCATCGGGGTATAGAGAGCAGTGAAAGTTCTGGAAGAGTTGAAGCCTCCAAGTGGGTTAGTGTAAACTGAGAGGAGATCTGAGACAGGAGCCCCGGGGCTGTCCTACGTCCCGAGGTCGAGAGATGAGGGGATGTCAGAGGAAAGACTGCCGACTAGCGTGATGGGTTTAAAACACTGGGGCGCATGTCCCCCTGGAAGCCCCCTGAAGAGGGGGCGTGGTTGTGTGGACTGGAGGCTGCTGAGGGGTCTGGGACAGGGGGCACTGGGGGTGGCCGCTGTGTTTAGCCGCCGGCCGGGCGGTGGTGACCTGGACACGAGCAGCCGGCCGGAGCTGGCTGAGTCGAAGCAGACGGCGTGGCTTCCGGAGCCGGTGGGAGGGAGTGACCCAGCAGAGTAGATGGAGATCTCTTCTCTCAAGAGTTTGGTCTCTGGGAGAGGAGTGGGGAAACCTCAGCGTGTTCTCATTATAGCCCCCAGACAGGAGCCGCTGACTCCACCCCTGGGCCCTGTCATTCACGCGAGACTCTGGGGGCTCGGGGGTAGGGAGACACTATCTCTGCCCCCGTGCGGTTTAGCAGCAACGATGGACCTGCAGAGACCTGCAGCCCAAAGAGGGTTGCAGTGTGAGGGATGAAGCCCAGGAGCTGATGGAAGCCCTGCAGAAGGGCCTGACCCAGCTGAGCAGTTACGGAAGCCTTCTTGGAGGAAGCGGCACTGCACTGAGCCTTGGAAGAGAGGCAAGGAGCCCCCACCTCTGGAACACCTTTCCTGAAGCCTAGTCAGAGTTATTTTGCCTTTGTTTTTGCACAACATCCCACGCCTTTAGCTTCTTGAAACCCGCTTCATTCTGCTTGGAGAAAGTGAAAGTCCCTCAGTCGTGCTCAGCTCCTTGAAACCCCACAGACTGTAGCCCACCAAGCTCCTCTCCATGGAATTCTTCAGGCAAGATCAAGCCTGGGTCTCCTGCCTTGCCGGCGGGTTCTTGACTGAGGGAGCCACCAGGGAAGCCCTCATCTGCTGGGTACTGGTCATTTACCGGGACCCCATTTATGTGTCCTGGGAAACCTCCATGCCCAGATGCGTAGTCCTTTCGCCTGTATTATCTCAGTGAGCCCTCAGGGTCTGAGGTCTGGGGGCTGGGGGGTGGGGGAGCACCTGGCCCGAGGTCGTCCTACGTCCCGAGGTCGAGAGATGAGGGGATGTCAGAGGAAAGACTGCCGACTAGCGTGATGGGTTTAAAACACTGGGGCGCATGTCCCCCTGGAAGCCCCCTGAAGAGGGGGCGTGGTTGTGTGGACTGGAGGCTGCTGAGGGGTCTGGGACAGGGGGCACTGGGGGTGGCCGCTGTGTTTAGCCGCCGGCCGGGCGGTGGTGACCTGGACACGAGCAGCCGGCCGGAGCTGGCTGAGTCGAAGCAGACGGCGTGGCTTCCGGAGCCGGTGGGAGGGAGTGACCCAGCAGAGTAGATGGAGATCTCTTCTCTCAAGAGTTTGGTCTCTGGGAGAGGAGTGGGGAAACCTCAGCGTGTTCTCATTATAGCCCCCAGACAGGAGCCGCTGACTCCACCCCTGGGCCCTGTCATTCACGCGAGACTCTGGGGGCTCGGGGGTAGGGAGACACTATCTCTGCCCCCGTGCGGTTTAGCAGCAACGATGGACCTGCAGAGACCTGCAGCCCAAAGAGGGTTGCAGTGTGAGGGATGAAGCCCAGGAGCTGATGGAAGCCCTGCAGAAGGGCCTGACCCAGCTGAGCAGTTACGGAAGCCTTCTTGGAGGAAGCGGCACTGCACTGAGCCTTGGAAGAGAGGCAAGGAGCCCCCACCTCTGGAACACCTTTCCTGAAGCCTAGTCAGAGTTATTTTGCCTTTGTTTTTGCACAACATCCCACGCCTTTAGCTTCTTGAAACCCGCTTCATTCTGCTTGGAGAAAGTGAAAGTCCCTCAGTCGTGCTCAGCTCCTTGAAACCCCACAGACTGTAGCCCACCAAGCTCCTCTCCATGGAATTCTTCAGGCAAGATCAAGCCTGGGTCTCCTGCCTTGCCGGCGGGTTCTTGACTGAGGGAGCCACCAGGGAAGCCCTCATCTGCTGGGTACTGGTCATTTACCGGGACCCCATTTATGTGTCCTGGGAAACCTCCATGCCCAGATGCGTAGTCCTTTCGCCTGTATTATCTCAGTGAGCCCTCAGGGGTCTGAGGTCTGGCGGGGACTCCCGCTTTCCAGACGAGCAAGCTGAGGTGGAGGTGAAGCACCTGGCCCGAGGTCGTCCTGCAAAGCAGTGCCGGAGCTCTGATTTGACTTTGCTTTGGTCCCTTCCCACCAACCTTTGTTCTTTACCTCAGAGGCCCTTATACACAGCAGGGGCTCCGGAAACGGACTTTTTTTTTTTTTTTTTAAGATGACACAAAAACAAAGTGACTCTTTTTGTTGTTGTTTTTCAGAGGCCAGAGGAGGAGGCTGTTTCCTGGCAGGCTGCACGGACACAACTGAGAGCAGGTTTTACATCCCTGCTAACCCAGCCACCAACCCTGTGAGGGGAGTGGAGCTGTTTACACCTGCTTACCTGGGCCAAGAGGTGAGTCTCGGGGAAAACTGAGGCTCTGGGTTAATTCCAGGGAGCCCTGTGTGGCCCCTTCCCTCCCCTCCCTCTTTTCTTTCTTTTTGAACAAATATTTACTTTTTTAGTTTGATTTGTCTGTGCCGGGCCTTAGCTGCAGCAGGCATGATGCTTGGTCTTTGCTGTGGCACATGAGCTCTTTAGCTGGGGCATGTGGGCTCTTAGCCGGGGCATATGGGAGCCAGTCCCCTGACCAGGGATCAAATCCGGGCCCCCTGCTTCGGGAACTCGGTGTCTTAGCCACTGGACCAGCGGGGAAGTCCCCTTTCTCCCTTCTTTCTCTCTTCTTCCTGCCTTTTTAATCCTGTCTTCCCTTTCATCTTTTTCTCTCTGTTCCTTTCCTTCTTATCCTTTTATTAAAAATGTCAGACGAGGTGTTCTTTGATACGTCTCTTTTTCTAAGTTGGGACCATGCGGTGTGCTCAGTGCTGTGTCGTGGAGAGGGAGCAGCCTGCCTCCTCCCCCAGCGAGGGCAGCCCGCCGGCCGCTCCCCGGTCCAGCTGCACCCCCAGCCTCCCCACTGGCGTGTTCACACCCTCGTTCTCTCCTTCACCTGCCACCCCTCCCCTTTCACCTGTCACCTCCTTCATCTTCTCTCCTTCACCTGCCACCCCTCCCCTCGCGGGGCTGTGCTCTCATCCAGGGGCCTCTTTGGAAGGGAAGCTGGAGGCAGACGGTGAGCGAGCCCCGGTCTCGGCTGCTCATGGCCAGGGTGGGGGGTCAAGGGAAAAGCCTCGAAGCCGGGGACGGGCGGGGGGCAGCCGCCAGAGCGGGGCCTAGGAGCAGGGGGACAGAGGCAGCGCTTGAGAAGGGGATGGTGAGGGGGACCAGCGTCCAGGGCGAGGCCCTGCCGCGGCTGCAGGAACTGGCCAGAGCCCTCCCGGGGAGGGGACGGCAGGGAGGCAGGCTGTGCTTGCTGGGCAGGGAGGTGGCGGCTGCGGGCCTCAGTTTCCCCATCCGTCACCAGCGGGGGCTCAGCCTCCTGTCCTAGGATGTCTTCCACTCTCGGGGTGCCCTGCAGAGCCTTGTCCATTCTGACCCCTCAGGATAACGAATCCAGGGCAATCTGGGAGTCCTGCTGTCCACTGGGAGGGGGCCCACGAGGATGGGGCAGTGTGGTGGGACTCACCTCTGGGTGGCCTGTGGGTGAAGGCAGGACCCCTGGGAGGGTCTGCCTTGACCAGGGTCCTGACAGGGCCCCGTGTGGTGCCACACGGCCGGGAGTGCTCTTTGCCGCCTCCCTTCTGCTGTGCCTTGTCCCCCCGAGTCAGTTCTTGCTTCTTCAGGTCCTGGTGGCCTCCCTGAAGATGACGCCTTGCTCACCGAGGGCTGGCCGGCCTGACCTCGAGCGGGGCGTGGGTGTCAGCCGGGGGTGTGGGGAGACCAGGAGCGGGTGGCGGGGAGCCTCGTGCTGAGTTACCTCTTCCTCCCCTCACGCCCGCCATTCCCCAGTCACCACCGTCGTCCCCGGTGGCTGAGATTCATGCACTTTTCCAAGCCGTCGTCAGGCGTCCCCGAGACCGAGGCTTCTGACGTGTGTCGACTGACAGGTCGAAAGGGCATCTGAGCCCCGGGGGCTGCAGCCACGACCTGGGAGCCGGGGGCAGAGGCACCCCCAGCGCGCGGGGCCTACCTCGGGGGCGAGCCCTTCCCTCGGATGCCCTCCGCGCCTCCTGGCTCCTCCCAGTCGAGAAGCTCTCTGATCTAGATCCATCCATCAAACACTATTTTGAGGGTTTGAGAGCGAAGCCTGGGTGTTTCGCATCAGCCCACACGCCTGCCCTGAATAGTCGCTGGAAGGACCGAGGCCGAAACTGAATCTCCAATACTTTGGCCACCGGATGCGAAGCGCCGACTCGCTGGAAAGGACCCTGATGCTGGGAACGACGGAGGGCAGGAGGAGAAGGGGCGACAGAGGAGGAGGTGGTTATGTGGCATCACTGACTCCATGGACATGAGCTTGAGCAAGCTGCAGGAGCCAGGGAAGGACAGGGAAGCCTGGTGTGCCGCAGGCTACGGGGCTGTAAAGAACGGAACACAACGTAGGGACGGAACAACCACAGCCACACATCCCTTCCAAAGTTCAAAAGTCTCTTTTGACAAGTGTGTCCGATGGGACACACTTCTGGACCAGAGGAGCTCTGGCTGTGAGCCTCTTTTTCTGAGGAGCTGAGTCATCACCTCTGCCTCCTGTAGGCTTGTGTGCTCCCAGGGGGAAGTGGAACAGTGATGGAGGTCTCTGTGTCACGTCTTCAAGGTGATGGGGGCAAGCCCAGTGAGAGACGGATAAAAAGGCAGTGCCACCGGCAACTATCAGAGGATCAGGGCTGCGGGGAAAGCTCAGAATAGGAATGCTAAGTACTGTTACGTAACAGGGCAGGCAGGCTCTTACTCCCATGGAGCCATACTTCGGCTCCCCAGATTCACTGGTGGAGGTATTTCCAGCTGAGGTCCATGTGCCCTTTTATTCCAGCACACGCTCTCTTGTTAGGGTGGTGGACAGGCACAGCCATCCAGCATTCCAAGTGCTGGGTCACGTTTCCCAGCCTCCCTTGAGCTTGCGTTGAGTCACGTGACTAGCTCTGGCCAGTGGGCTGTGAGTCAAAGTGACATGTGTACCTTCTGGACAGAGGCTCTTAAGAGCCAATGGGACTCTTGGATGTCCCTTTTCTCCTGCTACTGCCCTGTAGGTTACCAGGAGTGGCTAGAGAGGCAGGAGGACCCCTAACATGCGAAGGATAGAACGTCCTGGAAACTGGCTTTCTTGTGTCAGACTCTTACCATTAGAGATTATTTTGTTTCTGCAGCACAGCCTGTCTGAGGCTGACTAGTGTGGGGCCGTAGAAATGAACAGCACCCACATCACCAGACAGGGAGTCCTAGCCCTGAAGCTCCTGGCTTGAGCTCTGTGTGACTTGGTTTCCCCTCCTGGAAAGTGGGATATCCTGCTATCTAACCAAGGGGCGTTGGAAGAGAAGATGCCAACAGCCCAGCCTGTGCCTGGCGCACAGCAGGACCATGTCTGTTCTTGTCTGAAGCCCATCCTGTGTCTCCACACCCCCACAGACGCCTGGAAGACCGTCCCCACAGCAAGTAAGTGACATCCACTTGCCATTTGTGCCTGCGTTTGGTCAAAGTTGCAGACGCCTGTGTCTGGGCGTGGACCCAGCACTTCTCAGAGGTGTGAACTCTCCAGTCGGCTGCCCGATGGCTGCACACTCAGGCCGGAAGCTGACCGAGCCAGCCAGAGTCAGTCCTGCCCAGGCTGGGCTTTCTTAAGAGGGTCCACAGGGGAGACAGGAGAAGAGTCTTCTGTCCCCTCTGGCTGGTGGAGAGGCAGGGCTGGTTTTGTTTCCTTGGATGATCCAGTGGAGGGAGTAGGGAGGAGAGGGCAGTGGGTCTTCCGGTTCATCCCAAGTAGTTTTTGCTAAAACTCCAGAGACCCAGCTTTTACCCCACTCCATTCCCTTAGCCCTGCGGGGTCCTTGGCTACCCTGCAAAGTCGTTAGTTTTCTGTTGTCTCTTGTGTTTTTTATTCTGTGTTTATTAAACCCCCAAATGAAAATGAAACCTGACCACACACCACGCTAGCACCTCAAGCGGGTGAAGGATTGCAGAGGCGCTGGCTTATGCTTTAGAGGCCGCCACGTGCAGAAGCTGGGGGTGAGCTTACTTGAGGGGTGAGTTCTGAGGGCTGATGGGTAGGCCCTTCGGTGCCCCCGATTTCCCTACTGACTTCCTGCCGTTATTCCAATGGGAGTCTGGAGTTCATGCAAGCGCCCAGAGCGGAGGCGAGGCCAGTGTGGGTGTGCACATGGGGCTCAGGATGAAGGAGAGCCCGCCCCCCTCTCAGCTTCCGCTCTGCGCTCCGTGCCCTGCTCGTGGCGTGGCACGCGACAGGAGTGTGCATCAGCTTCCCAGGGCCACCGTGACAAAAGCATCACAAGCCAGGGGACTTAAAACAATAGACGTTCATCCTCTCGCAGGTTTGGGGTCCAGAAGTCTGAAAGGAAGGTGCCAGCTGGGCCTTGCTCCCCCTGAAGGTCTAGGGGACCATGCTTCCTTGGCACTCTAGTGTCAGCGGGCCGCTGGGCTGATCCTTGTCTCCATGGACAGCCCGCCTTCTTCTCTGTGTTTCTGTGTGTCCTCGCCTTTTCTTATAAGGACTCAGGCCATGTTGGATTAAGAGTTCACCCTTTCGGTGTAAGGTTGCCTTAACTAGTGCTATCTATAAAGACTTCCCCAATACAGTTACATTCCCAGGTATAAGTGTTAGGGGGCATCCCAGGTGGTGCTAGCGGCAAAGAACTTGCCTGCCAACGCAGGAGATATAAGAGACGTGGGTTCGATCCCTGGGTCAGGAAGGTCTCCCTGGAGGAGGGCATGGCCACCCACTCCAGTATTCTTGTCTGGAGAATCCCGTGGACAGAGGAGCCTGGAGGGCTGCCGTCCACAGGGTCACACCTGAAGTGACTTAACATGCACGTAGGCATTAGGAAATTTCAACCATATTTTGCAGGGGACACAATTCTCCAGAGACCCAGCTTTTACCCCACTCCATTCCCTTAGCCCTGCGGGGTCCTTGGCTACCCTGCAAAGTCGTTAGTTTTCTGTTGTCTCTTGTGTTTTTTATTCTGTGTTTATTAAACCCCCAAATGAAAATGAAACCTGACCACACACCACGCTAGCACCTCAAGCGGGTGAAGGATTGCAGAGGCGCTGGCTTATGCTTTAGAGGCCGCCACGTGCAGAAGCTGGGGGTGAGCTTACTTGAGGGGTGAGTTCTGAGGGCTGATGGGTAGGCCCTTCGGTGCCCCCGATTTCCCTACTGACTTCCTGCCGTTATTCCAATGGGAGTCTGGAGTTCATGCAAGCGCCCAGAGCGGAGGCGAGGCCAGTGTGGGTGTGCACATGGGGCTCAGGATGAAGGAGAGCCCGCCCCCCTCTCAGCTTCCGCTCTGCGCTCCGTGCCCTGCTCGTGGCGTGGCACGCGACAGGAGTGTGCATCAGCTTCCCAGGGCCACCGTGACAAAAGCATCACAAGCCAGGGGACTTAAAACAATAGACGTTCATCCTCTCGCAGGTTTGGGGTCCAGAAGTCTGAAAGGAAGGTGCCAGCTGGGCCTTGCTCCCCCTGAAGGTCTAGGGGACCATGCTTCCTTGGCACTCTAGTGTCAGCGGGCCGCTGGGCTGATCCTTGTCTCCATGGACAGCCCGCCTTCTTCTCTGTGTTTCTGTGTGTCCTCGCCTTTTCTTATAAGGACTCAGGCCATGTTGGATTAAGAGTTCACCCTTTCGGTGTAAGGTTGCCTTAACTAGTGCTATCTATAAAGACTTCCCCAATACAGTTACATTCCCAGGTATAAGTGTTAGGGGGCATCCCAGGTGGTGCTAGCGGCAAAGAACTTGCCTGCCAACGCAGGAGATATAAGAGACGTGGGTTCGATCCCTGGGTCAGGAAGGTCTCCCTGGAGGAGGGCATGGCCACCCACTCCAGTATTCTTGTCTGGAGAATCCCGTGGACAGAGGAGCCTGGAGGGCTGCCGTCCACAGGGTCACACCTGAAGTGACTTAACATGCACGTAGGCATTAGGATTTCAACATATTTTGCAGGGGACACAATTCTATCCATAACGGGGCAGAACCCATATTTACCAAGTGAATGATCAGATGCCGAGGGAGCAGCGGGGGCTGGGAAATGAGAGGGAACTGGCTGCAGAGAAGAGGGCTCTACATCTAAGATGCACAGGTATGTCCAAACATCGCATATGCTAGGATGCCTGACAAAGGCTGGCCTTTACCCTCGGAGGTTCAGGGCCCTTCCCTTCTGAGGGCCACTGAGCACTTTCCCAGGACCCATTCAGTAAGGGGTGATAGAGGGACCAGCCCCCAGGCCGAGTTCTGATGAGATGGAGAAGGGACGCAGCGTCGGATCCCAAGGGCTGCCAGTCCAGTAGAGAAGACGCTGTGCCGACCATGTTGATACCGGAGGCCGGCAGGTGTAAATCTCAAATTCAAAGCGGAATCTGGGGAAGAGGCGGCAGAGAAGGATTTTTTAAAGAACTGTGATTTTAACGTTTTATTTTATCAAGGCAGTCCCGCTCCCCTGATCTGAAGAACACTTGACCTTATAACTGCTGGGGAAAATCTGGGCACCCTGACAAGGATCAGGATTTTCTCTGCAAATCCTGGGGTGTGGGCACCCCTGACGGGCGCTCTTCCCCACGACGGCTGGGGGCCGGAAGCAACCTGCCTCGAGCGGGCTCAAGTTTCCAGGAGACTGTGCTCTGCGGAAGAGCAAGAGCCACCCGTAGCCTTCCCTGTTCCAGAAAGATCCGCTGAATACATAATTAGGCCTTCTGTAATTACCAGTTTGAATCTGTCTAGGACACTAGGGCTCCCACCCCTAATTTACATTCCCAGGTATAAGTGTTAGGGGCATCCCAGGTGGTGCTAGCGGCAAAGAACTTGCCTGCCAACGCAGGAGATATAAGAGACGTGGGTTCGATCCCTGGGTCAGGAAGGTCTCCCTGGAGGAGGGCATGGCCACCCACTCCAGTATTCTTGTCTGGAGAATCCCGTGGACAGAGGAGCCTGGAGGGCTGCCGTCCACAGGGTCACACCTGAAGTGACTTAACATGCACGTAGGCATTAGGATTTCAACATATTTTGCAGGGGACACAATTCTATCCATAACGGGGCAGAACCCATATTTACCAAGTGAATGATCAGATGCCGAGGGAGCAGCGGGGGCTGGGAAATGAGAGGGAACTGGCTGCAGAGAAGAGGGCTCTACATCTAAGATGCACAGGTATGTCCAAACATCGCATATGCTAGGATGCCTGACAAAGGCTGGCCTTTACCCTCGGAGGTTCAGGGCCCTTCCCTTCTGAGGGCCACTGAGCACTTTCCCAGGACCCATTCAGTAAGGGGTGATAGAGGGACCAGCCCCCAGGCCGAGTTCTGATGAGATGGAGAAGGGACGCAGCGTCGGATCCCAAGGGCTGCCAGTCCAGTAGAGAAGACGCTGTGCCGACCATGTTGATACCGGAGGCCGGCAGGTGTAAATCTCAAATTCAAAGCGGAATCTGGGGAAGAGGCGGCAGAGAAGGATTTTTTAAAGAACTGTGATTTTAACGTTTTATTTTATCAAGGCAGTCCCGCTCCCCTGATCTGAAGAACACTTGACCTTATAACTGCTGGGGAAAATCTGGGCACCCTGACAAGGATCAGGATTTTCTCTGCAAATCCTGGGGTGTGGGCACCCCTGACGGGCGCTCTTCCCCACGACGGCTGGGGGCCGGAAGCAACCGCGTCTCGAGCGCGGGCTCCGAAGTTTCCAGGGGAGACTGTGCTCTGCGGGAAGAGCAAGAGCCACCCCGTAGCCTTCCCTGTTCCAGAAAGATCCGCGCTGAATACATAATTAGGCCTTCTGTAATTACCAGTTTGAATCTGTCTAGGACACTAGGGCTCCCACCCCCTAATTTACCTTATAAATTTATTCTGCTAAAAAAGTCGAAAATGTCAGTCTCCTGTGAAAGCTGCATAAATGAATTATCTCCCGGACGACAGAAGGTGGGAAGGAGGGGGAGCTTCGAGAGGACTCTCTTTATTGTGCGTCTCTGAAAGGACACCCCCCAGCTTAGCCTGTACCCCGTGCGGAGCCCAGCCAGGCAGCGGATGGCAACGGGAAGGGAAGAACATCCGTTCCTTGGCATCTCCCACAGGTGGGGAGAAGGGGGCTTTTAACACCTGCCTCTTGCGACTTCAGAGAAGCCAGTGTGCCACACGAGGCCAGGGAGGCCCCCAAACAGAAGGGCACGAAGGGCCAGGAGGAGGCAGCTTCTTCCAAAGGGTCTTGTCCAATCTCATCGCGCCTTGGCTGCTGCCCCCAGAATCGTCCCCCACCAGGACAGTGTGTTCCACATCCCCTACAGAGCTCTTCGGCATGCAGGGACTGCTCCCTGATTGTTTTACAAAACTTCATTAAAAATCTATAATGGTAGGTCTTCTATGACAGTCTAGAAGGTTTGGAATATTCAGTTCTTTTAAAGGCATTATGTGCATGTTAGTTGCTCAGTCATGTCTGACACTTGTGACGCCATGGACTGTAGCCCGCCAGGCTCCTCTGTCCGTGGCGTTCTCCAGGCAGGCAGACTGGAGTGGGCTGCCATTTGCTTCTGCAAGGGATCTTCCTGACCCAGGGATTGAACCTGGGTCTCCCACATTGCAGGCAGATTGCTTACCATCTGAGCTACCAGGGAAGCCTTTTTGAAGAGCTCTGATAATCCCATAATCCTAACACAAGAGTGGGCAGCATTTCTGTCTCTCTTTCAAGTCTTCTTTTCATATGTGGTTGATTTTTCTCCCCTTGGCTTCCTAACACAAAATAAAGGAGCCGTAATCTTTAATTTTTAATTTCTTGCAGCTGATTATAAAATCCATAAATGTCGACTATGGGGAATTTGAGATTAAGGCAAGGAAATAAATGATCCCCATCTCTGAGATGACGCCTGCAAATTCCTCAGTCGTAGTGTTGCGTGCTTGGCTTTCTCAGGGCCCCAGGGCAGGTATTTTAGGTCTCAGGTTGAGGTCTTGCTGCCTTGGTCATCGATAACCTCCTGTGTGTCCGTCAGAGGAGGCACGCTCTGCCATCTGCTTGGAGAAGCCCAGAGCCCAGTGACGCGCTGTCGTCTGCTTGCTGATAAAGACATGGTCCCCGGCACATAGCAGGTTCTTCACCAACATTAAATATGTTCATGAACGAAGTCCATGGAGAATACTCTTTCCACTCTTGAAATGCAATACTCAAAGCGTATACCATAGATTGGGCTGGGTGTAAAATTCCTCTTGACCTCAGCATAGGGCTCCATGATAACAGTGTCTATAATTCATTACATTCCTACTATGTGACAGGTCCCCTGCTCTGGGCTTTCAAACAGACTATCTGACGTAATCCTTCCCAAGAGTCCCGGAGGGGACTTAGGAGGACCTGGGACGCTGGAAAGGGAAGCAGCTTGCCTGAGGTCTCCCGGCAGACGGCAGGTTCAGTGAGGATTCGACTCCCATGCTTCTTGGAGGTTGGATCAAGAAGCCTGCACGTCTCGCAAGGTTGCTGGAAGGACACACTCCAGTCGAGGACGGGCCCGGGCTCTATAATCTGTAACAGTGGGCGCCAGAATTAGAGATTTGTCTGATCTCCCCTTCCACCGGCAGGCCCCTCTGCCCAGCCCCGTTTCCTAGGGCTGCACGTCAAGCCCTGTCTTCGGCTGGACACTTTATGAGACTCGGCCTCCCAGGCCTTCCTTATCTTTGCTCCTCCGCCCCATTTCCAGATGCTTTGGTTTCAGAGCCATGGTCACGTTTCCTGGATGTCGCTGTCCCCAGGGGCGCGGGGCACTCTACTAACCCCATCTTTGGTTCTCTCTGCATGTCCTCTTTCTCCCTGGGTCCCGGTCCACGTTGGCTTTGGGGACCTCGTCCCACACCCAGCGGGGCCTCCAGCGGCTGCTCTTGCCTTGCAGGACGGCAGGGAATCCCATCTGGCTGGAGGCTGGTGGCGTGGGTGGCCCAGACACAAACCCAGCGGTGATTCTCGCTCGGCCTCTTCGAGACTGGCCTTGGGCTTCCGGGGGATGAAGGCCATTCTCTTTCCAGGATTAGATAAGGTAAACTTCTCGAGTTTCTGACCGAGCAGGTGTTGGGGGTCTGGGAAAAATTCTGTACTCTGTTTAGGGGCCCTGCCCCCTGCCCCCCTTTGCTCCTCTGGCACTCGGGAGGCATGGCCACGAGAGCCTTCCGTGGGCCGTCACAGCCGCTGTGGTCCTGGATGGCCCGATCACCGCACCTTCTCTGGAGCAGGCGTGGTGGGCCAATTCAGGTCTGTCAGAACGAGGCACCGTAAGGCCGTCTGTGGACCTCGGTCCACGTCCTGTGCTCGGCACATGGCAAGCTCCCATCCACGCGTGCTGCTCTTGAGTCACAGCAGTGCCACGGAGGGGCTGCCGTGTGCCGGGGCCTGGGCCAGTCCTCGCCTCTGCTCAGGCAGTCAGCCCACAGGCGCTCTGGAGCCCCAAGTGCACAGGGGGGCCACTGAGTCGAGAAGGAAGGCCCTCAGCCCCGTCTCGGGACAACCGGCCCGTAGGCGCCCGGCCCACAGCCCGAGACCCCAGGTCTGCACCCCGGCTGCGAGCAGTGAGAGGCAGAGGGAGTGCAGGGCAGAGGGAGACCCTCGAGCTGGAGGCGGCAGGTGGCTCTCTCCGGCCTTTGCTCCTCGCAGGCGGGGTGGAGGGGTTGGTGACTCACCCAGAGCCAGCCTCCATGTTCCCTGCCGAGGAGAGCCTGGGTGGGCGCCGGAGGCTCATCGCGCCGCGCTGGCAGCTCCTGCAGCCGCCGCAGGCCTCGTCAGCTCTCACGTCACGGGGACAGCTTCCACCGCATCCCGCGGGGTGTTCGGGGGCGCGCGCACTCCCGGTGAGTGGCAGCCTCCGAGGGCGCGCAGGGCACCAGGGCAACCAGGAAAGCGGCGCCTCTTGGCCACGTCTTTAATTAAAGGAGGCCCTCCGTGGCCACCGCTCAGCCGAGTAAGTCGTCTTCCGTCGCAGAGAAAGGTGCTATTAAAGACCTGATGGGAAACAGCAACTTGAAGAGCCCAGCTCATCTCAGGACAAGACCGCCTTACCCAACAGTTTCCAGGGAAGAAATTGCCACCCGGCCTGGACAGTCCTGCTTTGGGGGTCTCCCTGAGGCCCCCTCCTGGGAATCTGGGGGCTGGCCTGCATTCACCCCTTACTTGGGAGGTGTATAACCCTTAGAGATCAGAAGAAACCTGGGAAGAAGACAATTCAATAAAGTCACAATAAAACATCCAAAGCCTTTCATACTTTCTCACTTCCTTTAACTCAATTTATTTTTCATTTTGTGGACAGAGATTTAGTCTGGGTATTAGTTTATGATTTTCTTTTTCTTTCTTTTTTTTTTTTTGCTGAAGGAATTACTCAACACACACACATATAAAAAGGAAATATTATTTTTATCATTTATTTTGTGCCATGTATACCATAGGAGAAAAAAAAAAAAAAAACCAGAGCGAAATCACTTCAGTACCGCTGTGTTTTTCATTACAAAGTTATTACATATAGAAATTACTCCAAATTATCTGAAATGAATGGAAATTATGAGGTTTAAATTCCCCAGGTTACTGCAGGCACAGCTCTGGAAATTTATTTTGTCATCTTGCTGAACATAATTGCTACAACAAAATTTCTTCCATTTTACAACTGCAGCATAACTTATTTATACCGGTGTAGCTGTAATTTTACATCAATAAGTTGCATGGGAAGGAATACACAGGTGGTAATTGAAAACAATAATTTGTGCTGAGGTCCAGGTGGAACGGTTGGCGGAGGAAAAGATTTCAGTTACTGTCGGCAACGGCTTCGCATCAGTGTGGCCTCTTCCCATCTGGGTGGCTGGCACCCGTCAGACCATCCAAGCTTGCGTCCTCCAGCTTGTGCCCGGTGACCGTGGCGCTGAGAGCCATCGCTGGCCTGACTTCACACCATGGCCCGTGCAGCCCGGTCCGAAAACTGAGGCCACAGGACCCTGGGGGAACTCAAGGAGGCCTGGGCCACCTGTGCACAGCTCCTGCCCTTGTTTTCTCCTGCTTTCCAACTTGCCCTGGGTTGGGTGCCTTTAGATCCATTCGTCCGTGCTTAGTCGCTTCAGGCATGCCCAGCTTTTGGTGACCCCGTGGACTGCAGCCCACAAGCCTCCTCTGTCCTTGGGATTCTCCAGGCAAGAATACCGCAGTGGGTTGTCATTTCTTCCTCCAGGGGATCTTCCCCACCCAGGGATCGAACCAGGGTCTCCTGCATTGGAAGGCGGGTTCTTTACCACGAGCGCCACTGGAGCTAATTAAGGTGTTTGATAGATATCAGTTGGAGTATGAGTTCTTGCCAGAAACATTGACGATTTGATTCCCCAAACATGAGGCAGAGCGTTAAATCCACTAATGCTTTCTGCATTGCTGTGTTCCTACCCAGCTGGAATGTGTGGTCTGGGTACAATACCGACATGGTCCCCAAAGAGGCGTCCTCCCTCCTCAGCTCTCTAATTGTTCCTGTTAAGCAGATACAAATAATGAAACTGCACATGCCTGTGCTAGATCCCAACAGCTGACGCATCTCTGTGTCAGAATCCAGAGGTCCAAATTCAGATGTGCAAAAATTGGCCATAAATCTGCCCGTGTAGACGGTGGACCGTGGGAGACAAGTCAGAGATGGGTGTCTTGGCTTCCGTGCAGTGTTCATTTCAGGACACGTGGAGGGGGCAGAGAGAGAGCAGGAAGGGCAGCGGGGTGGGAGGTAGAGGGGCTTTGTCGCAAGTTCAGATGGGAAACATTATTGCCATATCCGTATTTTAGAAGCTGTTCTTCTTTCAGCAATTCCAAAGGCTTAGAAGCACACTGAACTGATTTTTTAAAAAAGTACCTAGCTTAGTCTAATGCCAGGATGCACAGCAATCCAGCATCTCTGTTTTCCCTGGGCCGCATTAATTACCTTTTGTTGTAGCGAGGGGTCCGCCTTGTAAACTGAGCCTCGTGAGCGGCGTCTGAGCAGCAGGGCTTCAGACCACGCACAGTGGAAGAACTTTGATAACTCCCACGCCATCGGGGATTTGGCCCGTGCAGCCCGGTGGGGAACCTCAAGGAGGCCTGGGCCACCTGTGCACAGCTCCTGCCCTTGTTTTCTCCTGCTTTCCAACTTGCCCTGGGTTGGGTGCCTTTAGATCCATTCGTCCGTGCTTAGTCGCTTCAGGCATGCCCAGCTTTTGGTGACCCCGTGGACTGCAGCCCACAAGCCTCCTCTGTCCTTGGGATTCTCCAGGCAAGAATACCGCAGTGGGTTGTCATTTCTTCCTCCAGGGGATCTTCCCCACCCAGGGATCGAACCAGGGTCTCCTGCATTGGAAGGCGGGTTCTTTACCACGAGCGCCACTGGAGCTAATTAAGGTGTTTGATAGATATCAGTTGGAGTATGAGTTCTTGCCAGAAACATTGACGATTTGATTCCCCAAACATGAGGCAGAGCGTTAAATCCACTAATGCTTTCTGCATTGCTGTGTTCCTACCCAGCTGGAATGTGTGGTCTGGGTACAATACCGACATGGTCCCCAAAGAGGCGTCCTCCCTCCTCAGCTCTCTAATTGTTCCTGTTAAGCAGATACAAATAATGAAACTGCACATGCCTGTGCTAGATCCCAACAGCTGACGCATCTCTGTGTCAGAATCCAGAGGTCCAAATTCAGATGTGCAAAAAATTGGCCATAAATCTGCCCCGTGTAGACGGTGGACCGTGGGAGACAAGTCAGAGATGGGTGTCTTGGCTTCCGTGCAGTGTTCATTTCAGGACACGTGGAGGGGGCAGAGAGAGAGCAGGAAGGGCAGCGGGGTGGGAGGTAGAGGGGCTTTGTCGCAAGTTCAGATGGGAAACATTATTGCCATATCCGTATTTTAGAAGCTGTTCTTCTTTCAGCAATTCCAAAGGCTTAGAAGCACACTGAACTGATTTTTTAAAAAAGTACCTAGCTTAGTCTAATGCCAGGATGCACAGCAATCCAGCATCTCTGTTTTCCCTGGGCCGCATTAATTACCTTTTGTTGTAGCGAGGGGTCCGCCTTGTAAACTGAGCCTCGTGAGCGGCGTCTGAGCAGCAGGGCTTCAGACCACGCACAGTGGAAGAACTTTGATAACTCCCACCTATATGATTCCATCTCGAACAAGGCGCCTGCAGTGCTAACTCTGTGCGGCAGAGGGTTGAGTGTTTGTCAGCTTGCCACCTGCCCCTCCCGCCAGTGAGCAGAGAGCACGACCCTGAAGTGTGCTCTGGGACACAGACGACCCTTGTTGAAGTCACTCGAGAGCAGACGCCGCGGTCTCTACGACTAGGAAACAGCAGCCGAGATCGGCCAGATCCCGCTGTCTTTTCCAGCTCTGGAAGGCGTGCCTGAAGGGAGGGGTTGGCTGGGTTTGAGTCTTGTTTTGGGGGTCGGCGCCCCCTTGCAGCATCCTCATTAGCGGTGCCTGTGACTCACGCCTCTCTCTCCTCTGTTCCTGCCTGAGAGAGTGCTTCCCCCTCACTTCCCTTTTTCACCACTTCCTTTCTAGAGCATCACAGCGCAGACAGGAGTGCTCAGAGCCTGCGTTCAGCGTGGGGTGGGGGGGCGAGCTCACAACTGACTCAGACCGTCTAGGATACAAACTCATGAATCGTCACAGCCTCATGAAGCCCTCGTGAAGAAGGCGATCTTCACTGCCTCCTTCGTCAGTCCCTCCCCACTTCACAGACACCTCACTGTAGCTCCAGCTCCCAGGACAGCCTCAGGTAGCCAGAGTTAGGGCTGAAAATTCCCTTCTGAATCCCAGTTCTTTCCCCACATGAACCATTTTAACTCTCTGTCTCTTTCTTTTCTGTGCTCTGAATAGGGTAGACTGACGATCACTAGACCACTGACTTCAAACTGGTGTCTCTGTGTATTTTGCATTTTCAGACATGCAATTTGGAGAGCTGGTGACAAGACAGAAAGCGATGGAGGGAACCTTTCTGTACCACACACACAGACACACACACAACCCCCCCTCCCCACAGCCACGTGGATCTCTGTGTACGTGGAAGATTGGATTTGGTGAAGTCTGATCCTCCTCGTGAACAGTATTTCCACCAAAACGACCAACTGGGTGATGCCTGTCCTGGCCAAATTTGACTTGATGACTCAACTAAAGAATTAAAATTAGCAAGGCAAGAAAATTCCAAATGAGGTGAGAAAACTGTAGAAACAGTTCCAGATCCCCTAGTACTGAGCCATTCAATATCATTTCTGATGACAGGGACAGAGCTAGGAACATTCAATGTGGGTGTAAGTCTTTTTCATATACGGAGAGCTGGGTAAGTATTTTTTTTTTTTTTAAGGAAAATAATACATGAATCAGGAGCAGTGACTTTGGTTTAACCCCTTGCAGCCTGCAGCTCTGAAGACAGCAGGCAGGGAAGCCGCACAGATTTCTAAGAGAATCAGAAATCTGCCACCGCATCAGACCCAGGTATTACTGCAAGGACGAGGAAGGCGCAGCTGATGTCATGCCTGAACGAAAGCAATGCTGCTAAATTCAGTGGATGGAAAGAATCAGCCCAACACTTGTTGGAATGCAAGTTTTGTGGTTCTGCCTCTGTTATAAGGTGATAATGCAAAAGAAAAAACAATCCTCCAAATCGAGCAAAGCTTTCATCGAGAGCTTAGGGGTCCTAGAAATTTGCTGTAATACTCAGAGATGACATAAAATAATTCTAGAAGACATGCCAGGAAGCTTAAAATGCCTCTTTTGTCTTTTTAGGCTTTTGGATTTGATAGCTCCTAGAGATCTGGGAACAGTGAGGAAGGAGATAAAGGCCATCTTGGGAGCCTTATTAATAAGTATGTAAATATGACTTGCTTAGGACTTCCATTGCACTTTCCTCAAAAGTTAAAACAAGTCAGTCCACCCATCGGATGGATGTGTCTTATTTATCCTCCTCGTCACAGTAGCGTTTATAGACGCTGAGGAATAGAAACGAGCAGACGCAGCTTGCTTCTGAGCTCGTCCTACACCTGTGAATATGGAAAAGACTTGCCTTCTCTTTGCCTGGATTTTTTTTTTTAAGCACCAGAAATAAAGTCCACGATAATTTGGTCAGATAGGTTGTTGAGTTTTTCTGTTGCTAGAAACTTATCTGACTACATTTTAGAGGGCGGACCCTTGTTTAAAAAACAAATGAAACATCCATTTTCTTTCTGCAGAAAATTTGAGAATTCCTAGTTTTGCTCGTACGACACATCTTGATTAGTTTCGGTTTTTTGGTAAAGATATAATATACAATATAACAGCTCAGAAGGCAAAGGTAAGACAGCAACATCTCAAATAGAGTCCCACCTCAGCTAAGAGTTAAGTACTGAGAACGGTTCAAAGAATTTTATAAGAAGCCTGGCTTGGAGCGGGGCAGTACTCATGTGGCTGTTTAATCTGCCCCCATTGTATGGTGTGGTCCCTGAAGTACACTCAGGGAACCAGAGCCCCACACAAGGTTCATAAAAATACACTCTGATTTGACAAAACGATTTATGATTCCTGAACTGTTTCTCAATAAAGAAATTTACAGAGACTGAAAAACAGGAAGGAGTATCTGCTGGCATGCACTGAGAAGCTAGAAATATTTGTGAGTTCAAAAAGCTTTCTGCCACCTTCTTCTTTTTTAAGATGGTGCAGAAAATGTGGCATTTCTTTCCGATTCCTGTCTGCAAAAGCCCCAGCTCTGGGCCTGGCACAGTAGGTCTGCAACACGCTTTGGAGAAAACAGGTGGAAATATTGTGGTATTTAGAACCGTATTTTATATTTTTATATGCGAGCACCTGCACCCCACCCCATTTGGGGCCGGGAGTGACTTACTCTGAACAAAGGCCAGGAAGCTTAAAATGCCTCTTTTGTCTTTTTAGGCTTTTGGATTTGATAGCTCCTAGAGATCTGGGAACAGTGAGGAAGGAGATAAAGGCCATCTTGGGAGCCTTATTAATAAGTATGTAAATATGACTTGCTTAGGACTTCCATTGCACTTTCCTCAAAAGTTAAAACAAGTCAGTCCACCCATCGGATGGATGTGTCTTATTTATCCTCCTCGTCACAGTAGCGTTTATAGACGCTGAGGAATAGAAACGAGCAGACGCAGCTTGCTTCTGAGCTCGTCCTACACCTGTGAATATGGAAAAGACTTGCCTTCTCTTTGCCTGGATTTTTTTTTTTAAGCACCAGAAATAAAGTCCACGATAATTTGGTCAGATAGGTTGTTGAGTTTTTCTGTTGCTAGAAACTTATCTGACTACATTTTAGAGGGCGGACCCTTGTTTAAAAAACAAATGAAACATCCATTTTCTTTCTGCAGAAAATTTGAGAATTCCTAGTTTTGCTCGTACGACACATCTTGATTAGTTTCGGTTTTTTGGTAAAGATATAATATACAATATAACAGCTCAGAAGGCAAAGGTAAGACAGCAACATCTCAAATAGAGTCCCACCTCAGCTAAGAGTTAAGTACTGAGAACGGTTCAAAGAATTTTATAAGAAGCCTGGCTTGGAGCGGGGCAGTACTCATGTGGCTGTTTAATCTGCCCCCATTGTATGGTGTGGTCCCTGAAGTACACTCAGGGAACCAGAGCCCCACACAAGGTTCATAAAAATACACTCTGATTTGACAAAACGATTTATGATTCCTGAACTGTTTCTCAATAAAGAAATTTACAGAGACTGAAAAACAGGAAGGAGTATCTGCTGGCATGCACTGAGAAGCTAGAAATATTTGTGAGTTCAAAAAGCTTTCTGCCACCTTCTTCTTTTTTAAGATGGTGCAGAAAATGTGGCATTTCTTTCCATCCGATTCCTGTCTGCAAAAAGCCCCAGCTCTGGGCCTGGCGCACAGTAGGTCTGCAACACGCTTTGGAGAAAACAGGTGGAAATATTGTGGTATTTAGAACCGTATTTTATATTTTTATATGCGAAGCACCTGCACCCCCACCCCATTTGGGGCCGGGAGTGACTTACTCTGAACAAAGGCCTGGTAGATCGGGGCACGCTGTGTGTCTGTGTGAGCGTGCAACAACCTTCTCGGAAGGGTCTTGGATCCCCTGCCTGCCGGGGTCCTCAGGAGGGTGGCAGGGACTGGGCTCTGGCCCGAGCTCCACCCCCTCCCCTCCGGCACCGCCGGCCTGTGGTCTGGGCATCCAGCGAGGGGAAACTGGCGTGTGGGCCCGCTGCCGAAGCCGGGCGGGGTCGAGGGAGAGGTCAAGGTCGGCGGAGAGGCGGCTATTGATCCGGCTTGGAACGCGAGACAGGGAGCCTAGCACGACTAAAGGGGGAGCTGCGAGACCAGACATTAACAGCTTTCAGCGCTAATGATGCCCGTGCCAGACGGGCAGAGGGAAAAAAAGGAGACTGGAGCGGCAGCTGGGATCGCTCGCTGCCTGCGCCCGGCCGCCTCTCCCGAGAGGAGAAGGAGGAGGAGGAGGAGGAGGAGGAGGGCGAAGGGGCCAGCTCAGGGCTGGGCAGGGGCAGGGCAGCCTCTCCCCGGCCGCCGCGAGGTGGAGCGCGCCGGCGGGCGGCGGCGTGTCCAGCCCTGCGCCGGCCCGCCCGCGCGCCCTTCTTCCCGCCGTCGGGGCAGCGCGGGGCCAATAAGGAAGTGCACCCTGGGTCAGTCGCGACCCGCGCCGCCCCCTGCCCGCTACTTCCTGCTGGGGTGGGGCCGGGGTGGGGAGGGGGTGCCCCTGCCCCCTCCCCAGACCCCGCCACCTGAGCGCGCGCGACTTGGCAGCTCCAGCTGCCCCCACCCCCACCCCGGGCGCCTCGCGCTGTCCACAGAGGGGGCCCCCTTTCTTGGAGGAGGCGACCCAGTCGCCTTCCTCCTCTGCTCCGGGCCACAGACCTGGTACCGCATGCTTGTAATCAACCCCGGCAGGACGCGGGCAGCGTGCAGGGATTTCGGGCGCTGGAGCGCAGGCTGGGCAGAACGGCAGGCGATTTTGAGTCCAGACCTGCCCGCGTGCGCTGTGTGACCTTGGACGAAACGCTAACCCTCTCTGGACTTCACACCACCAGTTCTTAGAAAAAGAGAGCTCTCCCAAGTTTAAGAATGTGGGCGACTTGGGATGACCGGTTTATGGTTTTCTTAAGTTTATAAAAGGTGCGTGTCGGCAGTTGTTTCTTTTTTTTTTTTTTCCCTTTTACTTAGGCCACTTTCCTGGAAAGATTTTCGTGGTGGGGCTGGATGGAGGAGAGGGAGGTGCTTTCAGATTTTGGACCACGTGAAGGCGGCGTGTAGGTGGCGGGTGGCGGGCAGCAGCGTGCAGTTGCCGGTGGGGAGGTAGTGCGGGCAGGCTCTTGGGCCACCTCTCTTCACCCCCGTGCCACCCCCTCCGCCCAGTCTCCACCAGCTCGTCGGCCGACCCTGCAGCCTGGTCCTCAAAACTGCATGCTAGAGCACATTTTATTGTTTTTATTTTTTAGCGGGGGGTGGCTTGGGCAGGGAGCTCTCTCTGTCCTCGCTGCTGGGCGCTGCGCCCTGTTAAGTTGTTGGTGCCATCGCCTCACCCAAGACCTTGGGGGCGAACAACGCCCTCCCCCGCCCCACACCCCTCCAAGGAAAAGGCCCCGAGGGAGGCGGCGCGCCCGGAGGCGGCACGGCCCAGCCCTGCGCTCCCAGGAGGCCGCCAGAGCCCGGCCTGGGGGCGGGGTGGGGTGGGTGCAGCTGGGCTCGCCCGCGAAGCCCAGCCCCGAGCCAGGCCCCGACCCGCCCCGGCCGCCTCCCGGCCCGGACTAGGGAAACCCTGGGAAGGGAGAGGGGGCCGGCCGCGTGGCGCGTCCAGCCGGGAGGTCGAGTCGCGAGAAGGACGAAGTTGGTCGCGGCCCGGGGAGGCGGGGGTGTGGATGTCCACGCGGACCGCGCCCTGGCCTTGTCCCCGGGCCACAGACAGGCCCCCGCACCTCCTCTTAGCCTCGCCGGCTGGAGATCAAACGGCTGACGAGGCAGCTGTGTCCTTCCTTCCCAGACTGACGGGCGATTTCAAGTCCTGCCCTGGGCCGAGGGGCGTTACTTCAAGGCTGCAAGTCATTGTCCAGGGGTGGGAGGGAACTGGGGGACCCGAGGGGGTCACCCACGCGGGTGTGTGCAAAGATCCGGCCACACCTACTTCTGGGTCAGCAAGTATGAGAACCTCTCCCACGTGGGCCACCCCTGCCCCTCGCCCCAGGCTTCCGAGAGGCCTCGGCCTGGGGAGGGGGGGTCCGTGTCTGACCCCGAGGAGTTAATGGGATGAGGTGGGAGGAATGGACAGATTCCGGTGAACATCGCTTCCAGAACTGGACGGTCTCGTGTTTCCCCTCCCCCAAGTGCGCCCCGAATTCTCTCCTCTTGGTACCTTTTATTTGGTCCACTTGAGTCTCCCAGTTTGAAATATCAGGATTTATATGGATACTTTGGGGAAGTTTAAATCCTGTCCCTCAAAACCAAAGTGAAAACCACCAGCTACTTTTCTAGGGGGATGAAGCAATTGACCCTCAGCCCCAGTCCCCGTGTCGACCTCCACCCTCCTTCGCAGCGATTCCACCACCCGGAGCCTTCGAACCGAGTGGGTGGGGACTCGCGTTGCTTCAACTTAACTTCCAAGCACCCCGTACTCCGCCCCCCGCCCTTCTTCGGGGGGCCCAGCTCCCTGGAGGGGAGGAGGGATGGAGAGGATTTTTTTATTATTTAAAAATATCTTGCCCACGGTCCTCCCTCCCTCCCCTTATTTTGAGCTGCCAGTGCACGGGGAGGAGAGGAGCGCACAAAAAACGCCGCACGTGTGGCCGGCCTGGGCTGCGGGTGTGCGCACGGGCGAGTGTGTGTGTGTGTGTGTGTGTACGCGCGCGCGCGAGTGTGTCTCTGTGTGTGTGTGCTTTCTTGTTCTCTGACAGGGTACAATGTTAAAAAGCCACCGCTAGTCGCCCCCAGTGCTCCGACTCTCTGGGTCTTTTTGTCTCTAGTGCAGATTAAACGTCACGTCCGCACTTGAACTTGAATTTTATCCCATTGTACAGAGGCAGCCCCAGCCATAGAGAGACCGAGAGCTCCCAGAGAACCGGGACTCCGCCATCTTCACGTTGCAATCTATAGCTCCCAGTCCGCGCCCGCCCCTGACCCGGGCGCACTGGGCGAGACGCCGCGCAGCCCAGCTCCCCGGGCCCGCGGCGCCAGGGGAGCGCTGGGGAGCGCTCGCGGGGACCCGGCAGCCTCTCCGGCCGGCGCCAGCCTGCCAGGTGAACTGGGAAGGAGCTGCTCCTGGAGTCCCCCAGAGCCTCGGAAGGTCAGTCTCGAGAAAACCAGGCAGCCCGCAGAAAACCCAGAAAGGTCGTGCTGACCCCGAGGAGTTAATGGGATGAGGTGGGAGGAATGGACAGATTCCGGTGAACATCGCTTCCAGAACTGGACGGTCTCGTGTTTCCCCTCCCCCAAGTGCGCCCCGAATTCTCTCCTCTTGGTACCTTTTATTTGGTCCACTTGAGTCTCCCAGTTTGAAATATCAGGATTTATATGGATACTTTGGGGAAGTTTAAATCCTGTCCCTCAAAACCAAAGTGAAAACCACCAGCTACTTTTCTAGGGGGATGAAGCAATTGACCCTCAGCCCCAGTCCCCGTGTCGACCTCCACCCTCCTTCGCAGCGATTCCACCACCCGGAGCCTTCGAACCGAGTGGGTGGGGACTCGCGTTGCTTCAACTTAACTTCCAAGCACCTGTACTCCGCCCCCCGCCCTTCTTCGGGGGGCCCAGCTCCCTGGAGGGGAGGAGGGATGGAGAGGATTTTTTTATTATTTAAAAATATCTTGCCCACGGTCCTCCCTCCCTCCCCTTATTTTGAGCTGCCAGTGCACGGGGAGGAGAGGAGCGCACAAAAAACGCCGCACGTGTGGCCGGCCTGGGCTGCGGGTGTGCGCACGGGCGAGTGTGTGTGTGTGTGTGTGTGTACGCGCGCGCGCGAGTGTGTCTCTGTGTGTGTGTGCTTTCTTGTTCTCTGACAGGGTACAATGTTAAAAAGCCACCGCTAGTCGCCCCCAGTGCTCCGACTCTCTGGGTCTTTTTGTCTCTAGTGCAGATTAAACGTCACGTCCGCACTTGAACTTGAATTTTATCCCATTGTACAGAGGCAGCCCCAGCCATAGAGAGACCGAGAGCTCCCAGAGAACCGGGACTCCGCCATCTTCACGTTGCAATCTATAGCTCCCAGTCCGCGCCCGCCCCGACCCGGGCGCACTGGGCGAGACGCCGCGCAGCCCAGCTCCCCCCGGGCCCGCGGCGCCAGGGGAGCGCTGGGGAGCGCTCGCGGGGACCCGGCAGCCTCTCCGGCCGGCGCCAGCCTGCCAGGTGAACTGGGAAGGAGCCGCTCCTGGAGTCCCCCCAGAGCCTCGGAAGGGTCAGTCTCCGAGAAAAAACCAGGCAGCCCGCAGAAAACCCAGAAACAACCGAACCCGGCAGTTTTACATTGCTTTGGATTTTTTGAGGGGGCGGGGTGAGGGGGTACGAGACAAGTCCCCAAGTTTTCTTTGCCTTTTTTCCCCTTTTTTCTTTTAATTTTTATTTGTTTGCGTTTTACCCCCTTTCTCCCCCTCCTGGTAGAAGTGCGCTTTCCACCTACCAGACCCTGAAAGAAAGTGTCAGAAGCCGGTGCAAAATCCGGTTTAAGTTCAAGGAGACATTTGGAAGTCCAGGAGGCCAAGCGGTTTGAAGAAGTGTAAGCAATTTTTTTCCTTGAAAAGAATATATTTTTGAAGAACCAGCCAGTCCGCGGCAAGCAGCAGCAGATTTTTTTTTTTTTTTTTTGCCTTTCTCCTATTTTAGATCGAGAGGTTTTTCTTTTTCCTTCTCTTTTTCTTTTTGCAAACAAAACAACAACAACAACAACAAAACAGCATAGAAGAAAGCCCAAAATAAAGAAGAAGAAGAGGAGGAAGAGAGGGCAAGAGAGGAAGGGAAAAAAAAAACACCAAAACACCAACCCGGGCAGCGGAGGAGGCGCGGCGGCGGCGGCGGCGGCAGCGGCACGGCGCGGCGGCGGCTCGGACCCCCTCCCCCGGCTCCCCCGTCAGTGCAGCTCTCCGGGCGATGCCAGAATAGATGCCGGGGCAATGTCCCGCCGCAAACAGGGCAACCCGCAGCACTTGTCCCAGAGGGAGCTCATCACCCGTAAGTGTCTGCGGCGTGCGCGCGAGGGGCTGGAGCACGGGGCTCCAGGCGCCCGGGGCTGGGGACACCAAGCCGGACGCAGCCGGGCCTGGTGCCGGGGCGGCCGGCGGGCTCGCGAGGCAGCGGCGTCGGCCCAGAGCACGGTGGGGGGCGGGGGGCCTTAGGAAAGTTTCTTTGCAGCCGGGGGAGCCCGGGGCGCTGCGCCATCAGACGCGCCTGGGGCTCGGGGGCCTGCGGAGCGGGCTCCGGGCCGGGGAGGGGCGCGCAGGCTGGACGCGGCGTGTGTCTGCGCGCGGAGCCCGGCTGGACGCTCGCCCCTCCGAGCGGCGTGTGTGGCGGCGGCGGCGCTGGTGGCGGGGTTTGGAGAGGAGGGAGGGGCTGGGGGAGCGGAGGGGGAGGGGGGAGCCGGGAAGTGGGGAAAAGTTGGCGAGCGCGTGGGTCCGCGCTGACGACGCCGGCCGAGGAGAGCGGGGTGCGCTCGGCCTGGGGGAGACGCGGGGCGAGGGGCGGCCGCCGGCTCCGAGTCCCCCAGTCGTTGCACCCGGCCGGGCAGGGCGCCGGCCACGCCGGTGCTGGGATTCCGCTGCCGCCTTTCTCTCCCTTCCTCGTGCTATTTGCAAAAGAATCCAGCTGCGCGGCTGTTTGCCGGGCTCCTGCACCCCCACCCCCATCCCCATTTCCCCATCTCCGTCTGTCTCCTGGGATGTTCTAGTCTTTTTTCCCTCACTCCAAAAAAAAAAAAAAAAAAACCGTGGGGGCATCGGGGCCTGGTGGAAAAGTCCCCGCCATGGGGAAAATAAAATGGGGGTTGTCAGCTTGGAGTGGGAAGAGAGGGATATGCTTGTAAAATAGTGGAGGAAAAACTAAAAAAGAAAGGAAAAAGGCAAAAAAAAAAAAAAGAGAGAAATAGACCTATCAATCTCTTACCCGTCTTTCTATCTCAGATCATTCATCTTCCCTATCTAAATAAACAAGGCAGGTCGTAGTGGAAATCCACCGACTGAAATCGCGTGGATTTCAAGCCAGTGGCGGGGCGGGCAGAGTCAGGCAACGGGGCAGAGACGCAGCAGCTTCCAGCGCTCCAGTCGGGTTTATTTAGCCAAGGGAAGAGGCGTGCGGGAGCGGGCCAGGTACGGGTTTTGCAGGGCAGCTCGCCTCGGTGCCTGCACACTTCCACCGGGAAGGTCGGCTCGCCGCGCTCCCTGCCCGCCAAAGCCCGCGGGGCCTCTACTCCGCGGCGCACAAACCTTTCCCCCCGGTCCTTCTCTCCGTGCCTGGGTCGCTGTTGCTTTTTTTTTTTTTTTTTTTAATTGCAATAGAAATAAAACATCCTCTGGGTGCCATCGAAACCGCGGGCAGGTTGTGTTCCTTGCCGTCCTTTGAGCACCTTGTCAGGCTGGGGCCAGGCTGCCGGCGCGGAGCTGGAGACGGCTGTGCGCCCAGCCGCCGCCGAGGACTGGCTGCCGGGCGGCCGAGAGCCGAATATTTATGTTATATTTTAAAAAATTTAAATAAATAAATAAATATATAAAGGGGTTCTCCCCTCCCCTGAAAACCCAGCGCAGGAGCCATCTGCTCGGAGCGTTTGCTGCTGCCGTCTCCCCTTTGTTAAGGCGGCTACATTAGTAAGAATTTGTGGATTTATTCTTATTTTTTGGGGAGGGGAATAGATATTAACGTGCGCTTGCCTTGGGAGAGGGACGCCTTTCTGGAGGGAGGGAAGAGGACTTCTCTTTTATTTTCCACCATTGTACCATCAAAGAAGACTTGCTGGTTGCATTTAAAACAAAATGTTTTGCAACCAGATTGGAGTCTGGTTTGATCGAGGTCCTTGTTGCCCATTGACATTTAGTCCTTTATCAAGCCTCCAGCAATCTCTTCTTCTACACTGCCCCCCCTTTAGATGGTGGACCGGCTGTTAGTATGGATGCACTTGCAGACCCCTAATTTCTCCAGGAGGCAATGAGCCCCATGGGCCTCTGTATGATTGAGGGGTTGTTTCTGAGGAGGGGGCAGTGAGGGGGTCTGGGAAGGGGGAGTTATCATCGGGGTGCATTGCCAAGCGGGCAGCAGCAAAGGAGCCGGGAGTGTTTGCAGTTGTGTATAAAAGGGGAAAGAAGCAGGTAGGTCCGCTTTGCTTTTGCTCTCTCCTAGCATTCTTGGGACCTTGGGTGCAAGCCCCAGAGCAGTGGTGGTGGCCGGGTGGCATGGGGGGGCCTGGGGGCCTGATGCCACATCCTTGCCTCCCTCGTTGGGTTCCGCGGCTGTCGCAGCCTTGCTCAGAGCAGGGCTGGGGAAAGTCGGCGGACACTGGAGCAGTGGCCAGAAAAGAGAGATAGAGGGGAGACCAAGGCGCAAAAGAGGTTCTGCCTGCTTTTCAGGGGCCCACGGAGCCCAGGGCATGTGCAGGGGTTTAAGGAGGGAGAGCGGTCCAACCAGTTTTCACACAAGGCTATTTATTATCCGAAAGCAGCTGGCTTTTCTGTCTTGTGTCACCCGGGAGGTGGGATTGCAGGCAGGGGAAAGGCAAAAACGGGATGCAGTTTAGGCTTAGGGCCTGCACACGTGCGCCTCTCCACACCATGCAGGAGTCGAGGGTCTCAGGTGCCCTGGCGCCCCGGCCAGCAAAATGGGTGCTGTCACAACCCTGGCCAGGGGTGCCCATCTCAGCTGTTAACTGTAAAAAAGAAGCTGCCTAACATGGGGTCCATCTTCAGCTGGGTGGCAGCCCGCTGGCTTCAGGTTCTTTACAGAGATGATGTAACTTAGGATAACTGATGGTCTGAGGCGCAGAAGAGCACACACACAGCATAGATAATCTTGGGGTGGGGGCGGGGCGAGGCGGAGAAGGACTCCATAATGAGCTAGTTAAATTTACAGACGGGGCTGGAGAGAAGAGGAGTGAGGGAGAAGAGAGAGTGTGGGAGGCAGCTGGGGATGAAGACCTAGGCTTCTGGTTTGCTTCAAAATTTTGACCCAGATGGATGTGGCTTTTAAAACCGGAGGACAGACACCACTATTAATAAACACAATCACAAAACAGCACAGGGACAATGGCGACGAGGGGAAGGTAAGGAACAGGGACTGGCCAGGCAGAGGACAGGGCCGTGCCAGGCAGGGTGAGTGGGGAGGCGCGAACCCCAGCCCGAGCCTGAGTGCTGAGACTTCCAGAAGGAACTACGCCGAGGGTAGAAAAAAGGCCCCCCCGGCCCGGGGAACCCCATTTGCCCGAGCCCTGGGGGTTTAGACTTCCCGCTTTGTTGCTCTCCTAGCATTCTTGGGACCTTGGGTGCAAGCCCCAGAGCAGTGGTGGTGGCCGGGTGGCATGGGGGGGCCTGGGGGCCTGATGCCACATCCTTGCCTCCCTCGTTGGGTTCCGCGGCTGTCGCAGCCTTGCTCAGAGCAGGGCTGGGGAAAGTCGGCGGACACTGGAGCAGTGGCCAGAAAAGAGAGATAGAGGGGAGACCAAGGCGCAAAAGAGGTTCTGCCTGCTTTTCAGGGGCCCACGGAGCCCAGGGCATGTGCAGGGGTTTAAGGAGGGAGAGCGGTCCAACCAGTTTTCACACAAGGCTATTTATTATCCGAAAGCAGCTGGCTTTTCTGTCTTGTGTCACCCGGGAGGTGGGATTGCAGGCAGGGGAAAGGCAAAAACGGGATGCAGTTTAGGCTTAGGGCCTGCACACGTGCGCCTCTCCACACCATGCAGGAGTCGAGGGTCTCAGGTGCCCTGGCGCCCCGGCCAGCAAAATGGGTGCTGTCACAACCCTGGCCAGGGGTGCCCATCTCAGCTGTTAACTGTAAAAAAGAAGCTGCCTAACATGGGGTCCATCTTCAGCTGGGTGGCAGCCCGCTGGCTTCAGGTTCTTTACAGAGATGATGTAACTTAGGATAACTGATGGTCTGAGGCGCAGAAGAGCACACACACAGCATAGATAATCTTGGGGGTGGGGGGGCGGGGGGCGAGGCGGAGAAGGACTCCATAATGAGCTAGTTAAATTTACAGACGGGGCTGGAGAGAAGAGGAGTGAGGGAGAAGAGAGAGTGTGGGAGGCAGCTGGGGATGAAGACCTAGGCTTCTGGTTTGCTTCAAAATTTTGACCCAGATGGATGTGGCTTTTAAAACCGGAGGACAGACACCACTATTAATAAACACAATCACAAAACAGCACAGGGACAATGGCGACGAGGGGAAGGTAAGGAACAGGGACTGGCCAGGCAGAGGACAGGGCCGTGCCAGGCAGGGTGAGTGGGGAGGCCGGCGAACCCCAGCCCGAGCCTGAGTGCTGAGACTTCCAGAAGGAACTACGCCGAGGGTAGATTACATAACTCTCATACAGGTGACTTTTTTCAACAACCCACCAACAGGTCTCCCTGGAAGATGAGTAATTTTCCGTATGAATTCACAATTTTGCAAAACAACGAGAGCCCCAAGATTGGACGGGGAAGTTAGGCTAACCGTGTTAATTCCATGGTTGCCTTTTAAATTAGGTTTTGCTGTCGCTGTATGTTTTGAAGGCCGCGGTGCTTACAATTATCGGAGCTCCCCAGGGTAGAGCGTGTCTCCTGGTGTCCATGTAGCTTTCACATTTGGGCCTCCGATAAATTTCATCAGAACTGGACCCTTCTGTTTTTTTTTTTTCTTTGGTAGTCAGTGGGCAGAGTGAAGTCTGTCCCCCTTCTGCACAGAAGGGAACCCCATACCATTAGAAGTGTGACATAGGTCAGCCGCTCTGATTCTAAGGGAGAATAAAAATGTGTTCATCCAAGGTGTTATACCAGGCTGAATTCTACTCATTTATAATTCACACCTGAGAGAAAACAGCCATGAGCATATTTTAACAGCCCCTAGTATTTTTAAAGGGTAGTCTTTCCCTCCCTGAAAATTAGGTACAGAGGCATATTCCTTTTCCTTTTTTTTTTTTTTTTGAGGGTGAACGGGGGCTCTCTGTCTGCACTTTGGCCTTCGCGATTTGGGTCTGGCCTTCAAAATCTGTTGTAACGGAAGACATTTCTCATGCGCCGGAGCGCCTGGAGCTGCTTTGGGGAAGCCGGCCTTAGGAACGTGGAGGGAGGCTGAGGTCAGATGGCTGGGTGTGCTGCTTTGGTGACCAGTGCACAGGGCTAGCGGGGTCTTAGGGATCCAAAGGGCAGGCCAGCTTCGGGCGCCCTGGACAGTCATCGGCTTTTGGTCTCAGGTGTGATGGGAGTCCACAGAACGGTTGGGTTCCCACAGAGCGGTTTCCCACCACAGAGCGCACCCGCTTCTAGCTCCTCATCCAGCTCTTGGGGCTTGCCCTTGGGCTCAGGACGGCTTGTACCCGCATTCCCTTTCTCCTTTTAATCTCTTTTCTCCGATCGCTTTGCCTTCTCTGTTGCTTGTTGTGATAAAATACTTTCCAAAATAAACTTTCAGTTGAATTGGCGTCTTGGGTGGATGGCAAGGCTGCGACGCCCAGCGGTGCCTGGCGCCACTTGGCAGCTAGGGGGAGCTCGCTGCCCGTGTCATGCGTGGAGCCGGCGCGGCGAGGGGCCAGGACCGGGCTTCCATCAGCCGCGAAGGCAGTTTACGTTACTGCAAAATGTCTTAAGTGTGAAGTTGTAATATTGATTTTCCTGCAGCGAGTCGAGCCGGACAAAATGAGAATATAAGTTTGAGAAATCTATTTTCAAGCTATCGGCATTGATTTACAAGCCCTTGCTAGGCAGACGGGGGGCAATTTTTCTTTTCTTTTAATTTTTTTTTTTTTAAACAATTACAACGCTTAGTTTTGAGTGGGCGTGTTTCCTCTGGTTAGTCTGTGGTCTTGGCTTTCTGACTCCCATTAGGTCGTCGAGGCACACGGGATGGGACGAAGGGGGTCTGGGAGACGTGAACCTTGTTTGGTTCATTCCTGCCGTAGACCTGGGACCCGCTGCTGCCTTGGGGAGTCATGTGTCTAAAAGAGCTTGATGAATGGAAATCCTTTCGCGCAGATTTTATAACACTTGGATTCTCAATTCCATTTATTAGGTAATGTTCCCACTGTACTGAGGGAAATAGCATCAGTCCCCCAAGAGAGAAAATGCCAACTCAAACAACGTGTAAAACTTTGTTTGGAAGGAGCATATGCTTGCTGGACCCAGTGTGGCTAATACCTTTCACCCCAAACGGTGTCCTTAATGGATGGCCTTTAATGAGACACTTTCTCCTCTAAGCGTGCAATTTCGTGCTGGGGAATACGTGTGCTTTTGATCACGGGATTTCTGGATCTGTAATGTCTTCTCCAAATTCAAGAAATCTGCAGACAGCACGGTTAACCTTGAGTCTCCTGTGCTGAGTTCAGTCTCTGGGCAGAAGAGGTTCTGTGGCGACCGGAAAGGAGTGCTTTATTCTAACCTGAAAGAGAAATAAATTAGGTCAGACAAAAGCCTAGCGCTGTCACCAGCCGGAGAAAGAGCCTTCGCTCTCCAGCACAGAGGGCCGGCAACTTATCTGATGATTTCTCTACTCCACTTCATGTTTGAATCGAGCCCGTTGTAAGCGCACGGCCGCAGCGAGCTCATTTGACGACTCAGAGATGAAGCGTCACTGTCCCACCCCTTCGAGCCCTGGCCTGCAGGACGCCCAGCGGTGCCGGCGCCACTTGGCAGCTAGGGGAGCTCGCTGCCCGTGTCATGCGTGGAGCCGGCGCGGCGAGGGGCCAGGACCGGGCTTCCATCAGCCGCGAAGGCAGTTTACGTTGCTGCAAAATGTCTTAAGTGTGAAGTTGTAATATTGATTTTCCTGCAGCGAGTCGAGCCGGACAAAATGAGAATATAAGTTTGAGAAATCTATTTTCAAGCTATCGGCATTGATTTACAAGCCCTTGCTAGGCAGACGGGGGGCAATTTTTCTTTTCTTTTAATTTTTTTTTTTTTAAACAATTACAACGCTTAGTTTTGAGTGGGCGTGTTTCCTCTGGTTAGTCTGTGGTCTTGGCTTTCTGACTCCCATTAGGTCGTCGAGGCACACGGGATGGGACGAAGGGGGTCTGGGAGACGTGAACCTTGTTTGGTTCATTCCTGCCGTAGACCTGGGACCCGCTGCTGCCTTGGGGAGTCATGTGTCTAAAAGAGCTTGATGAATGGAAATCCTTTCGGCGCAGATTTTATAACACTTGGATTCTCAATTCCATTTATTAGGTAATGTTCCCACTGTACTGAGGGAAATAGCATCAGTCCCCCAAGAGAGAAAATGCCAACTCAAACAACGTGTAAAACTTTGTTTGGAAGGAGCATATGCTTGCTGGACCCAGTGTGGCTAATACCTTTCACCCCAAACGGTGTCCTTAATGGATGGCCTTTAATGAGACACTTTCTCCTCTAAGCGTGCAATTTCGTGCTGGGGAATACGTGTGCTTTTGATCACGGGATTTCTGGATCTGTAATGTCTTCTCCAAATTCAAGAAATCTGCAGACAGCACGGTTAACCTTGAGTCTCCTGTGCTGAGTTCAGTCTCTGGGCAGAAGAGGTTCTGTGGCGACCGGAAAGGAGTGCTTTATTCTAACCTGAAAGAGAAATAAATTAGGTCAGACAAAAGCCTAGCGCTGTCACCAGCCGGAGAAAGAGCCTTCGCTCTCCAGCACAGAGGGCCGGCAACTTATCTGATGATTTCTCTACTCCACTTCATGTTTGAATCGAGCCCGTTGTAAGCGCACGGCCGCAGCGAGCTCATTTGACGACTCAGAGATGAAGCGTCACTGTCACCTCGAGCCCTTGGGCTGGGGCAGTGGCCTCTGGCCTGCAGAAAACCGTTAACAAAATGTCATTTCAGAAATCCCCAATCCTTTGCCTTGGTACTTGGGGGAGTTTCACAAGCTGTAACTAAATATAGACAACAGATCCGACAGCGTGTGAAGAGAAACATTACAGGGGGAGGGTCAGGAGGGGGGTCCTGACCTTTGGGAATGATCTGCATCTCCCACGGCCTAAGGGAGGACTCTCTGGCTGTCCAGTTAGGTCCTGCCTTCAGCTGAGTCTCTCAAGGACTTTGGACCGAGCGGGATGCTGTTGCCACACTTGGGGAGGACAAGGGAACGTATATGCTCTTTGGGGACCGTGGCCACAGTCAGGTTGTTGATGCTGAGCGAGCATCCTTCTCTGGAAGGTAGCGCTAGCTCTGGGTCCGCTGGCGTGTTTACTTATCTGTCTTTTATAGGGAGAGGGCACGGCAGAACACCAGGGATGGATGTCTGTGTCACCGGCTGCTCTCAGTGTGGCTTTGTCACTTTCCAGCTCTCTGTTTAATCACACGATGGGGCCTGGGGGCCCGTGTGTTCTGTCCCTGACCCCTGCTCCCCCCCCACCTCCCCCAAATCTTCCTTCTTTCCCAGACAGTGGCTCAAAGCCTGTGAGATCCACCTGAGCTCTCTTTCCCTCCCCGGGAAAAGCCGTTGGCTCGCCGGCTCTCTTGAGCAGTTGCTTTCCCCAGGCGTGTGTAAGGAGTGCGGCGAGCAGGCTATCTGGAGACACATGAAAGCGGAGGGACACACTTCGAGCGTCTTCCGCACGAGCCAGTGAGGGGGGCGAGGAGAACAGCGTCGTTTTTACTGGCAGAAGTGACACCAGATCGCGGTTTGATGAACGGGGCTACGTTCACGGGGACTCTCCGGCATTTTGACACATGCAAGTCTTTTGTGTCGTTGCTGAAATTCAAGAAATTCATTCTTTATTTCTCTTTCCGAGGCAGCTGATAATCTGCTCGGGGGTTGAATTAGACCGCCTGAGCTCTGCTCTGATAATGAAATCCCAGACCACACAAAATTAGGGAACTTCCAAGTTAAAAAAAAAATCCTCTGTTTTTACACAACTTTTTTATGACCCCCTTTGACTGAACTGCTGAAATGCAAATACATTTGAGAATGTTCTAACGAGTTCTATAGTAAAGCAGTAAGCAAAAATCACTCAAGAAAGTTGCGAGCCAGTGTGACTGTGATGAGCGTGGTGATGCACGTGTGCCTCTGAAACGGATGCTGAGAATTCAACAGCGGGGTGGGGGCCGTGTTTAGGTGTCTACCTTGGAAATGAGACGTTGGGAGCCGTTTGCACTCTTGCTATTTTGCTTCAGCCTCAGAGACTCACCTCCAGTTAAAGGCTCGCGGTTCCGTGCACTATGCGGATGGTCCTTTTATTCTGTTTAGCACCTTTGAAAAAGCACAGCATTAAATAAAGCAAGCCTCTTCATTGGGCCTCGAAGAACGCTTTCCTACCGTATCATGATGAGCTCTGTCGTGCCTCTGAAGATGTAAGGCATTTGCAGGTTGATAGAATCTTCTGAGTGTCTTGAGGAGGATTTCTACAGCCGGGTACTTTTCTTTACAGAACTGCTTGATTTCTCAAAACATGGGGCACTCCATGCTTCGGTATCATGGACTTGGCTTTTTTCTTAGTCACATTTTAGTAGTGGATAGGCTCTGGGGATACACCTGAGCGTTGTCTTCCTTGTGCATGGGGTTATTTCTTGCCTTTGGATGCGTGAGAGCTCAGTTTTGGGGGATTTGGTGCAGTGAGGGAGGTGGGAAGTTGGGCTAAGTCTGAGAGAAAGGTAGGGAGGGTATTCAGGGAGTCCATTTTAACATGCTTAAGTGTCCTAGAACCAGGCCGGGGACATAGAGGACGGTGTGTGTTTTGGTGGGGGGTGCTCCTCACACCCTCAGAACTCCCTGTCCGGAGAGCGCTGGCTGGGTTCTTCCTGCACCCCAAACTTCTCCTTGGATCAGGAGTCCCAGCTTCCCTGAAAGGCAGGTCAAGCTGGGACCTTCTGGGGATGGACCAGGCCAGCCAGACCCTGGGCCATTTTCAGGGGCAAGGAAATCTACCTTACCGATAAGGTTGTGCCCTGACTTCCTTTTCTGCCAGTTTTTGCTCTGCTCTGATAATGAAATCCCAGACCACACAAAATTAGGGAACTTCAAGTTAAAAATCCTCTGTTTTTACACAACTTTTTTATGACCCCCTTTGACTGAACTGCTGAAATGCAAATACATTTGAGAATGTTCTAACGAGTTCTATAGTAAAGCAGTAAGCAAAAATCACTCAAGAAAGTTGCGAGCCAGTGTGACTGTGATGAGCGTGGTGATGCACGTGTGCCTCTGAAACGGATGCTGAGAATTCAACAGCGGGGTGGGGGCCGTGTTTAGGTGTCTACCTTGGAAATGAGACGTTGGGAGCCGTTTGCACTCTTGCTATTTTGCTTCAGCCTCAGAGACTCACCTCCAGTTAAAGGCTCGCGGTTCCGTGCACTATGCGGATGGTCCTTTTATTCTGTTTAGCACCTTTGAAAAAGCACAGCATTAAATAAAGCAAGCCTCTTCATTGGGCCTCGAAGAACGCTTTCCTACCGTATCATGATGAGCTCTGTCGTGCCTCTGAAGATGTAAGGCATTTGCAGGTTGATAGAATCTTCTGAGTGTCTTGAGGAGGATTTCTACAGCCGGGTACTTTTCTTTACAGAACTGCTTGATTTCTCAAAACATGGGGCACTCCATGCTTCGGTATCATGGACTTGGCTTTTTTCTTAGTCACATTTTAGTAGTGGATAGGCTCTGGGGATACACCTGAGCGTTGTCTTCCTTGTGCATGGGGTTATTTCTTGCCTTTGGATGCGTGAGAGCTCAGTTTTGGGGGATTTGGTGCAGTGAGGGAGGTGGGAAGTTGGGCTAAGTCTGAGAGAAAGGTAGGGAGGGTATTCAGGGAGTCCATTTTAACATGCTTAAGTGTCCTAGAACCAGGCCGGGGACATAGAGGACGGTGTGTGTTTTGGTGGGGGGTGCTCCTCACACCCTCAGAACTCCCTGTCCGGAGAGCGCTGGCTGGGTTCTTCCTGCACCCCAAACTTCTCCTTGGATCAGGAGTCCCAGCTTCCCTGAAAGGCAGGTCAAGCTGGGACCTTCTGGGGATGGACCAGGCCAGCCAGACCCTGGGCCATTTTCAGGGGCAAGGAAATCTACCTTACCGATAAGGTTGTGCCCTGACTTCCTTTTTTCTGCCCAGAAATCTTGAAAATTTCATTGTGAGCCATGTGCTGTGTTTGGCATGGAGCAGATAGGACCTCGTGGGGGTGGTGGCAGGCCCTGGTGTGTCCCCTCCCTCTAGAGTGAGGGTGGCTTGGGGCCCAGGCCTCCAGCGATGTGACACCTGGAACGGCTGGCGTCCTTCCCTCCTCCCTGTAGGACAGGTGGTCGGGGAAGAGAGAGCGCCTGTCTGGGATCTGCCTGGGGCCAGCCTGGCTGAGGGTCCGGCAGCAGCTCCCAGCCTGGCTGAGGGTCCGGCAGCAGCTCCCAGCCTGTCTTGGAGACAGGAGTGTGGTGGGCAGACAGGGCTGGGTCCCGGCTGGGTCCTCACTCTTCCCGGCCCCTTGAGGATGTTTGGACCACGTGCCTGGCTCCACGGAGGCTCCCCCTCGTCTCTGACTCCTGGGCGGCATTGTGTGATTCCCTCTGCGTGGAGAACTTCATAAACCGCGAGCCTTTAGGCGTCATCTCGTGGTGGATCATTTTCTACACCAAGAACTGATTCCTTCTCTCTTCCATCCCCTCCCACCCCCAACGGCTGTCCTTTTCTCTTGGACCTGCTACGTGAGACGTCGATGGTGCCTCGGAAAGCGTGGCGCTCCGTCGAGGGCGCGTTTTGGGTGGCTGTGGAGGTGTTGCCTGGGGTCTCGGCCCCTCCTTGAATGTTTGCGGGGAGGAGACTGAACAGATCTGCTCGCTGATGACTGGTTTGGAGCTCGGGCCGCCGGCTGGCTGACAGGCAGAGGCTGTCTTCGTAGGAAGCAGGTGTAATGTCTCCGCCAGTCGGATGCAGCGCTCCCTCCGGTGCATGGATGCTCAACATTTTAACATGCTTAAGTGTCCTAGAACCAGGCCGGGGACATAGAGGACGGTGTGTGTTTTGGTGGGGGGTGCTCCTCACACCCTCAGAACTCCCTGTCCGGAGAGCGCTGGCTGGGTTCTTCCTGCACCCCAAACTTCTCCTTGGATCAGGAGTCCCAGCTTCCCTGAAAGGCAGGTCAAGCTGGGACCTTCTGGGGATGGACCAGGCCAGCCAGACCCTGGGCCATTTTCAGGGGCAAGGAAATCTACCTTACCGATAAGGTTGTGCCCTGACTTCCTTTTTTCTGCCCAGAAATCTTGAAAATTTCATTGTGAGCCATGTGCTGTGTTTGGCATGGAGCAGATAGGACCTCGTGGGGGTGGTGGCAGGCCCTGGTGTGTCCCCTCCCTCTAGAGTGAGGGTGGCTTGGGGCCCAGGCCTCCAGCGATGTGACACCTGGAACGGCTGGCGTCCTTCCCTCCTCCCTGTAGGACAGGTGGTCGGGGAAGAGAGAGCGCCTGTCTGGGATCTGCCTGGGGCCAGCCTGGCTGAGGGTCCGGCAGCAGCTCCCAGCCTGGCTGAGGGTCCGGCAGCAGCTCCCAGCCTGTCTTGGAGACAGGAGTGTGGTGGGCAGACAGGGCTGGGTCCCGGCTGGGTCCTCACTCTTCCCGGCCCCTTGAGGATGTTTGGACCACGTGCCTGGCTCCACGGAGGCTCCCCCTCGTCTCTGACTCCTGGGCGGCATTGTGTGATTCCCTCTGCGTGGAGAACTTCATAAACCGCGAGCCTTTAGGCGTCATCTCGTGGTGGATCATTTTCTACACCAAGAACTGATTCCTTCTCTCTTCCATCCCCTCCCACCCCCAACGGCTGTCCTTTTCTCTTGGACCTGCTACGTGAGACGTCGATGGTGCCTCGGAAAGCGTGGCGCTCCGTCGAGGGCGCGTTTTGGGTGGCTGTGGAGGTGTTGCCTGGGGTCTCGGCCCCTCCTTGAATGTTTGCGGGGAGGAGACTGAACAGATCTGCTCGCTGATGACTGGTTTGGAGCTCGGGCCGCCGGCTGGCTGACAGGCAGAGGCTGTCTTCGTAGGAAGCAGGTGTAATGTCTCCGCCAGTCGGATGCAGCGCTCCCTCCGGTGCATGGATGCTCAACATTTCTTGTAAACATGCGTACACATAGGATGGTGGCTGTGACGTTGGTGGCCCAGGATTTTGAGAGCCTTTCCCCCCACCCCCGCCCCACAGCCTTCTCCCACCCTCCCCACCCCAACCCCTGAAACAATAATGCTTTGTAGGTTCCTCCTGGTCTGTGGCTCAGCCACGAAGGAGAGAGGTTTGACTTTGAATCAAGGCAGGGTGACGGGGCACAGGCCTGTGTGCTGTGCGCACATCAGGGCAGGCCCTCCGTGCTCCTAGGGGCAGCAGGAGGCCGGGCCCTCGGCTGGAATTCCCCGGAGGGCAGGTGCAGGGGCAGTTGTTAGAGGAGACCCAGGGTGGATGGGGCCCTTGAAGCCCAGCATGCAGCCGGGGGTCCCTGGCCAGGTAAGGCCTGCTAAGCCTGTGCAGCTGCCGGGGGCCTGGGGCTGCTCGGCCCGGCCGGGGTTAGTGATGTCTTTCCATTTCTGTCTTCGGCCCAAATTCCTTCCCGGCCAGTCAGAGGCGTGTGGGAACTGGTTTTAGGATCAAGTGTTTCCCCGTCCACGCAACAGGAATGTCCACTGTTACCTGCGAACCCTGATTTCATTGCTTCTGAGCGCCTGTGTGAGCCGGGAGGAGGCCTCCTTGTAAATGAAATGTGGTTTTCTTGTAAAGGAAAGCGACGACAAGTGTGTATGTGTGTAAATACATGTTTGTCCACGTGCGTTAGAATGTCGCGTGTCCGAACCCACCCAGGCCAGACGCCTGCCGCTCGAGCGAGGCCTCTGCTGCAATCCTTCGTGTTCCCTCCCTGTGGGCCAAGCACCTGAGCGGTCGGTCGACTTTCTTTATTTTTAAAATTTTGGCCTCTTTTTATTGATTATTTATGTATTTTTCATTCATCTTTATTCTTCAACCTGTGTGGGCCTCCCATTGCAGCGGCCTCTGTCCTTGCAGAGCACCGGCGCAGGGCGCACGCGCTCCAGAGCACTGGCTTGTAATTGGACACACGGGTCCAGCCGCTCCACGGCCCGTGGGAACTTCCCAGGCCAGGGATCGAACTGGTGCCCCTTGCACTGCAAGGCTGGCTCTTTACCCACTGGACCACCAGGGAAGCCCCGATCTGTCAGCTTTATTTGGCTCAGGATAGTGAGAGCAGCAGGGTTTTCCAGGGCTGCCTGACCCTTGGGGAGCTTTGTCTGAAAGCAGAAATCTTCTCAGGGCAAATAAATACCCTATCGTTGCCTTCTTTTCTGAAGGCTGGAATCTGGGGGACAAGGCAGTCTGAGGGGCTGGTTTGTAGGGTCTGGGAATTTGGAAGGCTCCTTCGTGTGTATGGGGCTCTTCACTCGCCGGCTGCTGTCTCCTCTGCGGCTGGAAGTTTAGGCCACTCGGCCTGTCATGGCAGGGGCCCGGTCCTTGGAGCCTGTGCGGGGCTGTGGGGGCTCATCCAGTACCCACAGGACAGAGGAAGGAGGGTTTGGGGGGCAGGCCCGTCTCACGTGGCCCGTCTCTGTGCTTGGCCAGTGGTTCTTTCTCCTTTTATTTCTTCTATGAGCGATAGGGTTCTAAGAAGGGACACACACGCACACACATGCACCCCCACACGCCCGGCTCGGTATCCGCTTGCCAGCGGAAATGAAACCACAGCCCGCCTTTGGGGGTGTCTCCTAAGGCCTCGAGCATGAGATTCAGCAAGCTGTCTTGGTTCACCCGCTCTGACCTAAAAGTTTGACAGTTTGGAGGTGACGTTGCTACCTTCCTGGGAACTGCCTCCCGCAGCAGCCAGAGCCCAGAGCTCCACACCCCGAGGTGGGGGGGCAGAGGAAACCCCATTCCTGGAGTCGGGTGAACCCCCGCCCCTTCAGGAGCTCTCCTTTCAACACTGCAAGTGGGAGGGGAGGGAGGGCTTTCTCTCGCCTTTCCCCCTGGACGCCCTGGAGGAGGCAGTGGCTGGACCCTGATCTGCGGGCTGGGCCACCTGCGGGGCCTGGCTGCCCAGGCTGGGTGGCTGAGGGGGGCCGGGAAGCAGAACTCGGCCCTGCAGCCCAGGGACCAGCTTTGGATACTTTCAACCTCAGTTACTGGGGCTCACGAGGGCTTGCCGCAGGGGGAGAGTGGAAAGGCAGAGACTGCCAAATAAAGGAAGGAATACCAGATGTTACCAAAACAAGAAGAGAAAGGAGGAAAAGGAAACAGTGCTGGTCCAGAGTCCCTTAGCGAAAAATGGAAGGGAGAGAGAGGAGTGCGTACGAACAGCCTGTGTGACCTTTGCCCATTTTTAAATTACCCTGTCTTGCTTTTAAAAGAAAAGAAATGTGAGAGTATGTAGCTTAAAATCTCCCAGCAGAGAGGAAATATTCAGGCTTCTTCTCAAAATTCCCACCGGGAAGAAAGGACTGACGAACTCGGCTGAAAAAGTGAATGAAAAGCAAAACCGAGCGAAATCCAAACAAGGAAAGCCACGATGAAACGAGACGACAGAAGACACCTCCCTGTCCACAGAAAGGATGGTCGACTTGGGGTTTGGGTGGAGAAGCTGGTGTCTTTGTGTGTTTCTGTCAAGTGCCCTTACAGCCTGTGGATGCAGCCGGGGCCAGGCCTGCTCGGAGGCCAGGTGCCGCCCTCCCAACACAGCGCTTAGCCCTGTTTCATTTGAATTCTCAATTTCATTTTGTCCTTTTCTTGCTTTTCAGCTCATTTCCTTTGTGCCTCTCTCTCTCTCTTTTTTAACAAAACAATATTTTGACATCCTCCTCCCATTTATTCAGAGTTCCTTCTCTAGAAATGGCGCACAGTACCTCCTTATATTTCTAAACAACTTTCACAGCCGTCTCCTCTGGCTCTGAAATTATGTATATGTAATTGGTAATTAAAGGTGCAAGCTTTTCAATACAAACAGTATTGCTCAATGTTAGATCATTAAAGGGAAAAGAGGCTCTGAATAATTACCTTTTACATTCCGACAAACCGTGCACGGGAACCTGGTCCCTCCTAGAACCACGGTTCGGCGTGAGGGTTGTGATTACATTTTAACCATAGCAAAGCATCTTTTCATAAAATAAATTGGTAAATTAATTATGTAGCATTGTCTTCCTGCTCCTTTTTGAGTAAACTCTGATTTCTCTTTAAAGTGTAATTAATGGTTTCTGGAGCTGCCTTTGTGTTCTCTCTTACCTTCGAAGTTCTGTTTTGTGAGAGGTATACAGACAAGAGATTGCGGATTTCCTCATCTGTGGGGCATTTTGGGGCGGCCCGCGTTTCCAGTGCATGTCGACGCGTAATTCACCGAGGGCTTTTCCAGAAACACAGGCGGAATTGCAAATTGTCACTTGCCTTCTCAGCACACCTAGGCTCCGACCTGTGCATGCATGTTTCATACGTGTCACATGTCCTGTGCAGTCTGTTTGGACTGACACACGGATTCTCACAGGCCCTGAAGAAGCTTGTGTTCAGAAAACGCAGAGCAGTGATTTATATGTAGGATGGAAGATGCCGCAGAAGTTTTTCCTTAAATTATCTGTTCTTTGGCTCTGGCCCGTCAGTAACTTCACTGCCACGGAATGCATTTTCCTCCTCTCCGTTTCTTCCCTCTGTTCTTCTGTGGTTTTCAGGATCCTTTCTTAAATACCGTACAACGTAAAATGTACCTGCCTTCTCGGGGTTCAGGCCTCTGGCTGCCCCTCTCTTCTCGGAAGACCCCACCTCTCATGCTCTGAGCAGGACTCCTGACGTTTGTTCTTGAAAAATTGCACCTTGAATTTGTTCAGACCCAGAGCAAGGATGTACCCTCATGGTCCACTTCCCTTGTTTATGACCCACGGGTGGGCCCTGTCTCCCAGTTTTCCCTGAGAGGGTTGCTGCCTTTTTGTTTATTAACTTGAAAATATTTGAGTCCTGTGCCCTCCACAAAAAAATGAAGGAGGTAGATCGGCTGCGAAAGAAATATGAAAATGTACAGCCCATTGAAAGTGTGGTTTGTCATCTGCTGAGAAATGCTTTTGGAGTTTGGAGAATTTTTTTCTGCCTTTTCTTTTAACTGGGAGTGAAAATAAAACCAACTGACAAAGAAGGATGGTAGGGAGTTGGTGAGTGTCAGGAAATCTACAAAGCGATGGAAGGCTGACCAGGAGCAGAGCGTTTTTGGCAGGGAAGCCGGCTGCCTGGTTCAGCCGACTTGCCGTGTCTCTTCCTTGCATTGTGTTATTTTCTTTCCCCTTCGATATTTCTTTTTGCTCACTTGTTGCTTTCTGATCCTGTGGCTCTCTCTCTCTCTCTCTGGGGAGGACTGGCCCGGGATGCCCGTCTGGGTTTCTGTTTTCTCGTCTGGTGTGCAGCCAGGTCTCAGGTAGAGGAATGTAAGCAATGGGGCTCATGAATGGGGCGGACGTGAAGGAAAGGTGGGAGGGAAGGGGGTGCGGCTCAAGCCCAAGCAGGGAGTAACAGCTCTGGCCCCAGTTCTCAGCCTTGGCTGCCCATCGGAATCACGGGAGAGGCTTCGAAAAAAAAAAAAAGACCCAAAGGACAGCCTGACGTTTGGCTCCTGGTATAATCGGCCTGGGTGCTGCCTGGGTGCCAGGGGTTTTCAAAGCTCCCAGGTGACTCTGAGATGTGGCGGAGTTTTCGAGATCTCTCTGATCCTGCCAGGTCGGGGACAGTCTGGCCCCTGGTGACACCAGAATGTGTGTGGATACGCAGGTGGTCTTGTGCATGTCCTTACGCTGAACTGGGGGGACATTGGCAGGAAACAGACTAGAAAGCAGTAAGACCATCACCTCTTAAGCGACAGCCTCTGGGGTCCCCAGAGCCTCTGTTTACTCACACGTGGCCCACAGGATGGCGAGCCCCTTGGCTCCGGGAGTCGCAGGGAGCATGAGTGACCCCTCGCGTCCCACAGCGGAGGGGCCTGCCTCTTGGTGGGGAGGGGCTGGAATGAACGATGGGTCTTGTGACTTCTTAAGCCCATCTTGTCTTCTCTGCCCCCCCTTCTCCTCTCTTTCTGCAGCAGAGCCAGAGCACGTGGAGACCGCCATCCTCGAGGAAGATGAGGGTCTGGAGGCCGAGGAGCCCGGCAGCCTGGGGCTGATGGTGGGGGGCCCCGACCCGGACCTGCTCACCTGCGGCCAGTGTCAGATGAACTTCCCTCTGGGGGACATCCTGGTTTTTATCGAGCACAAGAAGAAACAGTGTGGCGGCGGCCTGGGGGCCTGCTACGACAAAGGCCTCGACAAGGGCAGCCCCGCGCCCTCCTCGCGCTCTGAGCTCAGGAAACTGTCCGAGCCGGTGGAGATCGGGATCCAGGTCACCCCCGACGAAGATGACCACCTGCTGTCACCCACGAAAGGCGTCTGCCCCAAGCAGGAGAACATGGCAGGTATGGAGCTGTGCACTCTCTGGGCCGCTGCCCGAGCTACCCCGGGGTCCCAGGCCCACCGTCGCCCCTTGCTCTTCTCGGGGCTCAGCCTCTGAGGATGTGGGTGCTGGGAGGGCCCAGGGGCCCCCCTCCAGGTGACACTCAGGAGGAGACAGGCCTGGGGCTCCAAGAGAGGCCCAACCGGAGGCTGGGTACTCTGCTTTTGACGTCGGGCTCCATTGTGGGGGCCTCAGGGCATAGGTTGCCAGGAGGACAGAACGGACGTTTGGGAGGCTAGCTGGCCCTCACTTCGTTGCTGTTCTCGGCTTAGTCTCTGGCTTTGGAGTCGGACTGTCTTGGGTTGGAAGCTCTTCTGCGCATCTTGGATAGAGTCCGTTTCCCCATCTGTGAGACGCAGCGAATGAGGCCTGTCTGTTGCTGTGATTTTGAGGCTTGAGGGGACGCTGTGTGTGGGAAGGGCCTGCTGGGACCCTCGCTTCTGCTCCTCTCTGGCCTCCATTTCCCATCTATCAAGGAGACCCTTTCGGACGTTGCCTGCTCCTAGGGGTAGGGCTGGGGAGGGCCTTGTGGGCACTTGCTGGAGCACATGGCCCTTGGGGGAGGTTGGCCCTGCCCTCTGGCATGCTCACGTGGCCGGCCACCAGGACTGCTGGCTTTTGCCACCTGAAGAACAGGACAGGTGCAGGGGCTGCCGTCCTCAGGCAGGCCGGGGGAGGTGGCCTCAGGTTCTCTCCGGGTCAAGGCCGTGGCATGCCCGAGCCTCCTTCAGCCCAGAGTGTTTGCTTCCGGTTTGTTGAGCTCAGGGCCCTGGCTGGCCTGTGTTTTCTAGAGTCAGCAGGCTGCCCTGTGTGCAGGTGAGGACTCAGATCCTCAGTAGACTTCAGACAAGCTGTGAGCTGTGAGCTGTGTAAGTGTGTTGCCCACGGAGCTTTTCTCCCTCTGGCTCCGCAGCCTGCGAGCAGGTGACTGGCCGGGAAGACGATATTTGCCTCCACCGCGCTTCGGTCATGGAAGCCAGTGGAGATGCTGGGTGGACTGAGGCTTTGGTGAATCAGACTCCCTGCTCCCACTGGTAGGACAGATGAGCATCGCCGGGAGTCCTCCCGCCCACCCATAGCCCAGGAGGCCGTTAGTCAGGGAGACCAGCAAGCTCAGCTGCTCTGAGGCAGCCCCTGGGCAGCCCTGTGACCCTGGGGCTCCCTTGGCCCATCTGTGCAGTGGGGTCAGTGAACTCTCTGTCTTACCTGCAGTGCTGCGCAGATTCCTGTGGGCACGGGCACGGCCTGGGGAGACCCTGTCCTATCAGACTGGCCTGTGCGGTTGGCCTTCTGGTGGGTGTCCCAATATGAAATCTCCCACACTCTTCAGTTGCCAAGAGCACTGAGAAGAGTTTGACGTGTTCAGGCCAAAGTCCCTTTGGTTTCTCAGAGGTCTGGGTGATCCTGCCTTGCTTCGGGCCGGAGCCATGATGGAGCGAGGTGTTGGGTCCCTTTTGTCTGTGTTTCTTGTCTTGTCTGACGCTGAGGGATTGCTTTCCCCGGTGGCCTTAACACCTGGCATCCGTGCACACGGATCTCTCAGGAGGGGTTTCTACTGATGAGAGGGGCCCCATCCACGGTTCAGTGGAAAGGCTTTCTGCTTTGGCCAGGGCCCATCTGAATCCTCATGTCACATAGAAGGTATTTTTCAATGAGAGGCTGCAGATCATTGTGGGTAGGTTTGTTTAAAAAAGCGACTAAATATGATTTCATAAAAGGCAAAGTTAATCTCCAAGGCGGCTTTGCCCTCACCCCCCGCATGCCCCCGCCGCCATCCTCCCCCCGCCCTTTTCCGGGGTTGTAATATGACAGCGGCCTACAGTATTTTTATTCTACGTGTGACGAAAGATATTCCTGGCCTTTTCTGTTCGGCAACAGGACGAATGGATTTCTTCATTCTTGAAAAAAAAAATATGTAAAATAATCCCTTAGAAGTCTAAAGAGATATGTTTGTTCAAAGCATTTAAAATGTTATTTTAATCAAAGGCACAAGACAGTCTCCATGCTGTGTCAGCTAAAGACGACCATTCCATTTCAACAGCCCGTCCTGCTCCTTCCTTCCCAGGCGCCTTTTTTGCCTTTTTCCCTCCCTCCTTTGGCACTAACTTTTCTCTCTTTTTATTTAATAAAAAGGAAAGATTAAAGAATAAAACTTCAGTGGCTCAAATGTATAAAGTCATTTAATATGGTGGGAGCATTAATTATTTTAGCTTAATTGAATTCTGAGGACTGCAGTAGTTGCATTTTTGTAGACAAGCCCTGTTTATTATTTCTCTGTGTAGATTAACAGTAAAGGAACCACAGATAACTTTTAGTTATTTATTGTAAAATAAATGTGTCAATTCATGTGTAAAGCAAGCTGCTCAAAGATAATTAAGTCTTTATATTTTAAGAGGGGGACTAGGAACTCCAGGCGCTTCTCTGCCCGGGCTTCCGGTTATCTACACAGCTGCGGCCCCAGCCCCGGGCACCGCGGGCCTCGCTCAGGCCTTGGCCGTTCCCGCTTCCTGCCGCGGCTGGGAGGGGATCCTCTGGCCTGCCTATGTTCTGCTGTCCGCCCTGGAGCCGGCCCCGCTCAGTGGCTGGTCTGGGCGGGGGTGGGGGGCTGCTACTTGTTGGCCCTTCGCCTCTGGCTTGGCGGCCTGAGGGGCTGCGAAGGCCCTGTGTTTCCTAGAGCCCACGATCTGAGTGTGGTCCAGACAGGCCAGTCCCAACTCTCTTCCTGCCGAGTGCTCCCACAGGCTGGGCTCCAGAGAAGGCTGGGCACGGCTGGTCTTTAAGTAGGTGGGGTCCCTTCCACCGTTAGAGGCTTCCCGGGGGCTCAGTAGTAAAGAATCCACCTGTCAGGCGGGAGACGCCGGTTCGATCCCTGGATCGGGACGATCCCTTGGGAAAGAGCATGGCAGCCCACTCCCATCTTGCTTGGAGAATCCCATGGACAGAGGAGCCTGGCGGGCTGGTTCTTGGCAACAGGACGAATGGATTTCTTCATTCTTGAAAAAAAAAATATGTAAAATAATCCCTTAGAAGTCTAAAGAGATATGTTTGTTCAAAGCATTTAAAATGTTATTTTAATCAAAGGCACAAGACAGTCTCCATGCTGTGTCAGCTAAAGACGACCATTCCATTTCAACAGCCCGTCCTGCTCCTTCCTTCCCAGGCGCCTTTTTTGCCTTTTTCCCTCCCTCCTTTGGCACTAACTTTTCTCTCTTTTTATTTAATAAAAAGGAAAGATTAAAGAATAAAACTTCAGTGGCTCAAATGTATAAAGTCATTTAATATGGTGGGAGCATTAATTATTTTAGCTTAATTGAATTCTGAGGACTGCAGTAGTTGCATTTTTGTAGACAAGCCCTGTTTATTATTTCTCTGTGTAGATTAACAGTAAAGGAACCACAGATAACTTTTAGTTATTTATTGTAAAATAAATGTGTCAATTCATGTGTAAAGCAAGCTGCTCAAAGATAATTAAGTCTTTATATTTTAAGAGGGGGACTAGGAACTCCAGGCGCTTCTCTGCCCGGGCTTCCGGTTATCTACACAGCTGCGGCCCCAGCCCCGGGCACCGCGGGCCTCGCCGGGCCCTTTGGGCCCGTTCCGCTTCCTGCCGCGGCTGGGAGGGGATCCTCTGGCCTGCCTATGTTCTGCTGTCCGCCCTGGAGCCGGCCCCGCTCAGTGGCTGGTCTGGGCGGGGGTGGGGGGCTGCTACTTGTTGGCCCTTCGCCTCTGGCTTGGCGGCCTGAGGGGCTGCGAAGGCCCTGTGTTTCCTAGAGCCCACGATCTGAGTGTGGTCCAGACAGGCCAGTCCCAACTCTCTTCCTGCCGAGTGCTCCCACAGGCTGGGCTCCAGAGAAGGCTGGGCACGGCTGGTCTTTAAGTAGGTGGGGTCCCTTCCACCGTTAGAGGCTTCCCGGGGGCTCAGTAGTAAAGAATCCACCTGTCAGGCGGGAGACGCCGGTTCGATCCCTGGATCGGGACGATCCCTTGGGAAAGAGCATGGCAGCCCACTCCCATCTTGCTTGGAGAATCCCATGGACAGAGGAGCCTGGCGGGCTGCAGGCGAGGGGGTCACACAGCGTGGGTCACGACTGAAGCGCATCCCCAGGGCGAGCCCCGAGCTGGAGTTCTGTCTGTCCTTGCACCAGGCTGGGCTCTTTCCTCGGGGTGGCATTCTGGAGATGAGTATAAAGAGATTAGGTCACCATTCTTTTTCTTTATAAGGACAGAGGCGAAGGAGAGTGGAAAGGGCATTTCTGACGCCTGTCTCCTAGGGCAGTGGTCCCCAACCTTTCTGCCACCTGGGACCGATGTCGTGGAAGACAGTTTTTCCACTGACTGGGGCGAGTGGGGGATGGTTTGGGAATGAATCAGGCGCAAGATATTTATTGTGCGCTTTCTTTCTATTATGATTACAGAGCTCCACCTCAGATCATCAGGCATTAGATCCCAGAGGTGGGGAACCCCTGTCCTAGAGCATTCATTCATTCATTCATTCATTCACTGAGTGCCTGTTGCCCTTCCCCGGCCTGGTCATCCCCCGCTCCCCGTGAAAGAACCTCTGGGGCAGGACCCTGGTGGGAGGGTGGCCAGGTGGGCTGCCAGTCTGTCCTGCCTGGGAATGCAGCTCAACCACGTGCCTGCTTGAGGCACGTGGTCGAGCTCCAGGTCACTGCTTCTTGACGGTGGACTGTGGGTGGAGGAGGTCCCCGGAGCTTGCGTCTAAGGCCCACCTGCAGACAGGGCTGGCCCTGGCCAGAGGTAGGGCTCGCTGGGAGCCCGACCCGGGGGCCCTCTGATAGGCGTCTCCCTACAGAGGAACTCTTTCCATTCCTTAAGATGCCTTCTTGTTGCATCCTCGCCGCCTCTGTGGAGGGTTGTGATGAGCTCAGGGACCCGTCCATCGAGGGGAGGAGGAGCAGTGCACCCTGGGAGGGGATGAGTGGTGTCCAGGCTTGGAAAGAGCACACGCAAGTCTCTCACTCCTCTCTGGGGTGGATGTCCTAAGGAGAGGTGAGGAGGAGAGGGGCTAGGGGTGTCTGGGCTTGCTGCCTGCACTGGGGAGCCCAAGTCTGCACCCCACCCTGCTTTCTGCTGGCCACTCCCGGTGACTTGATCTTCTGAGTGCAGCGTCCTCGTCTGGGAACCCAGACGACCTGGGGCTGGGGCTCAGGGTGTGTGTGTGTGTGTGTGTGTGTGTCATTCAGTCGTGTCTGGTTCTTCGTGAGCGCGTAGACTGGAGTCCCCCAGGCTCCTCTGACCGTGGAACCCTCCAGGCCAGGCCACTGGAGTGCTGGCCGCCCCTCGGTGGGTCTGCTCGGTGCGCACGCTACAGGTTCGAGTGCCCTCCCCTGCCCTCGTGGACGCTCTGCTCTCTCCCTGGCTCCGTCGCTTCCTGGTGTTGGAACAGGGACCGCAGGTCTCCCTGGGATCAGGGAGAAATCGCCACTGGGGTCTGAGGATCTCCATCAGAAACAGCCTTGGGATGATGGTCGCGTGCCCCTTCCAGTGCGTCGCCTCTCCTTCCCCGTCTTCGGTCACACGGCTGTCATGGGGACAGCTGAGCGTGGGCTGCCCTGGGGGCGGAGTCTAGCGGGTTCGGGGGAACACGGGCTCTGGTGCCAGGCAGCCAGGGTGTGTTCCGGAGCCCACCTTCGTGCTCAGAATTTAATGAGATGAGGGTGTGTGAAGCGCCCACCCGGCCCAGGCTCCAGTCTCAGGGAGACCACTGAGAGGTGGAAACATCTGGAAAGCTTTGAAAAGAGCCTGGGCCCCACCTGGCAGTGTTAGGTGCGTGCTAGTCAGAATCCTGAAAACGTATCCTGGATGTCTCTCAGCCATTCCCGCCAGATTCTGGCTTAGAATTCCCATTCTATAGGCCCTGATCACAGGCGTTTCATTTTTGCGTGTTATCACCCACTGCCGCAACCAGAGGAAGCCATCCTGGGAGGAAGGCGCCATCGGCTCCCAGCCATAGGTTTGCCCTTCCGTCTTCTTTGCTCCTCCCCCGGACCCCAAGTGTCAGACTTCTGGAGAAATGCAGGCAACAGGCCGCAGGTGACAGGAGGGGCAGGTGCCCCTGGCTCCACCCGCTCGGTATGTCTTCATCAGGAACCGGGGAAGGGCCAGAGGCGCACCTGGGGACGGAGGGCAGAGTTCACGAAGCAGGCGGGGCACAGCCCGGGTCTTTGGTTTGGGGTCCCAGCGACAAAATGAGTTGCAGGAAAGGGCTTCTGCGCAGCCAGGGGATTTACATGTTGGTTGGAGAACGTTCGTTTCAGACTGTTAAAAAAAAATAAGTGTGAAAAAAAAAATATTAGCTTGGCCAGTGGGAGAAACTAAATAACTTGCTTGTGCTGGAAACTGGAGATAAACCCCACTGGCAGGTTGTCTTAAAAAACTTGCATTTGATATATTTAAGAGTTGTTATTTTCCCTTCAAATTAAGATTAGTTAAATCCATGCGTGTTGTGGCATGGATTATCTTTATTATTAAATGGTGACAGCTAATTCTTAGTTCTGTCTGCACCCAGGAGTTGTGGAGTGTTCTGTCTAAGGGACATGGCCCCAGGCTCTGGCTGGTGTTCTGGGCATTGCAGGACTGACCTCAGAGCTTGGGCAGCGCCTGTGTGTGCTGGGGAAGAAGGGCCATCTTCACCGTGCTGCTAGGTGCTTTTCTTGGGTTAGCTCGCCTTGAGATAGACGTTGGTCTTGAAACAGATACTGTTCACCCCACTCTGAAATAGTTCTAACTGCGCTTTGAAACGGGCTCAGAGAGGTTAAGGGACTTGCCTGAGGTCACACAGCAAAGTGGAATCGGCCAGATCTGCCTGGCGGCTTCATAGAGCACAGAGTATCGAGGGCTTTAGGGAGAGGGATTCTAATTTGCCTGGCGGGTGGAGCCATTGACAGCAGCTGAAAACGTATCCTGGATGTCTCTCAGCCATTCCCGCCAGATTCTGGCTTAGAATTCCCATTCTATAGGCCCTGATCACAGGCGTTTCATTTTGCGTGTTATCACCCACTGCGCAACCAGAGGAAGCCATCCTGGGAGGAAGGCGCCATCGGCTCCCAGCCATAGGTTTGCCCTTCCGTCTTCTTTGCTCCTCCCCCGGACCCCAAGTGTCAGACTTCTGGAGAAATGCAGGCAACAGGCCGCAGGTGACAGGAGGGGCAGGTGCCCCTGGCTCCACCCGCTCGGTATGTCTTCATCAGGAACCGGGGAAGGGCCAGAGGCGCACCTGGGGACGGAGGGCAGAGTTCACGAAGCAGGCGGGGCACAGCCCGGGTCTTTGGTTTGGGGTCCCAGCGACAAAATGAGTTGCAGGAAAGGGCTTCTGCGCAGCCAGGGGATTTACATGTTGGTTGGAGAACGTTCGTTTCAGACTGTTAAAAAAAAATAAGTGTGAAAAAAAAAATATTAGCTTGGCCAGTGGGAGAAACTAAATAACTTGCTTGTGCTGGAAACTGGAGATAAACCCCACTGGCAGGTTGTCTTAAAAAACTTGCATTTGATATATTTAAGAGTTGTTATTTTCCCTTCAAATTAAGATTAGTTAAATCCATGCGTGTTGTGGCATGGATTATCTTTTTTTATTATTAAATGGTGACAGCTAATTCTTAGTTCTGTCTGCACCCAGGAGTTGTGGAGTGTTCTGTCTAAGGGACATGGCCCTAGGCTCTGGCTGGTGTTCTGGGCATTGCAGGACTGACCTCAGAGCTTGGGCAGCGCCTGTGGGTGCTGGGGAAGAAGGGCCATCTTCACCGTGCTGCTAGGTGCTTTTCTTGGGTTAGCTCGCCTTGAGATAGACGTTGGTCTTGAAACAGATACTGTTTACCCCACTCTGAAATAGTTCTAACTGCGCTTTGAAACGGGGCTCAGAGAGGTTAAGGGACTTGCCTGAGGTCACACAGCAAAGTGGAATCGGCCAGATCTGCCTGGCGGCTTCATAGAGCACAGAGTATCGAGGGCTTTAGGGAGAGGGATTCTAATTTGCCTGGCGGTGGAGCCATTGACAGCAGCTGCTATCTCCAGACTGCATTCCAGGTGATCTTTGAAGCCTGTCCCAGGTGTGACCCTTGGAGTTACTGCCAGGAGCCCTCAGGCCCCCAGAAACGTTGATGCCGTCCCAGGTGACCTCCTACGGTCGCCCCACACTTCCTGGTGAAGGTTTTGAACAGGCAGACGGCAGCAGTGCAATAAAATAAGAGTGATAATACGTGAATCCTGACAGAGGAGGGCTAGATTTGGGATTTTGCCAGTGACTTGTTGTAGGCCCTTCAGCTACGTGTCCACCTCTCCTAGTCTTGGTCTCCTGTAGAATGGAGATAATCTTTCTTATCGTTCAGGCTTGTTAGAAGGTTTGGTTTAGACAATGTATACGTCTACTGGCTTCTCAGGTGGCTCAGTGGTAAACAATCTACCTGCCGATGCAGGAGACCCAAGAGACGCAGGTTCGACCCCTGGGTGGAGGAGGAAATGGCAACCCGCTCCAGTATTCATGCCTGGAAAGTCTCATGGACATAGGAGCCTAGTGGGCTACAGTCCATGGGGTCGCAAAGAGTTGGACACAATTGAGAACACACACACACACACACACACACAGAGGCTTACACTAAGTCCCTGTGGATTTGTTCCGTTTAGTCGCTGAGCTGTAGCCAACTCTACGACCCCACGAACTGCCGCATGCCGGGCTTCCCTGCCCTTCCGCATCTCCTGGAGCCTGCTCAAGCTCAGGGCCATCGAGTCAGTGATGCCATCCAGCCATCTCCTCTTCTGTCGTCCCCTTCTCCTGCTGCCTTCTATGGGCTGGCAGCTGTTAATGATAGTCGCCAGTGGCGTGCAGGGAGTTCTGGCCTTCTGGCCTGAGCCAGAAGGATCTCTCTGCCAATCCCCATCCTTGCCTGCTAAGAGACCTGTCTGAGCTTGGGTACCTGGCTGCTGGCAGGGCTGCGTCCAGAGCCCGGTTATCTTCCACAGGGACGGGTGACCTGTGGCCACACCTGGCTGCCCAGAGCTGCAGCTCAAGGCAGGCCATTTCCTCTCTCAGAGTCCTGGTGGGCGGCCTCAGGGAGGCAGGAGGTGGCAGGTGCTTTTGTGAATGGGCCACACGGTGGTGAAGTGTCTGCAGCTACACAGCCTGGCTGTGGCACTGAGTCACAGTTGGAGGTTGTATTGAACTAAGAAGACACGAAGTACTGGTCAGCTAAAGGGCCGTTCCCCTCTCCCTTTTTAGGTCTTGGGATGGTATTTGATTTTATGTAGTGGATCCATGCTTCTAGCAGGAGTACAGGAAAGAGGAGGGACAATAAAGGAAGAGACAGAGGAAAAAAAAGGCACTGGGCTCCCAGGAGGAGAACCTAACCAACATTCAGCCTCAATTATTACTATTATTATTAGGGTTTTTATTTGACAGTAAATAGTTAGCAGTTGACTTAAGTTTTTTATTAGGCATTTGACAGGTTCCCCCCTCCTAATTTTCATGGCAGACTAATGCCTAACCAGCAGCTTCAGAATCTCTTAGGAGAGGCTCTGCCTCAGAAAGCTACGTAAACAAGGCAGCCCGGCGGCCCACCCCCACCCCCGCCCCGTGGCCTCCGATTCCTCTTTCACCGAGGAGACGAAAGGATCTGAGTTTTTCGTATTTGGGTTTTTAATTTAACACATCCTTATTAGAGCTCACGACGTGCCAGTCACTCTTTGAAGGGCTTTACAGGTATTAACTGACTGACCCCTCCTCGCGACCTGCCTGCACGGAGGAGGAAGCCGAAGCACAGAGACGTGAAGTCGCCCGCCCAGGGTCACACAGCCGGCGCCCAGGGCTCAGGGTGTGACCTCCGGCAGTTGTGCTCCTTCCTGTGGCGAGGCCTGTGGCGCCCGTGCTCATGACCCCGTCCCACGTTCCCATCCCCCGTCTCCGCCCCCCGACCCCCTACCCCCCGAGGCGGTCCATCAGACCCTGGGTTCGTTTGGTAGATGAGGACACCGAGGCATGGCGCGGCGAGGCGTCCCGCTCAGCCACCCTGGGTGTGCTGGGACGGAGCGCGAGGGAGGACGCCCGCCTGGCCGGCCCGTGTCCTGGGAGTCAGCGGCAGGGTCACGGCTAGAGACCGGGCTCCCGTCTTCCAGCCAGTGACCTTCACAGTGACCCGGGAGCCCGGGTGCCCAGGATTTGGACCTTTGTGGACGGCCCAGCCCCTCTGCTCCCAGTTTCTAAAGGATGAGGCTCCGTGGCGGGTTGGCTGTGGCGCAGGTGCAGCCGTCAGGGCCACCCCCACCGCGTTCGAGGCGTGTGTTTGGGGCTTGTGCCTACTGCTGTCTCTGCAAACCTCTTCTTATTAGGAGCTGATCTCGTCAGGACTGATTAATAACAGGCCCGTGGGCTTATGCGTGCAGCGCCTGAGGGGAGGTGAAGCGTGGGGAGAGGTGGGCCCCGAACCTGGGACCTGCACGCTGTGTGACCCTGAGCAGCGGCCCGCCCGCCCCGGGCCTGGGCTTCCTTAGTGGAGAAGGAGCCGCCTGTGGCTGTCACAGGTGCTAGAGCCTGGCAGCAGGGTGAGGGGCAGACTCCCACATCCCCCCAGACCCTCCCCCCTTTTTAAAGAAGCCTCAAAGTTTAATTTTATTGAATAAAGAAAGTTCATTCCAGGAGTTTCCTTTCACTTAATGTTTTTTGAAAACCTACCCCGCCCCGTGGCCTCCGATTCCTCTTTCACCGAGGAGACGAAAGGATCTGAGTTTTTCGTATTTGGGTTTTTAATTTAACACATCCTTATTAGAGCTCACGACGTGCCAGTCACTCTTTGAAGGGCTTTACAGGTATTAACTGACTGACCCCTCCTCGCGACCTGCCTGCACGGAGGAGGAAGCCGAAGCACAGAGACGTGAAGTCGCCCGCCCAGGGTCACACAGCCGGCGCCCAGGGCTCAGGGTGTGACCTCCGGCAGTTGTGCTCCTTCCTGTGGCGAGGCCTGTGGCGCCCGTGCTCATGACCCCGTCCCACGTTCCCATCCCCCGTCTCCGCCCCCCGACCCCCTACCCCCCGAGGCGGTCCATCAGACCCTGGGTTCGTTTGGTAGATGAGGACACCGAGGCATGGCGCGGCGAGGCGTCCCGCTCAGCCACCCTGGGTGTGCTGGGACGGAGCGCGAGGGAGGACGCCCGCCTGGCCGGCCCGTGTCCTGGGAGTCAGCGGCAGGGTCACGGCTAGAGACCGGGCTCCCGTCTTCCAGCCAGTGACCTTCACAGTGACCCGGGAGCCCGGTGCCCAGGATTTGGACCTTTGTGGACGGCCCAGCCCTCTGCTCCCAGTTTCTAAAGGATGAGGCTCCGTGGCGGGTTGGCTGTGGCGCAGGTGCAGCCGTCAGGGCCACCCCCACCGCGTTCGAGGCGTGTGTTTGGGGCTTGTGCCTACTGCTGTCTCTGCAAACCTCTTCTTATTAGGAGCTGATCTCGTCAGGACTGATTAATAACAGGCCCGTGGGCTTATGCGTGCAGCGCCTGAGGGGAGGTGAAGCGTGGGGAGAGGTGGGCCCCGAACCTGGGACCTGCACGCTGTGTGACCCTGAGCAGCGGCCCGCCCGCCCCGGGCCTGGGCTTCCTTAGTGGAGAAGGAGCCGCCTGTGGCTGTCACAGGTGCTAGAGCCTGGCAGCAGGGTGAGGGGCAGACTCCCACATCCCCCCAGACCCTCCCCCCTTTTTAAAGAAGCCTCAAAGTTTAATTTTATTGAATAAAGAAAGTTCATTCCAGGAGTTTCCTCATTTGTTACCTATGGGGCTTAGGAAGTAAGTTTTCTTTGAAGATATTGGTGGCTGAAACAAAAATTATTCCCCAAAAGGATACCTAGGGTCGCTCTCTTTCCGCTCCAAGCTCTGAAGATTCTTCTGGGAGGACCTGGTGCTGCCCGTGACACGGATGGAGTCCAGATCTCTGCAGGGACCGGGCCCCTCCTGGGCCCTGTCCCTAACACAGCAGATGTGGTCTGGGTGGGTTTGTTGTTAAGAGGACTCCCCCTTCCCAGCTGTAGAAAGCTCAGGCCCCACGGAATCTGGACCCGCCCTGGCCCAGACACTCCCAGGGGGCAACTGTCAGTTGCCCCTAAGCGGGCAGGAGTATCAGCTTTGCTGGAACTGAGCCAGGGAGGAGCTCCAGATGGCACGGTGGCTCAGGACTTGGAGGCCCTGAGCTGGACTCAGGAGTGGCGAGGCCTGTTTGGAGAGGATAAGGCTTCCTTCTGCTAGTCTGTTTGTTGTGGCACGCATGATCCTAAGTCCAGACCAGGGATCTAGCCCGCACCCCTTGCACTGGAAGCGCGAGAGCGCCCTAACGGCCTGGGAAGTCTCAAGGCTTTGTTTGATGTCGGTTCTCATCTTCCTGATCCAGGGGTTCGGCCTCCTCCCCGGTGGTGGGGGGGCGAGGTGCTCGGGAAGGCGGAGTCTGTAGGGGGAGGCCGGAGGAGAGGCTGGACCCTGGGGGAGAACCCTCACCAGCGGAGGGACTGCCTGCTGCTCAGCCTGGAAACCGGGACCCCAGGCTCCTTTGGGTGGAAACCTGGCACCCAAAGGACTTTCTGTTGGAGGTGAGAGGTCAGAAGACTCCCCCTTCCTGGTGGAGAGAAAGCAGTTATTTGGATGGGCTTCAAAGGCAGGTGGGTCCCCCAGCCTGCGACAGCCAGGTCGTCCTCTAAGCCCAGGCGCGGTCTGAGCAGGGCTGCAGGCCCTGGCGGAGCGCACGGGGCAGCGTCCACGGCCTTCGTGTTGCCCGTGGGCACACAGCTCTAGGCGCAGGCAGGCGAGCCCAAACTCAAGGGGCAGACAGGTGCGTGGGTCCTTGTCCACCCAAGACGGACCCACGCTTGCAGAGACCCAGTGGCTGGGCTGTGACGGCGAGCGAGGGAGGAGGTCTGTCCGCCCGGCCATGGCCAGAAAGCACGCTGGTTCTCCGCACACCAGGTGCCAAAGGGATCCTGGAAGGCAGTGGAGAAAACACTGGCTGTATTTCAAAGGCTTTCTGGGCCCAGAGCGTGTCCTGTAGAGTGTCGCCCACTCCTCCACCCCCAGCGGAGTTCGAGGGGTCCGCCCCTGGGGCTGGGGGCCAGGGACTGCACGTCCTGGGCTCAGTGTGACCACAGTCGCCTTCGGTTCTTCCTCTCCCTTACGGAGAAACAGGACAAACCTTTGGTGGCCCCCTCCCGCCCCAGCGACTGGCTGAAACGGCTGAGGTGGGTAGACCCCACAGCAGCCTTCCCCCTCCCACCCCGAGCTCAAAGCCAGCCAATTAAGAAATCTAAACAGTGTGGTCTTCTCCCTGCATGGTTGACATCATTGGCTTGTAAAACTTTCCCTGCAGAAGGAGGCGACTTTATTCGCCGGGAAAAAGAAGTATGTAATTTTCCTGACCTGGCCTTTGCTTGGGAGGGAAGCGGGGAGAGAAGCAAAGTGGCCTCAGACACAAACAAGGTCCACCTTCTGGCGTCGGGGGTCGTGTTTCCCCGGTCGCCAGAAAGCCTGCTGGGTGTGGGGAAAGCCTGACTCCGAGGGGGCCGGGGGCTGCCCGGGGTTGGGCGCCTGGCTCGGTAGCGCCTTAGAGGCTAGGGTGGGAAGATGGACATCTAAGGCCTCCCGGCTCTGAGACGGAACCCCTCTCCTGCTCACGTGAGACCAGGCGCCGCTTCCCTCACTACGAATAGTTATTATTATGCCGTGTGTCAGGACGGTTGCCGCGTGCAAGACTCGTCTGGCCCCCTCTCAGGATCTCCAGTGACTCCCCCAGCCCCCTGCCTACGCCCCCTCCCCTGCCCTAGGCCGGTGCCCACCACCTGCAGAGCCTCCCCTCCCCCCGGGGAGGGGGCGGGGACAGCTCCTCCCCGGGCTGGCGGGGCACTTCAGGCCCCGCCCCCTGGGGGGCCTCCAAGGTTGGGGTCCCACAGTCTCCCTTCCCAGCCAGGACCAGGCACACAATGGCCTTTTCCGTGGCGGGTAACGCAGAGCTCGGGGAAGGGCGCAGGGGTGGCCCGCACCCCCCACCTCCCGACCCCGTTCAGGAAATGGGCGGACACTCTGGCAGCTTCGCGACAGCCCCGGGGGCCTCCCCCGAGGTCGGTGCCCCTCTCCTGGTCGGGAGTGCGGAGGCTCTGCTCGAGGGTGTCTGGGCGCGTCCGGGGCTCGCTGGGCAGCCAGGCGGGCCGACTCTCCCGCCGCCACTCCGGCCTGCGCCCCGGGCGCGCGGCTCTGCTACCGTCAGCCATTCCTTCTTGCCCTCCAGGTCCTGGGCCGCCGCGCACGTAGACGGTCTTCCAGGGGCGGGAGGGCCGAGGGGGCTCCAGGCCCATGCATAATTCGGGGGCTTAATGGACCAGCTGCCCGAGCTGGGCGGCGAGGGGCGGGCGGAGGCGCAGCTGACCCTGCCCGCGTCTGGCCTCGCCGGGAAGGCGCGCTCCTTTCTTCCCCCCGTGACAGCTCCCCTCCCCCTCTCGGCCCGGGTCCGAGGCGGGCGGGGGGCGGCGAGTCGGAGGGTGAGCCTTGGGGAGGGGGCTTCCTTCGCGCTGCCATACAACTTTTCCTTGGGGGCGGAGGCGTGCCGCGAATCGGAGACGCAGCAGGACCCGGCTTCCGAGCCCGGGGAGTTGGAATGCAGGTTTCTTCGGACCACTTTGCAGCCCGGAGTCTCTCTTTCTGAGACCCTCCCCCCGGCCCCCGCCCCCTGTCCCCTGGCGGCCCCCTGGCGGCCCCCTGCTCCGAAGCCGCCCCGCGAGCTCGCCCCTGGCCCCGGGCCAGCCCCCTTCCCTGGCGGCGCGCGGAGATGGATGGAGGCGGAGACCCAAGGTCAAGGGCGGGGAGGCCGCCGGCCGGGGGCCCCTTTGTGCGCACAGCGCCGCCCCTCCTCCAATCGCTGCCACCGCTCCCTCCCCAGACCCCCGGCGTGCGCCCGCGTTAGTAACCTTCCCGGGGGTGGGGAATTGCCTTTGAGGAGTCTTGAAAACTCCTGCTAGAGACCGCCCCCACTCCCTGACCCGCGGCGCAGGGGCGGCTGGCCTCCTGGGCTGGGTGACATTCCTTGCCGGGCATTGGTCCTGGGTCTGGAGGGGGCCTGGGTGTCCCCTCGCCTCCTGCAGCCTATGTTCTGGAGGCTCTTGGAGCCCTCGTCCACCCGCCTTGGCCTGACCGAGCCCCGCAGTTCTCTAGGTCTAGGTGAGGCTCGGTTGGAAGGTCCCTCAGAGAGTCCCCTTGTGCATAATTTGTGTTCGTGGGGAACCAAAAGCTATGCCCAAAAGTTTTTTTTTTTTTTTTTCCCTCCTGAGGGGGAGGAGAGGGAGCCTGCTTTTCTAGAGGGAATTCCTGGGGCTGGGATTTAAAACACTGGAGAACAAAAGTGTTTTCCCAATTGTATGGGAATGGAACCCTCCACTGGAACGGGGAGGGCACAAAGCCTCCCGGAATTACAGGGAATTAATGTCAGCCCTTCCTCCAGCCCGACCTCTTACAATTGTCCCGGAAAAGAGAGTCTGAATGCAAATGGTCACCTTGCTAGGAGTCTCTGTATTTTTGCTTCCTAAAAATTGGCTTCCAATTGTTTAAAGCACTCCAACAGGCCCTTAAAGACCCAGAAAAGCATTGGTTGGATGCCCAATGTATTTATCACAAAGCTCTTAAGAGAATGTTCAAACATTTTCCCCAAAGCTGTTGCTCTGGAAATAAAAATGTATGCTGTTTGCCTATAGAAGATGAAAAGTTTACCTTCTCCATGACAGTTTTTCTAGCTAGAATTGGAACCATGTCTCTATTTTCCATTATTCAGAAATAAGTCTGAACCACGTAGAATATATTTACTGGAATGAGGGTCAAGGTAATTTGAAAAAATATGTGTATACATATATATTTATGATTTGGGCTGACCAAAATCATAGCAGAATATTAACATGGCATTTTCTGTGCTCACAAAGGCTAAAGGATTTTGTAAACAATGTCTTCGTGGCATTTGGAGTAAGAGTTGATTAAAAAAAAAAATCTCAGATTTAGCTTACCCGAACTTTGAACAACTTGCTTTTCAAAGCTGGAGGAATCTGAAGGCATTTGTCATTTTATTTTTTGAAAGGTCTACGCAAAAGGTAACAAATTCAACACCCGGGAACTCAGAGCAGCTGCCAGTCCTGGACAGGAAGGGTTTTCTATGTGCCTGAACTTGCTCGCTGATTTCTCAGACGTCCATTTATAGTCGTTCTAGCAAGATAGAATCTGCCTCTGAATATCTGTAAATACGGGTGAAGATCACTCATAATGGTCCAAGACTGAAGAGGCAGATTCTCGTGTTTGATTAATATTTATGTTACCGGATTCCTTTACAGAAAGATGAAACACTAATTATGGGTGTGTGTTCCAGAAGCCCCGTCCGGGGCCTGTGCAGGTTCTTTAGAGAGATGTCCATTTCAGGACTGTTGGAGACAAGATGTGCGTGTGGGGCCGATTGTTCATGTTTTGCTTGCAAGACAAGGAAACGTGCCATTGGCTGATTTAATGTCTGCCTGTCACAGAGAGGTGGAAGCCGCCTTATTTTGCTTTCTTTGACGATTCAACAGGGATAAACATGATGAAGATTTCTCCCTCTAGATTCTGGTTAAGGTCTGGGGCAAGGGGTGAAAGGTTCTCGTTCAGAATCCTCAGAGAGAGCCTGCAGCACCCTGGGTCCCTTCCTCTCCTGGGAGGCACCCACCTTTCTGTGTCAGAGCAGCAGGTGGGCCCCCTTTGAGGCGTGTTGTGTGCTGTGGGACAGGTCTGCAGGGTGACTAGCCTTGTCATGTGTGGAAGGTGTGCTTGAGAACAGGGGATTTTGTGGGCTGGATCGCGTTGACATATCCGCGGAATTGGTAGCCAGAGGGATCCCGGGAAGGCTTCCTCTGGACGTGCTAAGCATCTTCAGTGTTACTACTTGAGCTGTCTAGGTTTTCTTAGAGGGTTTTCCAGAAGGGTGGCCTCCCGGGTAGCACCCGACCCTGGTGAGACCAGAGTTTGTTGTTGCTGCTGTGCCGGGGCTCTCTTGGAGCCCCCTCATGTGGAGACGAGTCCCTCAAGGCTGAAATGGGTTTGTTCCTAAACAGCGCGGGGCAGGCCAGTTCATCTCTTCCGTTTCTTCATCTGTAAAATGGGGCTTTCCAGTGGTCGAGCCTCCTGCCACTGTCCGGTGGGAAAGCCAACCATTCTGGAGGAGTGAAGTGCAGTATTTGCTGATTGCAAGGACATCATAAAAATGTCGACTGTTTAGTTTAAAGGGTTTCCCCACGGGGCAAGGTGGCTGAACTTGCTCGCTGATTTCTCAGACGTCCATTTATAGTCGTTCTAGCAAGATAGAATCTGCCTCTGAATATCTGTAAATACGGGTGAAGATCACTCATAATGGTCCAAGACTGAAGAGGCAGATTCTCGTGTTTGATTAATATTTATGTTACCGGATTCCTTTACAGAAAGATGAAACACTAATTATGGGTGTGTGTTCCAGAAGCCCCGTCCGGGGCCTGTGCAGGTTCTTTAGAGAGATGTCCATTTCAGGACTGTTGGAGACAAGATGTGCGTGTGGGGCCGATTGTTCATGTTTTGCTTGCAAGACAAGGAAACGTGCCATTGGCTGATTTAATGTCTGCTCTGACACAGAAAGGTGGAAGCCGCCTTATTTTGCTTTCTTTGACGATTCAACAGGGATAAACATGATGAAGATTTCTCCTCTAGATTCTGGTTAAGGTCTGGGGCAAGGGTGAAAGGTTCTCGTTCAGAATCCTCAGAGAGAGCCTGCAGCACCCTGGGTCCCTTCCTCTCCTGGGAGGCACCCACCTTTCTGTGTCAGAGCAGCAGGTGGGCCCCCTTTGAGGCGTGTTGTGTGCTGTGGGACAGGTCTGCAGGGTGACTAGCCTTGTCATGTGTGGAAGGTGTGCTTGAGAACAGGGGATTTTGTGGGCTGGATCGCGTTGACATATCCGCGGAATTGGTAGCCAGAGGGATCCCGGGAAGGCTTCCTCTGGACGTGCTAAGCATCTTCAGTGTTACTACTTGAGCTGTCTAGGTTTTCTTAGAGGGTTTTCCAGAAGGGTGGCCTCCCGGGTAGCACCCGACCCTGGTGAGACCAGAGTTTGTTGTTGCTGCTGTGCCGGGGCTCTCTTGGAGCCCCTTCACGTGGAGACGAGTCCCTCAAGGCTGAAATGGGTTTGTTCCTAAACAGCGCGGGGCAGGCCAGTTCATCTCTTCCGTTTCTTCATCTGTAAAATGGGGCTTTCCAGTGGTCGATCCTCCCGCCACTGTCCGGTGGGAAAGCCAACCATTCTGGAGGAGTGAAGTGCAGTATTTGCTGATTGCAAGGACATCATAAAAATGTCGACTGTTTAGTTTAGTCCACGGGGGCAAGGTGGCTAATTTGCCAAGGGGAAAGGAACCAAACAGCTATGCGTGTAGCCTGTCATTCAGTAGGAGGGGGAGACGTTAGGGGGCTGAGGGAGGGGTGTGAGGGGCAGGACTTGAATTTCCACTTGAGGGGGGCCTACTACCAAGAGGAAACCCATCTTCTTGATCGTCATTCATCTTAGGGAACTGCCCCCAATCCCTCAGTCACTGGTTATTGTCGGGGGCTGCGCTGTGAGGTCGTCTGCCGTTGTCCTTGACCTGAACACCCCAGAAAATGTGTCTTCCGTCGTATTCGGCGCCTATCCCAGGAGAGGAGCGCAGTGGAGTGCAGACTTGAGTTGGGGAGGAATGTATACAGCAGGCAGCCTGTAAGTGCACAGCCTTGTTCAGCACAGGTGAGGAAGGAGCTCAGCGCAGACTGGTGAGGGAATGCTCGGTTGCTGTACCACCGCGTGGCAAAGCTAACAGAAATTGGCGTTTATGCCCACGAAGCACACAGCTGTCTGCCCAGAAATGGCACCTACACAGGGGAAATGGAAGGCCCAAGAGTCCTCTAGGGGCTTCGTCTTACATTCTTGTTGTTGTTTTTCTTTCGATGAGGCTTACATTCTTTTTTCCAGCAAATGCTGAATGACCTGAATTCGATTTTTAATAGAACTCACCTCTGGCAAGACCCCAAACCTCTGGCTTAGGTTTGCTAGTTGGAAAATACCGGGCTTTCTGTATGTATCTGGTTGGTTCACTCCGGGAGCGCCACTCCACCCTAGGCTTGAGGGTGGGCGTTGGCGTGGGGAGTGTGGCACTCTGCCTTCTCCATGGGGGGCGCGGTGGAGCCCTAGGTCCCTGGCATCTGCACGGGAGCTGGAGTCGGTGGAGGGGCCTGTAGCCTGTGTTGGTGCAGGCTTGGAGCCAGAAGCTGTCTGGTACTCCTTAATTGAATACAGATCTCAGTCAATTCCACGTGGGCATGCAAGGGTGGGCAGGGGGAGGCAGCGATATTTCCCCTTGGACTTGGGCTCCCAGGACCCCCAACCCCGAGGGCCCCCTTGCTGGTCCCTGCACCCAGCCCAGGTGGTGTACAGAAGAGGAAGGCACATGGGGGTGTGTGTGCCGGGGGTAGGGCGGCCGGGGACGGGATCGTGCCGCGCCCATGTAAATATTGTTGGTATGAACTGGGTCTTCTATCTTTTGTTCGTGGCAGCTCGTTAATTAACCAGCAGATGACTGCTGCCTTCTTCTGACGCATGCATGTATTTTGGGGCCAAAGATGCTCGTTCTCCTAAAACTCTGAACAGAGCCATTCAGAAAGTCCGCGTCTCTCCCAGGCTGCGCCCCCTCGTCCCTCTGTCCTGCGCGCGGCCCACCCCCCTCTCCCACCCCCACCCCTCCTCCGGGCCTTCCTTCTACCCAAGTGGGCTGGTCGCTGCGTGGAGGACAGACGCTACACACAGCTAAATAAATCATGTTTACGCTTGGCGTTCTTGGTAGTGAAAAATCTGTTGGCTGTTTTTACTTCCTTATTTCTCAGCATTTGCTTCCTACCTGTTTTTGAGCACATGCCCAGAAATAGTAGTTTTGTCAAACGAGGGGATAATGCCAGCCAGCCTCTCTCTCTGCCAAGGAAGCTGCTGCATTTTGCAAAACAGAGTGACGTTTTTTAAGTGACACTAATGTTTTTTTTTTTTTTTTCCCTCCCTGGAGAAATTAGGATGTAGAATAAAGGTATTAAAATGCATTCAAGGAAGGGGAAAAAAAACTCCCCCAGTCATCCCCACCCCCGGCACAGAGACCTGCGGCAGGCCCGCCGATTCGGAGACCTTCTCACTTTTGTTTGTACTTGGCTGCTCCAGGGGCCGGCAGCCGACCGCTGCGAAGGGGCTGAGAAGGGACTGCCTTGGCCGGGGGAGCTGAGTCAGGTTCATTTCAGCTCCAAGGCTTAATTTTCTCTGCCATTTTGGACGATGTGGTACAAGGTTTTTTCCTTTTTATTTATTTATTTTTGTTTCTGTTTTCTGGTTGGTTTCGCGTCTGTTTAGTTTCAGAGGCCTCCTGAGCAGCGCTTGTGATCATCCTCTGAGGTTATAAGCTTGATTCCGGTTCAGGTTTGGGCGTGAAGCTTGTTGGGGTTCTAGCTACAGTCTCGTTGTTTACGTATAAGAACAGCCAGGAAGGTGTCCCTGCCTCTGGGTTTTTATCCACGAAGCCGTTTGGGGGTGTCCGGGAAGTGATTTTTCACCACGTGATGCTGTTTGCTGGGCAGAAAATTACAGCTGAATATAGGACTACAGATCAAAAAAAAAATTTTTTTTTAGTTGGTTTCAAAATCAAAACAGTGGTGCAGAATTGTTGGGCGCTCCTGCCAGGAGGCGAGGCTGGTCTTATCCAGGAATCTTTGCAGTGAATTCAGTCTGAGGTCCAGGAGAATGGCGCTGCTTCAAAGACAGCCAAGGGAAAAAAAAATTACAACAAAATCAAAGTCGGCATGCTCTGATTTTCCCCAATTTCTAGTGGGAATACTCTGCAACAGAAATGATATTTCCATTGAGGACCGCACTACCGGTTTCTTTAATTACATTAAATAGCGATGTAAACCTCAGCTGAACGTAAACCCCTGCTCCAGCGGCATTGGGAGTGAGGCTAGATTGAATCGCAAGGAGCAGTGTTGCTGGTGTTAATGTGCTAACAATCTTTATTAAATTAATCCCGCGAAGTGTTAATTTTTACAAATTTTGTTGTACACACACTGTATGTCACCCTTGGTATGTTAGGAGAGGAAAATGATTTCTTGTCAAAAAGGAAGTAAGAAGGTGGCCGTCAGATGGCTCCCTTAGAAGAAAAATTTGTGATTTTCGCCATCAAATGCTACCTGCGCTGAAAGGAAGGCTCACAATATGTATGTGAAATGCCATCTACATACCGAGAATTCAGTTAAAGGGAGCTACTTTGTTGAAAGTAATTATAGGCCTGTTCCGTGTTTTAGTCAGTGACATTTCAGACTTGGCTTAGAAACATAAAGAGGCCGTAGAAAGATTTTGTTCTTACAGGATGCAAAGCATTGAACCTCATATTCTATATGTCCATTAGCCAAAGGTAAAAAGAAGTGAAAGGAAAAAAGGAAGACTCAATCAACAACAAAAGGCGGGGGAGTTAGGGTTTTTATTAGAATAGTAGAGATCAATTTGTGTAACTCTAATAAATGCAACTAAAACCAAAAGAGGCATTTACACTACAGCAGGGGTTTTTTATTTTACACAATTAGATTTTTCTGTTTTTTTTTTTTTTTTTCTGTCTTCCTCCCTCCCTTCCTTTATTATTTACTATTTTTTAAACATGCCACTAATTGAGTTAAACTTCTAGTCTACTTAAAACAGGGAACTCTGTGGGCCTTTTGTGGTTGCCTGTTGCCTGACTGCCCAGGTAGAATTTTATGGTCTGATCTTGAAAAAGCTTGATGATGCCTGTGTTTGCGTGTGTGCGTGCTTAGTCCTGTCCGAGTCTCTTGTGACCCCATGGACTGTAGCCCGCCAGGCTCCTCCGTCCATGGGATTTTCCAGGCAAGAATACAAGAGCAGGCTGGCCCTTTCCTATTCCTGGGGGTCTTCCTGACCCAGGGATCGAACCTGCATCTCTTGCATCCTCTGCATTGGCAAACGGGTTCTTTACGAGGAGGACCTACGGTTTCTTTAATTACATTAAATAGCGATGTAAACCTCAGCTGAACGTAAACCCCTGCTCCAGCGGCATTGGGAGTGAGGCTAGATTGAATCGCAAGGAGCAGTGTTGCTGGTGTTAATGTGCTAACAATCTTTATTAAATTAATCCCGCGAAGTGTTAATTTTTACAAATTTTGTTGTACACACACTGTATGTCACCCTTGGTATGTTAGGAGAGGAAAATGATTTCTTGTCAAAAAGGAAGTAAGAAGGTGGCCGTCAGATGGCTCCCTTAGAAGAAAAATTTGTGATTTTCGCCATCAAATGCTACCTGCGCTGAAAGGAAGGCTCACAATATGTATGTGAAATGCCATCTACATACCGAGAATTCAGTTAAAGGGAGCTACTTTGTTGAAAGTAATTATAGGCCTGTTCCGTGTTTTAGTCAGTGACATTTCAGACTTGGCTTAGAAACATAAAGAGGCCGTAGAAAGATTTTGTTCTTACAGGATGCAAAGCATTGAACCTCATATTCTATATGTCCATTAGCCAAAGGTAAAAAGAAGTGAAAGGAAAAAAGGAAGACTCAATCAACAACAAAAGGCGGGGGAGTTAGGGTTTTTATTAGAATAGTAGAGATCAATTTGTGTAACTCTAATAAATGCAACTAAAACCAAAAGAGGCATTTACACTACAGCAGGGGTTTTTTATTTTACACAATTAGATTTTTCTGTTTTTTTTTTTTTTTTCTGTCTTCCTCCCTCCCTTCCTTTATTATTTACTATTTTTTAAACATGCCACTAATTGAGTTAAACTTCTAGTCTACTTAAAACAGGGAACTCTGTGGGCCTTTTGTGGTTGCCTGTTGCCTGACTGCCCAGGTAGAATTTTATGGTCTGATCTTGAAAAAGCTTGATGATGCCTGTGTTTGCGTGTGTGCGTGCTTAGTCCTGTCCGAGTCTCTTGTGACCCCATGGACTGTAGCCCGCCAGGCTCCTCCGTCCATGGGATTTTCCAGGCAAGAATACAAGAGCAGGCTGGCCCTTTCCTATTCCTGGGGGTCTTCCTGACCCAGGGATCGAACCTGCATCTCTTGCATCCTCTGCATTGGCAAACGGGTTCTTTACGAGGAGGCACCTGGGAAATTGATGATGCATGCATTCCTCAAATCTACCACTCCATCGGCATCTGCTGGTCTGTTTTCCCTCCCGCTCCTCTTGGACTTCCTTGCTGGGCGCTGCATTGGCTTGAGGTTCTTTTCATTGGCTTGCTGCCTTGTTTTCGTTCTTCATTCGCTGGGACTCTCACAGTTCCTACTTGGTCCTTGTGATTCCCTTGTGCGCCCAGCACACAGCAAAGCCAGTATTGGGACCTGTAAACCATGGCAACCGGAGAGCTTGTGAACAAGTGTCAGGATTTGATGTCCCCAGGAATCCCTCTGATGTCAGGCCCAGTGGATGCTGATGCAAAAGAAAAACATGCCCTTGGTTTAAAGTCCACTGTAGGCACTAAAGCTGAAGAATCACTTCCTGGCTTACTTCCCTTCATGTGACACGTGACTTCAGTCTTGACTGTGGATTCCTCCCCACTCCCTCCCCCTGGCCCAGAATGACTGGTGACGTGTCTAAGCCTGGCCGAGCTGGTCATTGGAGGTGGCCATCGGGGAAAGGGCCAGAGGGTCCTGACCTCAAGCCCCACATTCTTCCTGCTCGAAACCAAATGATCTAACTAGCTTCTGACATCCACATATAGACTGAGCTTTCCGTGCAGGGCTCCTTCAGGAAGATTGTGGCTCCTGGTGCCGCCCAAGAGAAAATTACTGGAGCCTCTTGGCTGGGCTGTGTGTTAGGGCAGAAAATGCTAAAGAAGGAAGCCGCTACCGGCTTCTGATCAGAAGGCCCAGATCAGAGGGAAGGGGAATTCCTCTGCCAGGTATCGGTCGGCTGGTTTTGCTGGCGAGATTCACAGAATCTGTCAACGCGGGTTTGTCCTTGGCCTCTACAGTTTGCTTGGAATGCATGCAGACTTTTTAACATGTCCATGTTGCTGATGTATGCGCGTGTGCATGTGCGTATGCATACATGTATAATCTCTCTATAATGTGCATGCATACATTTTTCTAGCTAGTGAGACACGTGGTTTCACCTTCTGTTGTCCCCAGGCCTGCCCCTTCCAGGATTATGGGTCCCCCCTTTGGCCGATCTTCCTGCTGAGGTCACCCCAGAGGACTCATACCTGTTTCTCTGTGTGTGTCCACCAGTCATGGTACATAGGCCTCACCTCTCGGCTGGAGGACAAGTGGTTGTGTTTACCTGCATGGTGGCAGTTCAGGGAGCTCCAGGGGTCTCCCTGAAAAACAGCCAAAGGGGAGTCCCAGCTGTGGGCTGTCTCCTGCAGGTGCCCACTAGGGGTTGGCATGGTCAGCCCCAAGCGTTTGGTCAGCTGCCTCTGTCTTCCCTGAAATGGTCCTCAGAATGTGATTCAGCCACGCCCTGCCTCCCCAGCAGCGCCTGAAATGTCCTCGTCTCCCTCACTGCCAGCAGCGCCTGAAATGTCCTCGTCTCCCTCACTGGGCCCTTTGGAAGGGCCAGAGAAGGTTTTGGAATTTGTGATCTCATTTCACCGACCCTTGGCTCAGGGCGCGGGAAAGGGTTCTGCTGCCCAGGCGTGTTTTAGCTGCTGGCACCTGGAAGAGACTGGGATTGGAAGCCATTGGAACAGGTGCTTTGGGGCCTGGCGAGGGGGCTGTGCCTGGCCTGGGTGCCTGCTTCTAATTGTAAGATGCAGCTGCCAGAGGGTGTTCCCTGGTGGAAGGAGGAAAGCAGGTTTGATGGCAGTGTTGGGGCACCTTGCCTCTCCCTTTGCTGGGATGCAGTGTGCAGTGTTGCATGCTGGGAGCAAGAATAGCGGAGGGGCTGATTCCCGGTGCGGATCTCAGGGGCGCACCAGGCGGGAGGCGCACAGAGGAGGATGCCTGATTTGGGGTGTCCAGAGGGCCGTACTCCTGACCTCCTCGCGTTGGCCGAGTCTTCTTGAGAATGTGGGCGCAGGAAGATGTCCCGGGGAGACCCAGGATTGGGTGGTCTCTGGATGATCCTGGCGGGAATGGCAGTGGACCCAGCTTTATGCCCTGAGATGCACCTGTAGGCTTCTCCCTCCCTGCTGGCTGGCCGTGGGTGCCCACGCTGTTCCCCTCCAGGTTGCGATGAGCACTACCAAGCAGCCCCTCCCGCTCGCATCGGAATCCCCCCCAGCCAGGTGAAGAGGGCTGCTGTTTGCAGCCCGCAGCCCTAGTAATGGCCAGGCATGGACGGGAGCTGTGTTTACATCTCCGCTGTAATACCCTGAAGGAAGGCTTGAAACACGGCTATGCAAGCCGCGTGATCTCTCCTCTGCCTTGTTTCTCTTTCTAAAGGACACTTACACATGTACCCCCAAGCCCAAGCCCATGACAGCTGGAACTCCCTGATGAGTGCTCAGGGAAGTGGGACCTGGGGAGTTCCAGCTCCCACAGAGGGTTTCTAGGTTCCCCACACGCTCTAGTGTGGTGACCGAGCCATGCCTCACACCCACTCACCCACGGCTGGGGAGCCTGACCTTGGGCTTGCAGGTTCTCATGGTGACTTACCACGCTGACTTCCCTTTCTGCTTTATATAGGCAGATAGATAGATAGATAGAAAATAATGAAATGCAAAATGAGTTCTAGTCTTTGCTGGTTCCCAGACCTTGGTTATTAAAAACTAAGAAAAAGGCATGAAGTAATACCTGTAGAGTGAAGGAATTTATTTTTTTGAGGAGCCCTCCCCTGGGACCCTTAGACGTCTGACGTTGAGTAACAAAGAAGACTGCTTAGAATCCTTTTTCCCTGCTCCCCCTGTCTCAGCCCCTCCCCACTCCTTACCACCTCCCTTGGTCCCTCCCCCGCCCCCCAAAAGGAAGAGAGAGAAAGACACAGGTGAGGGAAAGGCTAGGACTGGTGGGGTGAGGACCTGCCTGTCTCCTTTAAGGTAGCACTCGGCTTCTTTCGAATAGGAAATTGCCAAAATGGATGTCATCGGCGGCTAATGAGATATATTTTAGCTTCAGGATCGGTTCACCAGCTAATACCGTCGTCACGTGCTTCCCCGTGGAGCCGTGGTGGAGCTGTTCAAACGGGGGCCCGTGGCCCCACGGACAGCTCAGGGCGGCGGTGGGGCCGACGGAGCCCTCTCCCTCTGGGGCCCCGCAGCGGCCACGCTGGACTCCGTGCCGGCGTCCACTCGCCTCCGCACAGGTCTCGTTTTCCCCTGTGCCTCCTTCCCTAGGTGACTGGACCCGGGCCTGAGTCCAGGGGCGCCCCGAACTCTCCCAAAGCCCACCCTCTTCCCACGGCCTCTGGCCCAGCTTCAAGCAACAAAGGACCCGGTGCTGTGGCCCTGCCGACCCCAGGCTGTAGCCCCACCACGCAGGGCCCAAGACAGGCAGACCAGAACCCCCAGCGCTGGGGCTCCAAGACCACGCTGGCCTCCCCCCGTCTTCTCTCTCTAGCAAACCGGAAGGAGTCCCGATCTCCCATCAGGGTGGGGGTGGGCGGGCGAGGACCAGAATCAGGAGTCTTCGGTGTGAGAACAGCACAGCATTTGACTTCGCATGATCTCTCTCTCTTTCTGTCTCCCCTCGACCCCCTCCTGCTTAGCACATAGCTTTTTTATCATCCTTAAGACAAAGTAGCTGGCAAAATATTTAAATGATCCGAAAGAAATGTTTTTATTTGCCCGCGTGTGAATTGGGTTATCTGCCTATCTTGTTTATGAAATTTGGGGCTGCCTTTCCTACAGTCTGCTCGCCTCTCAAATCTTTCCCGGCTCCCATTTCCATATTTCTGCGTGCATGTTCTTTGTTAATCACTTGGCAAGTGCTTATTTGAATATTAAAAATTTCTTTAATCATCAAAGGCAGGAGCACAGTCTCATGAATATTCATATTTTCCCCCTCCTCAGACGGGTGTCTCGTTCATTACCCTGCAGTAAAAGCCAAACAGCCATCAATCGCCCTCATTATAGGCTCTGGCGCTGTGATTGGCTGCTGCTGCCCAGAGTTTTTTTTTTTTTTTTTCAAATTTTTTCCTCTTCTCCTATGAGCTGTCTTGTACCTGCCAACAGCACCCCTCCACCTCAAAAAAAAAAAAGATGCAAGAATAAATTTCTCTGGTTGAAAAACAACTCCGCAAACTTGTCAGGCAGTCCTCGTGGTTTGCTGCCACTGAAGTGGCCACCAGCATGACATGCCCCCACCTGCCGAAAAAAAGAAACAAGAAAACCCCTCCAAACAACCAGGAAAAAAACGTGTGTGCGTGTGTGTTGGGGGGCATGTGTGTGTGTGTGGGGGGGGAAATTAAATAAATAAATAAAAAGGAAGAAACTTGAGCCTCAGAGATGAATATTTGTCAAGAGAGTTGACGTAAGTCTCATTTGCATAATGACTTTGTACTTCTGCATTAATAAAATTTGCATATGAAGCCATGTTAATTACTCCTGATCATGCTTTTGCATTCATGCATAGTAATTTTCTCCGACTTGTGAGAATTAATGTCTTGGCGTGGGGAGGCGCGGGACTGTAGCCCCACCACGCAGGGCGGGGTCTCAAGACCACGCTGGCCTCCCCCCGTCTTCTCTCTCTAGCAAACCGGAAGGAGTCCCGATCTCCCATCAGGGTGGGGGTGGGCGGGCGAGGACCAGAATCAGGAGTCTTCGGTGTGAGAACAGCACAGCATTTGACTTCGCATGATCTCTCTCTCTTTCTGTCTCCCCTCGACCCCCTCCTGCTTAGCACATAGCTTTTTTATCATCCTTAAGACAAAGTAGCTGGCAAAATATTTAAATGATCCGAAAGAAATGTTTTTATTTGCCCGCGTGTGAATTGGGTTATCTGCCTATCTTGTTTATGAAATTTGGGGCTGCCTTTCCTACAGTCTGCTCGCCTCTCAAATCTTTCCCGGCTCCCATTTCCATATTTCTGCGTGCATGTTCTTTGTTAATCACTTGGCAAGTGCTTATTTGAATATTAAAAATTTCTTTAATCATCAAAGGCAGGAGCACAGTCTCATGAATATTCATATTTTCCCCCTCCTCAGACGGGTGTCTCGTTCATTACCCTGCAGTAAAAGCCAAACAGCCATCAATCGCCCTCATTATAGGCTCTGGCGCTGTGATTGGCTGCTGCTGCCCAGAGTTTTTTTTTTTCAAATTTTTCCTCTTCTCCTATGAGCTGTCTTGTACCTGCCAACAGCACCCCTCCACCTCAAAAAAAAAAAAGATGCAAGAATAAATTTCTCTGGTTGAAAAACAACTCCGCAAACTTGTCAGGCAGTCCTCGTGGTTTGCTGCCACTGAAGTGGCCACCAGCATGACATGCCCCCACCTGCCGAAAAAAAGAAACAAGAAAACCCCTCCAAACAACCAGGAAAAAAACGTGTGTGCGTGTGTGTTGGGGGGCATGTGTGTGTGTGTGGGGGGGGAAATTAAATAAATAAATAAAAAGGAAGAAACTTGAGCCTCAGAGATGAATATTTGTCAAGAGAGTTGACGTAAGTCTCATTTGCATAATGACTTTGTACTTCTGCATTAATAAAATTTGCATATGAAGCCATGTTAATTACTCCTGATCATGCTTTTTGCATTCATGCATAGTAATTTTCTCCGACTTGTGAGAATTAATGTCTTGGCGTGGGGGAGGGGGCGCGGGGACTGTCAGGGTTCCTTGCCAGTGGTCCTCACTCACGCGCACTCGCGCTCTGTCTGTCTCCCTCCTTGATCTATGACTCATTTTTGCACTATCGGTAGGAGTTCTTGGCTTAAAAACTGTATCAGTTGAAAGGCAGCAAAGGCAGCAGTGGGGAGAAAAATATACATCTCCGGCACCCTGGATTCTAGAGCTCCTCTTGCTAGCTAGGAATCTGTGACCCGCCCATGTGGGAGGGGACAGGGGGAGGCAGCGATGGGAAAGGCGAGCCTTCGCCTTGAAACCAGGCTGGGGCTTTTCCAGGCAGTTTTTTGTGTCTGCCTTGGTCGGCGTGGGCGTGTTTGTTGGGTACGGCGCATGTGTGCAGCGTGAGGGGGGCACCATCTGCAGGGCTCCTCCAGAAGGGAGATGGTTACAGACCCCAGCCGAAGGGAGGCATTCAAAATCACCCAGATTTGGAGCTTAGGAAACGTTTTCGGGGTCTTGTTTCTGGACGAAACATACCTCTTTGTGTGGAATGCACAGAGCGAGAGGCTCGTGGTCTCAGACACCCAGCCTCAGTTTCCTCGTTTGTGATAGGAGGGTCCTGAGAGCCATCGAATAGGAAGACTGCTGGGCTTACAGGAGATGACATATGTAGCCATTGTTTACTTCTCTTTCCTTGAACGAAAGTGAACTTCCACGATAAGGAATCACGCCAGCGGGGGTTTATTTCTAAGCCACCTGGATCCCGCGTAAAGCTGAGATGGCGTCTTGGCGTCCCTCCTCCACATACCTTGGTGCATGTGTGACCTGTTCCAGGTCCAGAGGGGAGACGGCCTGGACCTCGAGAGAAAGCGCCTTTTTGAAGGGGCGCCTTGCAAGGTTCTGCAGAGGGCCCTTGCTGCCGTGCTGTTGGAGGAGCGGGGCAGAGGGAGTGAAGGAAAGTTCCAGAATGGAAAATAAATGAACGATACTGACGGTTTGGGGGGTGTTTCCTAGAAGCCTGGCTCCAGGCGTGTCCTGACCTTCCTTAAAAGGCGAGGCTCCGAGACGGTGACTCAGCCCGGGTCACGCGGCCGGGAGATGACAGAGGAGCTGGACACAGGACTCTCTCCGAGGGCCCGTGACCTCAATGCTCTGGGCTTCCTCCATCCGTGTTTAGGTGTGTGGTCTGGTCACAGGGTCTCAAGCGCTCTGTCGAGTGTGTTCTGGATTCTGTGGCTGTCCTTTTCAAGATCGCCATGCCCAGGGCTGGGAGGTGGCCTGGGACAGATGCTGTGGCCAGAGACAGTCTTGTTGGGCTTACGAAGAATTGAGACAAGAGGCACATGATGTAAGATTTCACCAATTTCAGGTGCGGAGCCAGTGGTTTTGAGTTTGTTCAAAGGGTCGGCCCTCAGCACTGTCTGATGCCAGAGCATTTCTGTCGCCCCCTGAGAGACTGGGCTCTGGAGCGCTCAGCCCCGCCCCCGCGCCCCCCAGCCCGCCCTCTCCTGCCCGACGGGCAGCCGCTCTGCCTTCCTGCTGCCCGGATCTGCGCTCCTGGACACTTCCTGTCACCACGCAGTAGGTGGCACCTGGCATCATCTTTGGCTTTTGCAGCTTCAGAAGGAGGGGTTCTGGAGTTCCACCCGTGGGTGGAGTTCTGGTTGAAGCTGCTCCGGGTGGGATGGGGCTCCCCCAGGGCAGAGGGTCCTGTGAGAGCCCCCTGAGGGGCCTCTGTGGACAGCTGAGGACTGGAGGTCCCTTGCCCTTGCTGCCCCCTCCCCTGCCTCCATCGAGCCCGTCCTTCGAGCAGGTGGACATCAAGGAGGTCAGAAGTCTAAGGAGGTCACTGGGGCGTCCCGGGGGGGTGGCTCACCCCCCAGCTCTGTCTGAGTTGGAGGATGACTCCGCCTGTACAGACTGTGACCTTTCCAGAAGGAGGGGTTGTGGCAGGACCTGCCCTTTGGTTCTTGGACGGGCAGTCTCTGTCTCCGTCTGCCCTGGGACCGGGCGCTTGTCACCTGTGTGCTCCTGCCGGTTTTTCTCAGCGGTGGGAAAGGGTGGAGGCCGTGTCGTGGTCTCACCCGGAACCTGGGGGCCTGGCGGTGTGCTCTGCAACCTGCGGAGGCCCGACGCCGCCCCTAGACCCTCAGGCTTCCTCCCACCGCTCATGGCCCTGCCTCTCAGGGTGCCAGGGGGCCCTGGTCCCTCCATCCCAGCTGCAGGCCGCCCCCTACCCCCGGAGAAGTCGGGCACTCCATGCTTTGGAGACAGTCTGGGTTCAGACCCAGACCTCCCCGAGCCTCGGTGCCTCCCCAGCCCCGCCCCCCGGATTGGGAGTGGTCTCGTGGCGAGGTCCGCCAGATTCCTTGTGTGGGTGCTCAACACAGAGCCATAGTCGCCGTTACAGTGAGCCGGCACCTCCGTGGTGTGAAGGCGGGTGTGCACGAGGAGGCATGTGCTGTGTCCGGTGCTGGGGAGTTTCAGGCAAGAGCTAGGCAGGGCAGGCTTCCTGGAGGCGGCACTGGTGTCAGAGCATTCTGTCCAGCCCGCCCTGAGAGACTGGGCTCTGGCGCTCAGCCGCCCGCCCCCAGCCCGCCCTCTCCTGCCCCACGGGCAGCCGCTCTGCCTTCCTGCTGCCCGGATCTGCGCTCCTGGACACTTCCTGTCACCACGCAGTAGGTGGCACCTGGCATCATCTTTGGCTTTGCAGCTTCAGAAGGAGGGGTTCTGGAGTTCCACCCGTGGGTGGAGTTCTGGTTGAAGCTGCTCCGGGTGGGATGGGGCTCCCCCAGGGCAGAGGGTCCTGTGAGAGCCCCCTGAGGGGCCTCTGTGGACAGCTGAGGACTGGAGGTCCCTTGCCCTTGCTGCCCCCTCCCCTGCCTCCATCGAGCCCGTCCTTCGAGCAGGTGGACATCAAGGAGGTCAGAAGTCTAAGGAGGTCACTGGGGCGTCCCGGGGGGGTGGCTCACCCCCCAGCTCTGTCTGAGTTGGAGGATGACTCCGCCTGTACAGACTGTGACCTTTCCAGAAGGAGGGGTTGTGGCAGGACCTGCCCTTTGGTTCTTGGACGGGCAGTCTCTGTCTCCGTCTGCCCTGGGACCGGGCGCTTGTCACCTGTGTGCTCCTGCCGGTTTTTCTCAGCGGTGGGAAAGGGTGGAGGCCGTGTCGTGGTCTCACCCGGAACCTGGGGGCCTGGAGTTGTGCTCTGCAACCTGCGGAGGCCCGACGCCGCCCCTAGACCCTCAGGCTTCCTCCCACCGCTCATGGCCCTGCCTCTCAGGGTGCCAGGGGGCCCTGGTCCCTCCATCCCAGCTGCAGGCCGCCCCCTACCCCCGGAGAAGTCGGGCACTCCATGCTTTGGAGACAGTCTGGGTTCAGACCCAGACCTCCCCGAGCCTCGGTGCCTCCCCAGCCCCGCCCCCCGGATTGGGAGTGGTCTCGTGGCGAGGTCCGCCAGATTCCTTGTGTGGGGTGCTCAACACAGAGCCATAGTCGCCGTTACAGTGAGCCGGCACCTCCGTGGTGTGAAGGCGGGTGTGCACGAGGAGGCATGTGCTGTGTCCGGTGCTGGGGAGTTTCAGGCAAGAGCTAGGCAGGGCAGGCTTCCTGGAGGCGGCACTGGTGTCAGGGGCTGACCTTTCTTGAGGGCCTGAACCGCATCTGGGTCAAGGCCTTCTGCTCGGCGCCTGTGGCTGGAATAGCACACGAGGTCTTGACCACACCTTCCCGGGCCATCAAGGGCTCAGAGACGGCTCAGCCCAGAGCCTGGCCTAGCACTCGGTCTTTGCTGGCCCGGAAGGGCTGGGTGCTGGTGTGGGTTTTAGCTTCGGCCTCTTGGCGGGACACATGCAGGCGGTCTTCAAATGCACAGATGCCCTGATCGCTAGCTACTACCTGTTTTGGAGAGACAGGAGGTGCTGCGAAAGAGCCCTGGTTCTGGAGCCAGGCAGCCAGCAGGGTTTTGGTGGGTCTGGCTGCTGGTGTCTGCAGTTTTCTGCGGTCACGTCGTCAGTTTCCTGGTCTGTGCAGTGGGTCTCCTGAGCCCTGTCCCCGAGAGCATGCTGGGAAGCTCTCTCATGACGCAGACTGACAGGCTGCTGGCTCGCGGGGGTCTTGCAGGGCTGTGGCTCTTCTGGACCGGGGTGGGGGAACTCCCTTGTGGGGGTTGTAGAGTGGGCACATCCCTGCCCCCCAGACCTGTGCGGGGGCGGGGCGGTGGGGCCCAGCAGCTGGGGCGGGGCGGGGGTGTGTCCTCCCAGGCAGAGCCTGCTGGGGGGCGGGGGGCCCAGGCTGTCCTCTTGTTGATGTTTCCCTTTGTCTGTCTGATGCTTCCCCTCTCCATTATTTACCCAGGGAATTTGGGCTTCTTCACTTGTGGTTTTGGCAAGGGCTTCACACAAGTGTTTTGCCCTGGTGGTCTCTCAGCCATTTAAGATAAACGGCCAAATCAAATGCAGGCCTGCTGGGGAGCCCGGCGAGCTGAGGGGGTGCGCAGGGACCGGCGGGCCCCCGGCCGGGCGTCGTGGCGGGGTCCGGCCCGGAGTGGGAAGAGGGGTGCTGAGCCTGCCGGGCTCTCTGGGGCGGGGCTCAAAGCCTTCGGAGAGACCTTGGGGGTGGACTGCCGTGTGCTGTGGGAGCTGACCCACCTCCAGGCCGGAGGCTCCGCAGCGCCCAGGTGCTGGGAGGTGACCACCTGCCTGCCCAGACAGCCCATCCTGACGGCGCACCCAGCGGCAGCCTGGGACTTCCTGGCTCTTCTAGAGGCGGGTGGCCCGGATCTGGGGGGACAGATCCCCCAGTGGAGTCTGTGCCACAACACTCCAGAAGCCCCTGCCCGGGGAGAGCGTCCTGGGATCGGGGATCCTGACAGCCCTGCTTGGCCCCAGCCCCGCGCATCAGGCCTCCCCAGGATGGGAGCCTGGTCCCCACCTGGCAGGGTTCCCTGTCAGGCCCACCCGCCCCTGCCCGGCCCTGGGAGGCGCGGCACCCTGTGCGCCACCCCTGACGCTAGAGTTTTGGAGACAGGAGGTGCTGCGAAAGAGCCCTGGTTCTGGAGCCAGGCAGCCAGCAGGGTTTTGGTGGGTCTGGCTGCTGGTGTCTGCAGTTTTCTGCGGTCACGTCGTCAGTTTCCTGGTCTGTGCAGTGGGTCTCCTGAGCCCTGTCCCCGAGAGCATGCTGGGAAGCTCTCTCATGACGCAGACTGACAGGCTGCTGGCTCGCGGGGGTCTTGCAGGGCTGTGGCTCTTCTGGACCGGGGTGGGGGAACTCCCTTGTGGGGGTTGTAGAGTGGGCACATCCCTGCCCCCCAGACCTGTGCGGGGGCGGGGCGGTGGGGCCCAGCAGCTGGGGCGGGCGGGTGTGTCCTCCCAGGCAGAGCCTGCTGGGGGGCGGGGGGCCCAGGCTGTCCTCTTGTTGATGTTTCCCTTTGTCTGTCTGATGCTTCCCCTCTCCATTATTTACCCAGGGAATTTGGGCTTCTTCACTTGTGGTTTTGGCAAGGGCTTCACACAAGTGTTTTGCCCTGGTGGTCTCTCAGCCATTTAAGATAAACGGCCAAATCAAATGCAGGCCTGCTGGGGAGCCCGGCGAGCTGAGGGGGTGCGCAGGGACCGGCGGGCCCCCGGCCGGGCGTCGTGGCGGGGTCCGGCCCGGAGTGGGAAGAGGGGTGCTGAGCCTGCCGGGCTCTCTGGGGCGGGGCTCAAAGCCTTCGGAGAGACCTTGGGGCTGGACTGCCGTGTGCTGTGGGAGCTGACCCACCTCCAGGCCGGAGGCTCCGCAGCGCCCAGGTGCTGGGAGGTGACCACCTGCCTGCCCAGACAGCCCATCCTGACGGCGCACCCAGCGGCAGCCTGGGACTTCCTGGCTCTTCTAGAGGCGGGTGGCCCGGATCTGGGGGGACAGATCCCCCAGTGGAGTCTGTGCCACAACACTCCAGAAGCCCCTGCCCGGGGAGAGCGTCCTGGGATCGGGGATCCTGACAGCCCTGCTTGGCCCCAGCCCCGCGCATCAGGCCTCCCCAGGATGGGAGCCTGGTCCCCACCTGGCAGCTGTGGACACTGGACCCTGTCAGGCCCACCCGCCCCCTGCCCCCGGCCCTGCGGCAGGCGCGGGCACCCTGTGCGCCCACCCCGGAAGGGTGGCCTGCAGCCCTCTGCCCCGGGCCCCATTCTGTCCACACCCCGAAGCCCTCGCACCGTCCAGGGTCCGACTGACCAGCCTTTTCTATTGTTTTTTCTCCAGGGCCGTGCAGGCCTGCCCAGCTGCCCGCGATGGCCCCCATAGCTGCCTCTTCCTCCCACCCTCACGCATCCGCGATTACTTCACCTCTGCGCGCCCTGGGCGCTCTGCCGCCCTGCCTCCCCCTGCCGTGCTGCAGCGCGCGCCCTGGCTCGGGTGACGGGACTCAGGGTGAGGGGCAGCCGGAGGCTCCCTTTGGATGGCAGTGTCAGTTGTCAGGTAACCGACCGCCGCGGTGGGGGCGGGCTCCCGGGGCAGGGTGCCCAGGCAGGGCTGGCGGCTGCCTCTCCTGGGGGCTGGGGAAGGGGCGGCCAGGGAGACGTGCGAGGGAGGATGGCTGAACTGGCCGCTGGTGCCTGGCCCCCGTCGGTCAGGAGGCCCCTCCACGCGTCCCCCTTCCGAGATCTCACTCCCAGAAGACACTCCCCCAGCCTCAAAGTTCATCTCTTTGGGCTGTTTAGCTAACGTTTAATTGGATAACGCTTAACATCTGAGGTTTCCTTCTGCCCTCGCCACTGCCCTCCCCACGCTCTCCCCAGCCACCCCCGAGACCCGGCTAGGGATGGTGCTCTTGTTTGTGTACATCGCTGGAGCCGTCCAAAATGCTGAGTTTCTCTTTGCGAGAATATGTTGTCCATTAACTTTAGAAAAAGCCACCTGCCTGCCCAGACAGCCCATCCTGACGGCGCACCCAGCGGCAGCCTGGGACTTCCTGGCTCTTCTAGAGGCGGGTGGCCCGGATCTGGGGGGACAGATCCCCCAGTGGAGTCTGTGCCACAACACTCCAGAAGCCCCTGCCCGGGGAGAGCGTCCTGGGATCGGGGATCCTGACAGCCCTGCTTGGCCCCAGCCCCGCGCATCAGGCCTCCCCAGGATGGGAGCCTGGTCCCCACCTGGCAGCTGTGGACACTGGACCCTGTCAGGCCCACCCGCCCCCTGCCCCCGGCCCTGCGGCAGGCGCGGGCACCCTGTGCGCCCACCCCGGAAGGGTGGCCTGCAGCCCTCTGCCCCGGGCCCCATTCTGTCCACACCCCGAAGCCCTCGCACCGTCCAGGGTCCGACTGACCAGCCTTTTCTATTGTTTTTTCTCCAGGGCCGTGCAGGCCTGCCCAGCTGCCCGCGATGGCCCCCATAGCTGCCTCTTCCTCCCACCCTCACGCATCCGCGATTACTTCACCTCTGCGCGCCCTGGGCGCTCTGCCGCCCTGCCTCCCCCTGCCGTGCTGCAGCGCGCGCCCTGGCTCGGGTGACGGGACTCAGGGTGAGGGGCAGCCGGAGGCTCCCTTTGGATGTCAGTGTCAGTTGTCAGGTAACCGACCGCCGCGGTGGGGGGCGGGCTCCCGGGGGCGGGGTGCCCCGGGCAGGGCTGGCGGCTGCCTCTCCTGGGGGGCTGGGGAAGGGGGGCGGCCAGGGGAGACGTGCGAGGGAGGATGGCTGAACTGGCCGCTGGTGCCTGGCCCCCGTCGGTCAGGAGGCCCCTCCACGCGTCCCCCTTCCGAGATCTCACTCCCAGAAGACACTCCCCCAGCCTCAAAGTTCATCTCTTTGGGCTGTTTAGCTAACGTTTAATTGGATAACGCTTAACATCTGAGGTTTCCTTCTGCCCTCGCCACTGCCCTCCCCACGCTCTCCCCAGCCACCCCCGAGACCCGGCTAGGGGATGGTGCTCTTGTTTGTGTACATCGCTGGAGCCGTCCAAAATGCTGAGTTTCTCTTTGCGAGAATATGTTGTCCATTAACTTTTAGAAAAAAGTTTCTCTGGAGGAGCCTTTTAGCTGGGGCTCCCCGAGGGAGTGAAACAGGGTGGGGTGGGGGGCGGGGTGGGCAGGGGGCGGGGCTGAGCGCCCTGCTCGGGGTTGGGTCGCACCGTCCACTGGACGGATGCGTGGACAGGGCCGATGTGGTGGCCAGACCTGTGCTCTGTTACCTCCCTGCTCCCTCCCCAGACAAAACCCAAACTCCTGCTCCGGCCTGGGGTGCCTGGAATTTGCAGGCAGGGACCCCTCATCCCAGCCTCTCCTGCTTGAGATCTGGACAGAGCCTGGTGTGAAAGACCCTGAGGCCCAGAAGCCTTGGCTGACACAGATGCGGGTGGTGGCTGGTACCCGGGAGAGACCTGGTGAAGGACGACATGGGTGCAGAGCCGGGCAGGCTCCCGTGTCCCTGCTTTGTCACCAGGCATGTTGCCGGCTTTCTCTTGACTCCGGCGGTGAGAGGGAAACGGTGTTCTGCGGGCAGGTTTTGCTTTTAGTTGAAGCTGTCCCAAGGGCGGTCTCTGTGAGAGGCCTGGCTCTGCGGAGGGCCCCGGGCAGCCCCGCTCCTGGGCCACAGGCTCCCCAGCCTTCCTGCTGGCCAGGTGGCCGGCAGCCTTCAGCACCCCTTGCTGTGACAGGTGGTGATGTCACAGGGACCGGGCTTGGACCTCGAATGCAGAGTGGATCACCAGGAAGGAGCCCGCACAGCTCGCCAAGAGCACAGTTCCCTGCTCCGGGCTGCTCCGGGGGTCTGTGCTGGGACCCCGGCTTGCTGAGTGCACGACACCTGCTCCGTCCGGGGTCCACCCTGCTGAGGGTCTGCCTGCGCATCCATGACCTGGTTTGGTCAAATGCTGTGGGGGTCCTGGAACAGGTCCTCCCTGGCCATGGAGTGCCTGGAGCTTGGCTCGGTCTTCCACCTTCCTTAGCCTCTGGCTCTGCTTAGGCGCTATGGCTGAGGGGCAGTTATGAATCCCATTGTACAGATGGGGAAGCCAAGGCTCAGGGGCGGGGGGCGAGGGACCGGCCCAGGCTGCCAACTGGGATTTGTGGTCAGAATGCCTCCCAACAAAGCTAGCCCACTCTTCCCGCTGAGCCACACGTCCCTGCCTAGATCTGGGGATGCTCTCGCCTGGTCACTGTCAGTCACGGTGCCTCCCGCTTCCTTGTAGGACTGTGAGTCAAGGGCCCACGGTGAGCTGCTTGTTTCAGGCCTTCGGCGTGCCTTTTTTTTTTTTTTTTTTTGCCACTTCTGTTGGTCCTTCATTTATGTGGGCCTCCCATCGCAGTGGCCTCCGTCACTGCAGAGCACCAGCTCTGTGTGCACGCGCTTCGGAGCTCCGGCTCGGTAGTCAGACACATCCGTCCAGCCGCTCTGTGGGATGTGGGATGTGGGATCCTCCCAGGCCAGGCATCGAACTGGCACCGCTTGCACTGCAAGGCGGTGTCCTTACCCACTGGACCACCAGGGAATCCCCGGTGTGCCTTCTTGAGTTTAGTCCTCCCAGTCCCCTTAGGAGGTGGCTTTACTGTTCCCACTTTATGGATGAGAAGGTGAGCCCCGGAGACGTGAGCTATCAGGGCTCACATTCGCGCATTCACTCTCTCATCCTTGGGGGCACCGCAGTGTGGTTGAGCGCGGAAGGTCCCAGACCTTCTGAGCCTTGCGGTGGGGGTGGGTTGGGCGGTGGGGCGGGAGTGGGGACCAGTCAGGAGGGATGGGGGAGCAGAGGCGGGGTTCGATCCCGGGCCACCCATCTTGCACCTGGTTCACCTTGGGCCTTGGCTCCCCTGGCTCAGAGGCCTTCTTGGATCCCAGAGCAGGATGCCGTCAGGGTGCTGAGCCCCTGCGCAGCCCCTGTGGTTGCCGGGCGGGCCGGGGAGGGGAGCGTGGCGGGGGCTGTGTCTGTTCCTTGGGTCCCTGGGGCCTCTCCTCCTGATCTGCTCGGGGGCCGGCTCTCCTCTTTGGGCACCCTACCCTGATCCCTACCCCTGATCTTTCAACGTTGGGTCCGTGGTGCTTAGCCTATGCCAGGGTGTGCCATCATGTTTTCAGATCTGTTTCTGTACCTGAAACGATGCCATTCCAGTGGTTTCTGTCTCTTTGTGGCTTCTGTCCCTGGCACTGGGCTGTTGGCTAAAGTGCCTTTAGTGCCTGTTTAATTAGTCGTTTGAATGGAGTCATTGAATTCCCAGTAACCCGTTAGGAAGAGGCGGTCCTCTGTGAAGACGGAAAGGGGTGCCGTCCTTATTTGCTTTTGTCCCTTTTTGGAGCAGGATGCACTGAATCTATCTCTTCAAATTAATATGGAAAACCCCGTGTAACCGTGTTTCACACAGGTTAATTGCCTGCCCGTGAATGCCTTCAAGGCTATTTATAGAAGGACGGGATTTTATGGCGGAGAAAACCACACACGTACGTGTGTTTGTGTGCCTTTCCCACTGGGAGCGTCCCAAACAGCATCCCCCTCCCCAGGACCCCAGCCCCAGACCCTCTGGTGGTCACAGGAGGAAGAAGGGACTAGAGGTTCCCTTTGCTCTTTGACTGTTGTCCAGTTGAGGAGGTTCCAGGAACCTGTGACGTCTTCCCTGGGAACTTGTGCCTGGGGGAGGTCCAAGGTCTGCGGCCATGTTCTGGGCCCTGACTCCACCTGGCCGGTGACCTCGAATGAGTCACTTCCCTTCTCTGGACCTCAGTTTCCCCTTCTGGCCTTCCCAGGTGGCACGCGTGGTAAAGAACCCGCGGGAGACATAGAGACGTGGGTTCAGTCCCTGGGTGGAGAAGATCCCCCGGAGAAGGGCACGACAGCCCGCTCCGGGGTTCTTGCCTGGACAGTCCCACGGACAGAGGACCTTGGCGGGCTACAGTCCATGGGGTCACAGAAGAGTCGGGCGTGACTTAGCCTCCGAACAACAGCAACAATGTACCACATACACACGTGTGTATATGTGTATATATGCACACACACATATATGTGCAAGATAAGTCACTTCATTTGTGTCCAACTCTTTGTGACCCTCTGGACCACATAGCCTGCCAGGCTCCTCTGTCCCCGGGGTTTTCCAGTCAAGAATACCGCAGTGGGTTTCCATTTCCTCCTCCAGGGAGCCTTCCTGGACCAGGGAATGAACGTGTATTTCCTGCACTGGCAGGTGGATTCTTCACCACTGAGCCGCCAGGGAAGCCCGTATGGTACATGTGTAGCATTTTAAACCAAGGCTCCGCGCTCATGTTGATCTCCCAGGCAGAACATACTGATCAGTTTTGATCCCTGAGATGCTGGGGGTGGGGCTCGGCTGGGGTTCCGGCTGGGGTTCCTGAGGTAGAGGTGGGGTGTTCAGAGAGCCATTGGGTTTTGGACCCCCAACCCCTTCCCTATTCTGAGGCTTCCACAATGGGGAGGCAGTCATCAGAGAGAGTATCCGACTGCGGAGTGAAGGCTGCTCAGTCCTGAATGGCTGGGTGACCTTGGACAAGTCATTCCTACCCCTCTGCCTCAGTTTCCTCGCAGGTAAAATGGGAGTCATTGAGAGCATGTTCTGAAGATGGGATGAGGTCAGGCAGGCCAGGTGTGGGAACAATGGGTCTGGCTGAGCGAGCCCTCCAGACGGTCTGATTCATGCAGGGGCAGGATGAGTTTCACGTCATTACACCGTCACCTGCCCGGCTCTGGTTGGAATCTGACTTGAAACCGGATCCCTAGTTTCCATTCTTAAAGGCATTTAGCCTCTTGGCTGGGTCAGGTGGTGGAGAAGAAACTGAGAAACTTCGTTGCATATTTAAAAGCTGCAAATGGTCATCCGCCGCAGTGATTAATACACGCGCTTGGTTAAGTTCAAGGTCTACAGCAAGAACACACAGGATCCCGGCTTGGGGGAAGTGAAGTGTTTGGATTTAATAGAAGGAGTCAGTTGCAGTCATTAGTATATGCTGAAATCACAGGGCAATCTTGTAAAGTTAAATTCAATTTATACTTTTCTACTGAAATGGTGCTTGCTGTGTTATTTAACCAGTCTGGGGTTTCTTGGCATGGGTTAAAAGGACAATAAAGATAAAAGAATACCTGTAAGTAAATAGTAGGGTTCCGCAGTAGAATCTATCGTTTCTCTCCTCCTTCAATTATATCCCAGTGTTCATTTTGTGTTGGTTTTTTATAACCGGAGCCTTCCAATGCTGTGGAGAAGACCACCCTCGCTGTGGAAGCTTGACGCAATTAATACAGTCTGTCTGGAAAGTGGCCTTATTTCTGGAAGTTTTATGTCGATGATATGGTCTGCACCGTGCGCATTTCATACTAGAACAAGAAGCGAAGCAGTAGTTCCATTTCGGACTGGGTTTGATTAGCACCAGAGGGTCAGTGGCAGCCCCAGGGCGATGTGGACCAAGATGGCAGTACTCTCCAGGTGCCCGCGGGCGCACCGCCTCCATTCTGGGCGGGGGGCCTCAGGGGACCTTGGAGGGCGGGGTGAGGGCGGGGTGAGGGCGGGGCGGGGAAGAGAAGCGAGTGTGGGCGTGTGGGCGTGGACAGGAGCGCTCCTGTCCGGGAAGGTTCCAGACCCGCCCGGGCTTTTCTCCCCATTCTCTGCAAACTTGTGTGCCTTGTGCGGTCTTCCTGGGCTCACCGGGTCCCGGGGGCCAGGGAGTTGGTTCACTTGGAGGAAGGGCTCTCAGGGGAGTTATTAAAAATTGAAAGGGTCATCTGCATGCCCTGCGCTCAGGTCTACATCACTGGAGGGGCTGGCGGCCCGTCTCTTCACTGGTCGCTGGAGTCTGCTCTGGGCTTCCTGGGATCACATGGCTGCAGCCCGAAGGCCGCACGGCGCCCAGGTTGGAGGGAGCCGTCCCTCCAGACTGGCGAGGTGGCCGAGGGCGGCAGGGCTTGGGCGGACCCCCGGAAAGCCCCCGGCCACCGGAGCCGCTGACTGCGATCTCCTGTGGCCTCCCCGGGCGCCAGAGGGGGCCGAGGACCAGGAGGAGGGCAGTGCTTTAATAGAAGGAGTCAGTTGCAGTCATTAGTATATGCTGAAATCACAGGGCAATCTTGTAAAGTTAAATTCAATTTATACTTTTCTACTGAAATGGTGCTTGCTGTGTTATTTAACCAGTCTGGGGTTTCTTGGCATGGGTTAAAAGGACAATAAAGATAAAAGAATACCTGTAAGTAAATAGTAGGGTTCCGCAGTAGAATCTATCGTTTCTCTCCTCCTTCAATTATATCCCAGTGTTCATTTTGTGTTGGTTTTTTATAACCGGAGCCTTCCAATGCTGTGGAGAAGACCACCCTCGCTGTGGAAGCTTGACGCAATTAATACAGTCTGTCTGGAAAGTGGCCTTATTTCTGGAAGTTTTATGTCGATGATATGGTCTGCACCGTGCGCATTTCATACTAGAACAAGAAGCGAAGCAGTAGTTCCATTTCGGACTGGGTTTGATTAGCACCAGAGGGTCAGTGGCAGCCCCAGGGCGATGTGGACCAAGATGGCAGTACTCTCCAGGTGCCCGCGGGCGCACCGCCTCCATTCTGGGGCGGGGGGGCCTCCAGGGGGACCTTGGAGGGCGGGGTGAGGGCGGGGTGAGGGCGGGGCGGGGAAGAGAAGCGAGTGTGGGCGTGTGGGCGTGGACAGGAGCGCTCCTGTCCGGGAAGGTTCCAGACCCGCCCGGGCTTTTCTCCCCATTCTCTGCAAACTTGTGTGCCTTGTGCGGTCTTCCTGGGCTCACCGGGTCCCGGGGGCCAGGGAGTTGGTTCACTTGGAGGAAGGGCTCTCAGGGGAGTTATTAAAAATTGAAAGGGTCATCTGCATGCCCTGCGCTCAGGTCTACATCACTGGAGGGGCTGGCGGCCCGTCTCTTCACTGGTCGCTGGAGTCTGCTCTGGGCTTCCTGGGATCACATGGCTGCAGCCCGAAGGCCGCACGGCGCCCAGGTTGGAGGGAGCCGTCCCTCCAGACTGGCGAGGTGGCCGAGGGCGGCAGGGCTTGGGCGGACCCCCGGAAAGCCCCCGGCCACCGGAGCCGCTGACTGCGATCTCCTGTGGCCTCCCCGGGCGCCAGAGGGGGCCGAGGACCAGGAGGAGGGCAGTGCTCCCGAGTGGGGGGCTGGGGCACCTACCCGCGCGACTGTCCTTAGATAAAAGGGGTCCCCCGCAACGTCCCGGAGTCCAGCCGGCTACACTTCCTCGCCAGATTCCGCTTGCCTCTGCGAGCCGGCCCTTCAGACGTTCCGAAGGCAGAGCTAAATCAAAGAATTCTGTTCAAATCCGCACAAGATGTTGCTGTTTTTCTGCTCTGACAGGAGAGGCATTTGGAAGTGCAGTTTCTTTCTTTCTTTCTTTTTTTTTTTATAGCTGTCTTAAAAAGGAGTTTGGCTGTTTAGCACAGCTGGTGCTCATTACATTATGCACTGGCAATAAAATACCATGTGTAATTAATTTTTAATGCAGCGCTGGGTGCAGCGCTCTAAAGCAGTTAGTGGATGTAAAGGACCACACTGGCCACCGGCCGCAGAGATCTCAGAGCAGGCCGGCCACGTTCCGCAGCCTGGAAGGGAAATTGAACGGGGCGGAGGAGGCTGGGCGCCCTCTGCCCGGACGGCATGGTCCATAAATGGGTCTGCCCCCAGTGACCTGAGCACTTGAGTTAATTTTTAATGAGCTAGGACCAGGGGTCCTGAGAGATCATCTTTCCCGACCCCTCCATTGTCTAGAGGAGGGCGCGGAGGCGTGGAGCGGGGAAGAGGCCACAAGACATGTGCGGTGGACGGGCAGCCCCCAGGCTCTGCCTACGAGACCGCACTGCCCCTCTTGAGTTCACATTGGAAGCTGGAGAAGGCACGTCATCCTCTTATCTCAGGCCATGTGATAAGTGCAGTTCGAGTGGCAATGGACAGAGTTTTTGCTTTGGGGGCCTCGCACCTCGCCTCTTGGGTCACCGCCTGCTTTGCCAGCTGCACTGGGACCGGCGTCCCTGTGCCCCAGGTCTGAGACTGTCTGTGGTGGAGCGGTGGTCGCTGGCTGCCCCATCTCTGCCCTGGCATCTCCTCTGTGGCGTGGACTTACGCTTGCAGTGAAATGCCGCCACGGACGTGGTAGAAGTCCTGCGGACGCTGGCGGACGCTCCGGAGACGGGCCTCTGCCTGGCCTTGTTCTCAAGGCCCATGGGTGTGAATATGGGACCCTGGGCTAGCTGCTGTCTTTCTCTAGGCCTCAGTTTCCCCACCTGGGAAATGGGGCCACTATTCATACCCACTCTTCATCCGGACCTTGGTGGGCCCCCCGATGGGCCTCCGTCTTGGGGTGGCCACCGCTGATCGCCAGTACGTGGGGAAGCAGAGGCAAAGGGAAGGGCGGGGAGGCAGGAAGGGGAAGCCTGGGCTGTGGAAAAGCCTCAGGTGCTCCACGCCCTGACGGTGACTTGTCATCTCTGAAAGTCCTCCCGGGAGGTTTTCCTTGGCAGGAATGAAAGCGGAGGCAGGCCCACCGCCGTCACTGCTCCCGAGACTTGCCCCTGAGGCTCAAGGGGCTGACAGGTCCCGACGCTTTCCCGGGCACTGTGTGCACCTCTCTCAGGCACGCACCCATCCTCGCAACACCGGGAAGGAAAGGCAGCCCCATCTGCTCTGTGTTGCATTTCTTTTTTGGCTGTACCACGTGGCATGCGGGGTCTTAGTTCTCCAAGCAGGGATCAAGCCCGCGCCCCTGTGGTGGGAGTGCAGAGTCTTAGCTGCTGGGCTGCGGGGAGGTCCAGCCCTGTCCTTTTGCTCGTGAGGATACGGGGGCGCAGAGAGGCCTGGCAACACGGCCGCGGTGACACAGCCGGACGGAGAGTGGAACTGAGGTCTGGCCCGCCCTGAAGGCGTGTCCTTGGCTCTCCTTCCGGCTTCACGGTGGGCTACTGGGTGGCTCGGATGCAGACCACAGGAGATCAGGTGGCCCGTGGGAAACTGGGCCACATCAGGACAGGATGCCCCTCACCCGAACCCTCTTCCTCCCGTCTCTGGCTCTGCCGGTGGCTGATCCGGGCTGGGCGTGGAGATCCAGGGACCCCTGGGTCTCTGCCCTAGAGTAGCGCAAGGGGGTGGGGGTGCACAGCGACTGTGAGGTACACGCTCGCTGAGGCACTCTCTGCTTCAAGGAAACGAAGCAACGGAGCTCGCTGCAGCTGGCGGACCGCTCGGGTCTCCTTGTGGAGAAGGTGAGGTTGGCAGGGGACAGGCTTCTTCCATGGCGTGGTTCAATGACCGACGTGGGCGTGGGCATCTGACAGGTGTCCCACGGACCCAGTGACCTCCTGTAGCCCCGGCTGGTCCCCAAGGGCTCCGAGTGGTTAGTGACTTAGGAAAACACAGAGGAAGGCAGCCTCAGACCCCCAGAGGGCAGTTTTGAGGTTGAAGACCTAGCTTAGAGCAAGGGAGAAGATTCTGTCGTCAGATTGCCCTCAAGTTCCTTCACGTACCAGGTTGACCTGTGGCCCCATCTCGATCTTCCCAGCGCGTGAACTGACCCGGCCCTCTGGAGCTGGTGGAGGCTAGAGCCCCAGAGAAGGCACGCGTGTTCATGTCTGTGAGAGCCAGCCCACCAAGCACAGGGACAGTTTCCTGGAAGCAGCTTCTTTTTCAGAAGAAACCAGCTTTCGTTGTCCTTATAGTTGGAGGTGCTTTTTTTTTTAGTGGGGGAAACAAGATGTACTTGAGTTTTCAAACCCAAGGGCCGGGCGGGGCGGAGGGGCTGCGTGCTGTACATATTTCACAATCAAACCTAAACCATGAAATAAAGTTTATCCAAACATAATCAAGGCTGACCAATTTAACCCAGAACGCAGTGGGAAGAAACCCTTGGCGGGCCGGGGTCCCTCTGTGTGGGGTTCTGCCGCCTGGTGCTCACGGCGGGGGTGCTGCGGCCCGCCTGAGGCGCTCTGGCCCTGCTTGGGCGTTAGTCATCGTCCGAGAGCCCAGGGTGGGGATGGGGTGTGACCCCGTGTGTGGTCGCCGTGGGTGACGGGTCCACGGTCGCTTTCTCTCCCTACAGGTCCTTGCGCTCTGCGGGGGACCACCAGGTCATGGCCAGGGCTTCAGTTCCGTGTCCCCACTGTGCCTCAGGCTCTCTGAGGGGCCTTCCCACACCTAAGCTTCTCTCTTAGGGAGGTAGCCTGTTCTGTCGTTCACCCGTGAGGAGACTGCGACCAGAGAGGTGATGTGACTTCCCTGAAATTGCACAGCTGCCAGAGGGCAGAGGTGGAATTTGAACCCAGATCTCCTTGGGTCTGGGGACCATGGCCTGCTCCTCTCCTTTGCTTTCTGGCTCCAGACTGCCCACCCACTGGCAGGCGTGAGGGAGAGGACTACGGCGGTGAATCAGGGAGCTGCTCCTGGCTGGTCTGAGCCCGGGCTCATAGGAAGGCCTGTGTGTTATGATTTCAGCGGAAGGGGTCGGAGGACTCGGGACTTCTCCAAGGAGGTTAATGCGAAAACGGAGTCTCTACCTACAGAGCCAGGGGCATTTGGAATCTTTTCATAAATCCAGACTTTTTAAAAAATTTTGGTCTCTTTTATTGTTTTTCTTTTTTGATTTATTTATTTGCATTCATTTTTATTCTTTGGCCTGTGTGGGCCTCCCGTTGCGGTGGCCTCTCTCGTTGCAGAGCACCGGCTCTGGGCACATGCGCCCCAGAGCACTGCCTCGTAATTGGACACACTGGTCCAGCCGCTCCGTGGCACGAAGGATCTTCCCGGGCCAGGGATCGAACTGGTGCCCCTTGCACTGCAAGGTGGACTCTTTACCCACTGGACCACCAGGGAAGCCCTATCCAGACATTTTTAATGGTTGCCTTTGTTGATAAGAGATGAGGAGTGGCTGGAGGGACCAGGCCTCTGGCACCCCGGTCGTCCTTGGGGCTGGGTGTAACCAGTGCTTTCTGACCTAGGCACCCTCTTCGTGAATTTCCTGGTGCTTTGTGAATCTGCACCTAGTTTCTTCTTGTTCCTCTCTTCGGTCCGCTGCTGTAGGCGCTCTGGCCCTGCTTGGGCGTTAGTCATCGTCCGAGAGCCCAGGGTGGGGATGGGGTGTGACCCCGTGTGTGGTCGCCGTGGGTGACGGGTCCACGGTCGCTTTCTCTCCCTACAGGTCCTTGCGCTCTGCGGGACCACCAGGTCATGGCCAGGGCTTCAGTTCCGTGTCCCCACTGTGCCTCAGGCTCTCTGAGGGGCCTTCCCACACCTAAGCTTCTCTCTTAGGGAGGTAGCCTGTTCTGTCGTTCACCCGTGAGGAGACTGCGACCAGAGAGGTGATGTGACTTCCCTGAAATTGCACAGCTGCCAGAGGGCAGAGGTGGAATTTGAACCCAGATCTCCTTGGGTCTGGGGACCATGGCCTGCTCCTCTCCTTTGCTTTCTGGCTCCAGACTGCCCACCCACTGGCAGGCGTGAGGGAGAGGACTACGGCGGTGAATCAGGGAGCTGCTCCTGGCTGGTCTGAGCCCGGGCTCATAGGAAGGCCTGTGTGTTATGATTTCAGCGGAAGGGGTCGGAGGACTCGGGACTTCTCCAAGGAGGTTAATGCGAAAACGGAGTCTCTACCTACAGAGCCAGGGGCATTTGGAATCTTTTCATAAATCCAGACTTTTTAAAAAATTTTGGTCTCTTTTATTGTTTTTCTTTTTTGATTTATTTATTTGCATTCATTTTTATTCTTTGGCCTGTGTGGGCCTCCCGTTGCGGTGGCCTCTCTCGTTGCAGAGCACCGGCTCTGGGCACATGCGCCCCAGAGCACTGCCTCGTAATTGGACACACTGGTCCAGCCGCTCCGTGGCACGAAGGATCTTCCCGGGCCAGGGATCGAACTGGTGCCCCTTGCACTGCAAGGTGGACTCTTTACCCACTGGACCACCAGGGAAGCCCTATCCAGACATTTTTAATGGTTGCCTTTGTTGATAAGAGATGAGGAGTGGCTGGAGGGACCAGGCCTCTGGCACCCCGGTCGTCCTTGGGGCTGGGTGTAACCAGTGCTTTCTGACCTAGGCACCCTCTTCGTGAATTTCCTGGTGCTTTGTGAACCTGCACCTAGTTTCTTCTTGTTTCCCTGGTGGCTCAGTGGTAAAGAACCCGCCTGCCAGTGCAGGAGATGCAGGTTCCATCCCTGAGTTGGGAATATTCCCTGGAGGAGGAAATGGCAGCCCACTCCAGTCTTCTTGCCTGGAGAATCCCACAGACAAAGGAGCCTGGAGGGCTACAGTCCGTGGGATCACAAAAGCGTTGGACAGGACTTTGGGACTGAGCAGGCATGCACAGCTTCTTCTTGCTGTAACGGTGAAGGGAGCCCTAGTTCGAGGGCCCACTGTGTGCACGGGCTGCTGACAGTCCTCTCCATCGACTCTTTCTCACAATTTTTGAATTATTATTCTATTGTGGTAAACTACACAAAACATGAGGTTTACCGTCTGAATCCGTTTTAGTCAAGTGGCATCAAGGACGTTCACGTCGTTCTGCTCCCATCCCCGCCTTCCGCCGCTGGCACCTCTTTGTCGCCCCAGGTCGAACCTCTGTCCTCGTAAATGCTCGCTCCCTCTCCCCGCTCCTCCGAGCCCGCGCCGGCCGACCCGCTTCCCGTCTCTACGGGTCTGACTGCGCTGGGCTCTCCTGTGAGTGGAAGCGTGCAGTGCTGGTCTTCTGGTCACCCAGCCTCACGTCCTCAAGGTTCACCCACGTTGCAGTATGAGTTAGAATCAGCTTCCTTTCTATTGAGTCAGTTTTTCGAATTTAAATTTTATTTTCTATAGTAGAGTTGATTGACCAAGTTAGTCGTACGTGTACAGCTGCGTGAGTTGCACGTATGCCTAGGTCCGTTCTTCTCCGGAGTCTTTTCCTGTATAGGTTGCACCCGCCTCCGGAAGGCGGAGCTGTATTCATGGTGTGGATGGACCGCAGTCGATCCATTCATCCTGTGATGGACACTGGTTATTCCCGCCTTTGGCTACTGGGCACGGAGCTGCTGGGAACGCGCGTGTGTGTATAATGGCCGGAGGCCCCGCCTTCAGGGTGGCGCGTCCCCAGGGAGGAACTGCTGGATCAGGTGGGAATTCCACCCATTGAGGAAACACGCACCTGTTTCCCGCAGACTCCGCATCGCTTACATTCCCACCAGCAGTGGTCAAGGGGCCCAGTCTCTCCCCCTCCTCACCTGGGGCTGACCACTGGGGTTCGTAGTGGAGGACTCCAAGTCTCAGACTGTGGACACTCGCAGGCCCAGGTTGTGTGGCTCATAAGCCTGAGAGTCTGGGATGGAACCGGTCTCCCCACTCAGACTTGACGCCTCTAGCTGTGGCCATGGGCCAGGGTCCTCCGTCCCTTTGAGGCTCCCTAACATCGCTCGTTAGAGTGATGGCCCCCTCTCCCAAGGTGCTGGCTTGTGGCTGTCAGTGAAGTATTTCATTAGCTTGACAGTTGAGGGGAAGAAAATTCTGCAAATGGTCAGTTTTCACTGTCCTTTTTGCTGTGTCCTTGGGGCGTTGATTTGGGCTCGGTTCAGCAGGAAGAGTATGTGTTCAGAGTGGGGATGCTTGGGGGCCGGGGGGAGCCGGCTGGCGTACAGAGGCCTGTGCTGCGCCTCTCCCGTCTGTCGGGGGTCACCACGCCAGCCTTACTGCCCCGCTGTGCCAGGAGGGACTGGAGTGCGGGCGTCCTCAGTTGGACCAGGGCGACTCCCCGGGTCTGCTCTTCTCATCAGGGGGCCTCGGGGCCTTGTGAAAGGGGGCTGGTGAGCGGGTTCGTTGCTCAGTCGTGTCTGACTCCTTGTGACTCTGTGGACTGTAGCCCCCCAGGCTGCTCAGGGGATTCTCCAGGCCAGAACACTGCAGTGGGCTGCCTTTCCCTTCTCCAGGGGATCTTCCTGACCCAGGAATTGAACCTGCGTTTCCTGCACTGCAGGTGGATTCTTTACCTGAGCCACCAGGGAAACCTAAAGGGGGACAGAGTGGGAGCTTTCATGTGGCGCCGTGATCTTTCTCTGTGGCCCTCGGGCTGCCGTAGCAAATGACCATAGGCCGGGCGCCTCCACACAGCAGAGGGTTTGTCATCTCACAGTTCTGGAAGCCGCCAGTCCACAAGCACAGGGCTAGCGGGGCCAAGCTCCCTCTGAAGGGGCGAAGAGTCCAGCTTCTGGTGGCTCCAGGTGTCCCTTGGCTTGTGGCCGCATCCTTCCTGTCTCTGCCTCAGTGGCCACGTGGCCTCCGCTCTAGGGATCTGTCTTCTCTCCTGGATAATTCAAATGAAAAGGGCAACTGTGACTGGATTCAGAGCCCACCTGGATAGTGATATCATCTCACATTCTGAACTTAATTTTGCCTGCGGTGACCCTTTTCCCAAATAAGGTCACATTCACAGAGTCTAAGGATTTGGCAGTAGATGTTTCACTTCAGGGGCCACCACTCAACCCGCAACGTACCCCTTCCTGGGCAGGAGCCTCAGTTCCGTGTTCTCTGTGGACTTGCAAGGCCTGGGACAAATTCAGGTGCCGGCAGGGTGCCCCCCAAACGCGTGTTGGAGTGGGCTTGGCGCTGGTCTCCGGAGACGTGGCTCCCTGCTCCTTTTCCTAGGAATTCCATGATTCTGAGACTTTGCTGTCTCTGGGTGGCACTCAGACCTGCAGGGTTTATCGTGGCTCGTGTGCCCTCTGGCCCTGTCCCCACATTCTGGCCTCTTGCCAAGTTGGAACACAAGTATTAACAGCCGGGGAGGTGACTTTAAAAAATAGTCTGAAAAAAAGAGAAAAAGTCTGCAATGATTATTATGAGAAAAAAATTAGTAGAGTTGTATACGAAGCTAAAAATAGCTGGACACATACTTGCCTATAATCTCTCTTTTTTTTTTTTTAAAGAATATAGTATTTTTGTAAACTGGCTCTAAAAAGTCAGGGGTATTTTTAGTCTGCATCTTCTACGACGTCCAGCGTCTTTTTAGGAAGATGCACATGTGTGATGTCACCACGTCAGGCTGCAGGGGCCTGTGGAGCAGGGTGGGAACAGCTAGAGGCTCGGGAGCCTGAACCTGCCACTTGGCTGTGCGTGGCTTTGCTGGGAGGCGTCCCTGCATGGCCTGGCTGTGGCCACAGCTGGTCCCCTGCGGGGCTTGAGCTGGTTCAGCCCTGGGGCCAGGAAGGTCAGGGCTGACCCGCCTTCTGTCCTGTGGTGATCTGGGCCTGAGTGGACCTGCAAGAAATCACCTAGACTTGAGAAAAAACGTTCCATGGCTTCTCTGCTTGGAGCCAAATGTTACCTCATGTAATTTCTCTCTGGCTTTTCCCATTGCCTCTGCCAGGGTCCTTGGGCCTGGCACAGACTCCGTAATAGAAGGCCCTGCGTGTTTGTGCCGTGGTATATATTTGTGTGTATGTGCACGTGTGCATATGGATGTGTGTATTTTTGTAGCATGCGTAGGCATGAATTTGTACATATACGTGAGTGTTGATGTTTTGTCTCTTAAGTTGTGTCTGATCCTTTGAGACCCCATGGACTGTAGCCTGCCCAGCTCCTCTGTCCATGGGATTTCCCGGGCAAAAATACTGCCGTGGGTTACCATTCCCTTCTCCAGGGGATCTTTCTGATGCAGGGACCAAGCCTATGCCTCCTGCATTGGTAGGCAGATGCTCTACCACTGAGCCCCCTGGGAAGCCCTAGATATGAGGGTAGATGAGTGTGTGCATGTGTGTTTATCGCGAGGCATTGTGTCTGTCTGTCTGCACATGCCTATGTGTGTACGTGTATGTGTGTGTATGCATGCGTGTGTGAGTGTGTCATGGCGTGGAGGCACCGTCAGCATAACGCCCGACCCCGGCCCTGCTGGAGCACCCCGCTCCACTCGGTACCGGGTGTTTATGGTGGAGACACTTTTGATTATTTTTCCTCCCTGAACTTTGCAGTTCTTCCTGGATTGCGGTGTGTGTGATCATGTTTCAGTGGGAGGCCGGCTGAAGCCTTGGAGGGCAAGGCTCTCTGGGGATGAAGTGCGCGTCTCAGGGCCTTCTGGGGGAGACCCCGCCCCAGCTTCCGAGGGAGCCTGAACAGTTCCCAGACCTGGACATCCTGGCCAGTCGGGTGGGTGCGCCGCCCGGGAGAGCGTGCCGGGGCTTGGAGCTGGCCTTCCCAGCCCTGGGGCCACAGCTGGTCCCCTGCGGGGCTTGAGCTGGTTCAGCCCTGGGGCCAGGAAGGTCAGGGCTGACCCGCCTTCTGTCCTGTGGTGATCTGGGCCTGAGTGGACCTGCAAGAAATCACCTAGACTTGAGAAAAAACGTTCCATGGCTTCTCTGCTTGGAGCCAAATGTTACCTCATGTAATTTCTCTCTGGCTTTTCCCATTGCCTCTGCCAGGGTCCTTGGGCCTGGCACAGACTCCGTAATAGAAGGCCCTGCGTGTTTGTGCCGTGGTATATATTTGTGTGTATGTGCACGTGTGCATATGGATGTGTGTATTTTTGTAGCATGCGTAGGCATGAATTTGTACATATACGTGAGTGTTGATGTTTTGTCTCTTAAGTTGTGTCTGATCCTTTGAGACCCCATGGACTGTAGCCTGCCCAGCTCCTCTGTCCATGGGATTTCCCGGGCAAAAATACTGCCGTGGGTTACCATTCCCTTCTCCAGGGGATCTTTCTGATGCAGGGACCAAGCCTATGCCTCCTGCATTGGTAGGCAGATGCTCTACCACTGAGCCCCCTGGGAAGCCCTAGATATGAGGGTAGATGAGTGTGTGCATGTGTGTTTATACGCGAGGCATTGTGTCTGTCTGTCTGCACATGCCTATGTGTGTACGTGTATGTGTGTGTATGCATGCGTGTGTGAGTGTGTCATGGCGTGGAGGCACCGTCAGCATAACGCCCGACCCCGGCCCTGCTGGAGCACCCCGCTCCACTCGGTACCGGGTGTTTATGGTGGAGACACTTTTGATTATTTTTCCTCCCTGAACTTTGCAGTTCTTCCTGGATTGCGGTGTGTGTGATCATGTTTCAGTGGGAGGCCGGCTGAAGCCTTGGAGGGCAAGGCTCTCTGGGGATGAAGTGCGCGTCTCAGGGCCTTCTGGGGGAGACCCCGCCCCAGCTTCCGAGGGAGCCTGAACAGTTCCCAGACCTGGACATCCTGGCCAGTCGGGTGGGTGCGCCGCCCGGGAGAGCGTGCCGGGGGCGGGGCGGATGCCAGCTTCGTGCTTGGACGCGGGGTTCAGGTCCTGCCACTGACAGGGGCTCTTCGCTGAACCTTCCCTGGGGGCTCCGTCCTCAACTTCCCGCAGCCCGGCCTGCGAGCAAGGCACGGTTATCCCCATTTTACAGATCTGGAAACCAAGGTGGGCTGACGGCAGAGCCCTTACCTGCTTGATGAGGCGTTCAACCCTCCCTGCTGCTCAGCGCTACCCGCCTTCAGCGGCGCGGGCGCATGAAGTGGGTGGAGGGTGGCAGGTACGGCTCTGTTGTTTTTCTCGTGGCTGTAACTGCAGTCAGTATCACAAGCCGCACCGCTGCCTTTCCCGGGTGGAGCCCCTCCAGCTCCACATGGCTTTCCCCTGGCCCCGCCCCCTGCCGTCTCTGCTGTCGGCTGGGGGACCGTCTGCATCCCTCCAGCATGGCGGGCATTCCCACCTCGCCTCCCCAGCCCCTCCCTCGTCTCGCCCTCCGTGTCGGCCTGCGGGCAGGTGAGGTCTGAGGGTCTTTCTCCTCTAATGGAGGTAATGAGCACGGCATTTCCAGAGCCGCCGTACTGAAAGTCAAGTGCAAAGTGATGGTTTTCATTTCTCGTTCTCGCTCGTTCTCTCGCTCCTAACGTACGTCTCTGGAAGGAGGGATTGGCTGAAAGCAAACAGCTAATAACCTATGGATTTATGGAGCCAGCGCGGGCTGGCTTAATAAGCTTTTATACCTGGAACCAGCGTCCTGTCTCTTTAAGTTGAGACTCCAGCTTGCTTGGTATTTTACAGTGCCTGGTTTCATTTATGCTGGAGCCAGACTTACCATGTGAGAGCCGTCCGCATGCTGGAATTAGTCTTAAGCTTGCTTCTGTGGCGTTGCCAAATTCCATGTTTGTGTTTTATTTAGAATTCTTTTCACGGCCAGCCGATGCTGCTCCGGCACACACAGGCGCTCTTGCGCCCCACGGAGAAAATAAGCAAGCTTGCGTTTTCTTTGGCAGAGGCCGTGGCCACAATAGACTGCGGTCTCCGAAACATTTTTTAAAAGCTATTTTAACCCATAACAGATGCATAAAGTCGGCACAGGCATGCCAGTTTTCTTAGTTTTAATTAAAAAATAATTACAGTCTAATGGGATGTAAGTGACACATTTGGATGAATGGTGGGTGACATTATCTGCAATTTATAAATGAGGGCCTCTCCCTTGGCCCAAGCAGAGGTGGGGAGGAGTTGGGGAGGGTATCTGCCCTCTGTTGCGGGGCTGGGGCGAGGGTGGTGGGCCCTGTCCTGGTCGCTGTGAGGTCCTCTGGAAGGCTCGGTGATGGGTGGGCAGCACAGGAAAGGGCCTCTTGCCGTGGCCGGCTGGGTAGCGGAACTGATGGTATCTCGGAGCATCCTGTATCCAGTCACGCTTGGTGGGAAATTCTCCCCTGGGGCCCCGTCCGTGGCGGGATGGCGGTACCCGGGTGCTGTGGCCTCGAGCCCTGGGGTCTCTACTCCTCTTCAGGAGCCGTCCATCAGCTAGAAGCTGTGGGCCCTGAGCCCTGCTGGGGGTTGTGTAAATAAGAAAGTACAGCGGGGAAGGCAAAGGGCAGGAAAACAGTGGCTTGCCAGGTACCGCTGCTTGCAAAAATCTGCACCCCAGATGCTCACCGTGGGGCCAGTTTTGATGTAAAACTCAAAGCTCACTGGAATCTGGAGTGGAGTGGGCCGGTCTGGAGGGTCCCTGGGAGGCAGGGTCTGAGCAGGGCAGGGACGGGGACGTGGCCCGGGGACCGAGCCGGGAGGGTGGTGTCTGGGAAGGGACGGGCATTTCTCCAGCTTCCGGGATGTCTCATCGTGGAGGTAGGGAACCTCACCTCCACTAGTTAGGCAGCTGGTGGGTGGGGACTGGTCGTTCTGACCCCTGAGCCCTGGTCCCATCAGCCCCTGCTGGGTGTGAGGACGCGGGTCAGGCAGCCGGAGGAGTCGGTGTCCTGGGGCTCAGTCTCCTGGGAGCTGGAGCGGCTGGGAGGGGGCCGCCCTGGGCTCAGGATGGTGGGACGGTCAGTCTTCAGGAGGCGTCGGGAGCTGTGTTATCTGGAGCCGTTGGGGACAGGAGGAAGGTGCCCCTGTGCCCGTCCCTGTGCCCCTGTGCTGGTGGGCTGTGTCGCGTCCTGCCCACACGGTGCGCCATGCCAGGGGCCCTGGGCAGTGTTTCCAGGCGCCTTGGGGTGGGCCAACCCGAGCAGTGCCTCCGAGACGGGCCGGGCCTGGTCCCTGGCCACCACACCAAGTCGGGACCTGCCTGGTCGACCTCAGGCCCCACCCTTTCCCCTGAGACCTCAGGTTCTGCCCGAGCCCGTGGAGGATCCACCCAGAGGCTGGCAGCAGATTCTGGGAGCCAGGGGACAGGCTGGGTGACCTTTATTTTTACGTTCGGGGCGGCGGTACTTGTGGTCGGTGGAGCAAAAGGAGTGTTTCTTAGACGATGTTTCCCCGAGCCCAGATTCCTCAGAAGTGAAAATTAAGTTCCTCTATTAAATCGTGAGTCATACCAGCCCAGATGAGAGTCGCTTTGGCGTTCCTCGAATTTTTGGAAGGGAAGCATCGCATTCATGTTAATCCTTTCAATTACACCTTATTGCTGAATAATCCGCCCGGCGTTCTGCACCGCGGCCCTCTGCCATCTGATCGCAATTGGGGCTTTGCAGGCGGCACCTGAGCGGGAGCAGAGCGGGACCTCTCTCTGCCTCTGTGTCGGCACACCCAGGCCGGCACCACCGTGCTGTTCGGCACTCTGGGGCTTCCTTCCCTCCTGGACTCATTGGACGCCCTCCCCCTGCCACCCCCGCGAGGTCTGGAGGATCTAATTGCTGCGAATGATTAATGTCCAGTTGAAAAGGATCCGTATCTGTCTGCTCATGTGGATTGGAAGCAGATGGGTGTGGGCTGGAGTGGGCTCCCCGCTCTGGCCCTGGCCCTGGCACAGAATCTCAGGGTCCCCTCTCTCTGATGTGTTGCCCGCCCAGGTGGGGCATGCACAAGACAGCTGGGTTTTGTTCCCTCATAGAAACTGGTCTTGGGAATTTCCTGCCAGTCCGGGTGTTAGGACTCTGTGCTTTCGTGGCCGGGGCCTGGGTTCGAGCCCCGATTGGAAAACTGAGATCCTGCAAGCTTTGAAGCACAGCCAAAAAAAAAGAAAAGGAAAAAGAAACTAGGTTTCTAGATTTGGTATTATCTTTCCCGGGAGCCTCTGATGTCCAAATCCTAAACCAAGGCAGGGAGGTGTCCCTGGTGGGAAAGGGGTGGACCCAGGGACTTCCTATCTGAGGCCCCGCCTCCTGCTTTGGGGGGATAGAACCAAGGCAGGCGGGAAGGATGGAGAGTGCAGTGAGGCTGGGGTTGGCTCCCCAGGCTGGGGTCTCCTGTGTAGGCCACTTCCTCACCCTCTCCCCATGGGCCTGGGCAACAGGCAGGCTTGCAACTTGCAACTCCAGGCCCACAGGCAATTTGCAAGGGAGGGCGTGTCCTCTGGCCCAGGGGAAGCCGCGGCAGAGCCCCCGCAGGAAGCAGCTGTCAGACCATCCTGGAGTGGCGTCTCTCTGGCTTTGGGCGCACCACTTGAATTTTGGAAGTTTAGTCTTTTTTTGTGGGGAATCCATTCTGCGTCTGCTTCTCTTTATCCCGTTAGGTACTCCGGCCTGCTCACTCCTCAGGTGCATCCCCGGGTGGGAGCATGGTGCTTAGGGACACAGCTGAGAAAGACCAAGATGGAAGGGGGTGGGGAGGAGCCTCATGACGTCACCTTGGAAGTTGGTGGCCCGGATAGGAGAAATTCCTTGCTTTGGAATCGAATGCAGAGTGTGGTTTCTTGAGTTTGGAATCATCACATCCTTGGGGGGATGTGTGTGATGGAGTTGGTTTGGGCACGGGTTCAAGTTCATTTACCTCTGTCAAGTTGAAGTTTCCTTTTTTTATGAGCAAGAAGAAAAAGCCCATGCAGACCATGAGAAAACAGGCTGGAAAAGCAGTTTGGTTACCCATTACATTTCACGGAAAGTACACTAGGGTTTAGCATGGCGGAACCAAGGTGGAGGACTCTGAAGGGTGGGTTCGTGTTTGAAGAGAACCTCTGGGTAGGAGACGGGCCAGCCTTCAGAGTGCTGGGATCCAAAGCAGCAGGTCTGTTTATGTCAGGAAGGTCACGCCGGGGAGTAAGGGCCACGGGCTGGAGTATCCAGGAGGAGGCCTGTGTATGGACATGTATGTATGTTTGTGGACATGGACATGTGTATCCATGTGTGTGCGTGGTGCCTCCACTCTCCACCCCAAGGGCCCAGGGAGGGCGCCTCTGCTGATCGGCCCAGGACGGTCGTTGTCATGGCCGGGGGAGGGGAGGGTGTCTTCTCTGCAGGGACCCGAGCTGGGCAGCGGGACCGAGGCTGTGGGCGTGAGGGCTGGCTCCTGCCTTGGAGTCCACCCCCACCCTGCACGTGGACGATCCATGGGAGCAGCGAAGCACGCACGGGACCAGGCGGGGCTGAGGCCCCCAAAGGACGCCCTCGGGTGTAAGCGCAGGCCCCCGGTGCACGTGGGCCGCCTGCGGGGTGCGGCCAGGGGCAGAGCAAGGCAGGCAGGAGCCCTGCCGGGGCGTCTCCGGGAGTGGGCTTGCCCTGGCGCTGCCCCTGGCTCATGGGGGATGGTGGCCCTTTACTCTGTCTTGGAGGCTGGCTTTCCTCACGTACTGAGTGGAGATGATGGAGCTGCCTAGGGTCCAGCGGGGGCACGGCCTTAGCATGGGACGCGGCACGTGCGAGGCCCCAGGCAGGGCACCTCAGCTGCTCGTCCTGGGGCAGTCGTTGTCATGGTCGGTAGAGGGCAAGGCGTCTTCTCCACGATGACTCGAGCCGGGGGCAGCCGGGCTGAGGGTGTGTTGACGAGGGCTGGGCCCCCCTGCCTGGGCATCTGCGCCCGTCCTGCACGTGGAGCGCCCAGGTGTCGCCGGCTGGCCCAGCGTGAGCTGCTCCGTGGGGCTCATCTGGACCCCATGTCCCCCTTGGCAGGCCGTGCTCTCAGTTCCCTGTTGGGAGCCCCTGCCCTCTGCCAGCTGCCCGACTCGCTGCCTGTGTCTCTCCCTGAGTGCCCCTCTGGAGGAGCCCAAACCCCAGGATGGTGGTGTCTTGGTCCTTGGGTGTGAGCTGCTTGGTTCCTCTGCGAGCCGGATCCAGACCCAGACCCAGGGCAGAGGGGCTGGAGCCAGGGCGGTGGCTAGCTGAGCAGAGAGATCTGTTCTCAGTTATTCCTCCCTAGAGAAATCCTTCTCAGTAAACACCTCTGTAGGCAAGATGGACTAGAAAGCTCATGGCCTTGAGTTTGCTGTTGGCTCGTAAAGTTCAAGATTTATGGAAATTCTAGGCCACTCCTCTTCTTTCCCTCCCTGGTCTTGGCTATTTTTCTGGACCAACCGTCCTGGCTTTCCTATTTTCTATACTCTCTGTTCTGTCTGTGTTTGCTTGTTTCTCCCTGAAGGAATGCTGTCGTCCAGAGATGTATTAGGGTCAGGCGTGTATAGAGGATGTGCACCTCCACTGACCCTTGCCGTGCCCATGGCAGACATTACTAGTCCATCACAGTACCTCTCACCTTTGGGCCTGGAAAAGCAGTCATGACTAGTCAATCACACCAGCCCAGAAGTTGAATTTCCACTTCTCTTCTGGCATGACCTTGCTGTGAGAGAAGGATGAGAGAGGAGACACCACGTTGCACAATTTCCTCCTGTGTTGAGGGGAATGTCTGGGTCTTGTGGGTCTTTCTGGGTCATTGGACACTTTGGGGGAGGTAGCTGAGAGGCCTCGGCTTCAGTGTTGCAGTTGTAAAGGAGATGGCTGCCCTGCTGAGGGCCTGCGTGGGTTGGGGCCATTCCGACCTTCTGGGGCAGCCCGCACTGGCCAGTGTTGCTGCGAAGATGCAGAGAAGGAAAGGCCTGGCCTGAGGTCACAGGCTGAGAGGCAGAGAGGACGTTGGCCTGGCCAGTTCCACACCAGACCCCTCCCCTCTCACCTGAGCCACAGGTGGGCTCTCTGGGGGCTCTGGCCCCACCTCGTCCTCCCAGGTCTTGCTCTGGCTTGGCTGCCCGGAGTCGTGGGTGCTGGGCCGCCCAAGGCTGAGGTCTCTCGGCCCGTATTCTCTGGTACCCAGGTGAGATCACCGCGAGCCCCAGAGGGCGGTTGCCTAGGGCCCGCCCGCTTCTCTCCTCTGCTCGTCACAGCCACCCCGGGCTGGGGAGGCCCTCGCACTGACCTGGTCCTGGCTTGGGACTCGGCTTGTTGCATCACATGGCCTCCGTGGTCTCCAGGGGCTTCCACCCCAGAGCTGTGGCCTGCTCTTCAGTTCCCTGAGAATTCCCTGCTGATGTCAACGGAGGCTGTATGTTTTGATCAACAAAAAGAGTTTTGGGGTCCAGTAGGAATGTGAGCTGAGAGAGATGGGGGCCCCAGGGGTCCTGTCTTTCCAACCCTTTACCTCCTGAACCCATACCATCACTGTTCGCTAAGACGGGGTGGCCCCTCCCATCTTTCACATGTGGACACTGGGGCTCAGACAGGTCAAGGATCTCTTACAGAACCGCATGGCTGTGGAGGAGCAGCAGAGGGTGGCTCGGCCCAGGCTGCCCTTCTTTCCCTCCCTCTAGACGCGGGCAGGAACCCGTCTGCAGTGCAGGAGACCTGGGCTCGATCCTGGGTCGGGAAGATCCCCTGGAGGAGGACATGGCAGCCCACTCCGGTCTTCCTGCCTGGAGACTTCCATGGACAGAGGAGCCTGGCGGGCACAGGCCATGGGTTGTAAAGAGTTGGGCACGACTGAGTGCACACACACACACACACACACACTCAGAGGTGACTTGAAGCTGCTCCCGCCCGCCTCCCCGTGCCGCTGCCTCGGCTCTCTGCCCGCAGGGAGCCGCCCCTCTCCGGGGTGCCCCGGCTTGGCTGCAGCATAGGCCCCTGCCTGCGCGTCCCTCTCTCTGGACCGAGGCAGGAGCCGCGTCTCGCGACCTCTGCGTCTCTGATGGGAGCGTCCTGCTGGGCTCGCCGAGGGGCCTGCTGAGGTCAGGGGTGGGTGGATGGGCAGCCAGAGCGGTCCTTCCAGCAAGCACACCGTCACGCCGCCCCACGGCGCCCTGGGCCAGAAGTGTCTCCAACAAGTCCAACGAGTCCGGCCGAATTCTGGATGGAGGCGCTGCCCCCAGACGCCCTGGACGGGGTGGAGGCAGCGGGGCGCGTCGCCTCCCAGGTGAGCACTGTTAGCTAGAATTCCCAAGCCGAGTCAGAGGGAGCCCCAAAGCCCCTTTCCCCTTGTTAAACGCAGCCCTGCGCTGGGCTTTGCTCGGGTCCGTCTCCCCGTTGGCTGTGTGAAGGAACGGCTCTTTTATTCCTTGCGCACTTCAGGAGACCTCGAGAAGGCTCGGTGTCAATATGAGAGCCTGCCAGCTAACAAACTCCCAGTAAATAACGTGGTGACGAGCGGGCGGCGGCCCAGAGATGCTGGCCTCTGCGGGGGCAGGTCCTGTCCACACCGGGATCCAGGGCTCGGCGCCGTCCCAGGGCCCGTGGCTGACACCCTTGTGACACCTACAGGCTTTTCTGTAGGGGGAAGGGGTGGCAGGTTTGGCTGAGCTCAAGTTCAAACTGTGCTGCTCAGGAGGTCGAGGGACTAGATCCTAAGTTCCTGGCTTCAAATGTGTGGACTCTGGGGGATGCCCAGGGTAGGGTAAATGTCTCTGGAACCCCTGGGCTACCTGGCAGAGCTGCCGCTGGACTCCACCCCCACTAACCAGGTCACCCTTGGTTGACAGAACACTTGCAGTTTTGTAAGGCTGCTGCTGTGACACGGGTGTGAGGGCAGGAGCTCAGAGTCACCTCGTTAGCATACCTGGCTTTTCGGTAGAGCCGTGGGATGCTGCTTGGCCAGAACTCCCGTCATTCAGCGCGGGTGGTGGCTGGAGGGTGTCTGAGCTCGGCCTCCAGGGCTTCTTCCTGGGCCCTGGGTGTCTCTGCCCTTGGACTTGGCTGCGCTCTGCCTGGCAAGTCCCGGAGTCACCCTGGGCAGCCTGTTTACTTGCAGAGAGCCGCGTCTCTGGGGTCAGCTCCCCTGGGCGGCACTCAGTGCACACCTCTGGACGGAGCCCACTGCCGTGTGCCCTTACGTGGAGGATCGGGAGGCTCCCAGGGCGTGGGCTGTGCTTTGAGCTTTGTGTTTCTGTTGCCAGGTCTTATCCCCTAGACCCTGCCCGGGAGGGTCTCAGTGAATGACTGTCTTGTCCATCAGAAGCAGGCAGGGCATTAGAAGTGGCCAGAGTGAGGGCCCGGAGCTCACCCAGCTTCATGCAGGATTCCTGCTCCAGAGAACTTAGCTGGAGGGAGCTGAGATGGGAAGGGAAAGGATGGGTGTTCCTTGATGGGGGAAGTTCTGAGAATGGGGTCTGTTAGGGCTTATCAAGATGCAGAGGGATCCCTGAGCTGGAGTGTCTCCCTGTCCTCATGTTCTTTTTCTCTTTATTATTTATACCATGGCTGCTTCCATAATGAAGGAGCCAGTAACAGTGGGAGTCACTGGATGGGAAAGGTTGTTCCAGTAAGCTACAGAATTTAGCTCGGAGCTTCCTGGCGGCCTTGTCAAAAGGGAAACATGGTGAGCTCTGATTTGCTTATGAAAGAAAGCATAATGGTTTAGGATAGTTTTTGTGTCAACTTCAAGCCTGGGAGACTTGATCGTAGGGATTTTTTGGTGAGACAGGGCCTTATCTAAGATAAAGGTCCAGGTAGTAGCAGTTTTAGGCTCTGTGGGCCCTGGTCCTCTCTGTTGCACCTACTCAATCCCGCCAGCACAGGGCGAGTGCATCTTGGATAATGTGTACTGATGGTGGCCGTCACAATTAAACTTTATTTGCAAAAGCAGCAGCCAGTCCATGGTTCGAGGATCCTCGAGTTAAGGAATAGTGAGTGTCCCATGGACGGATCACGATGGCATTTAGGGTGCGGAAGTGGATACAGGTTCTCAGACTGACTCTGGGGACAGTTGAAATGGAACATGAAGGGGAAGGTCTGGTCCTCTTATTCTGCACCCCCAGACCTCTTATGCGTCTTTAGAGAGAGAATCTGGTCAAGGAGGCCTCAGGTTCCAGCCCCAGGTAGAGGAACCTCGCCGGCTAGTGTGCTCCCTTCCCAAAGCCCCGGCCTCGGGTTCAAGCAGCCCTGGCCCTGCAGGCGCCCTTCCTGTGAAGGGCTGTCCCTTACAGGGTGACCTTGACCTTCCTTCCACAGCTAGTTCCGCAAAGGGAAGGTGTTTGAAGGAAGGCCTTGGGGCTGGCTTGATGACCCCACCATGGTTAAGAGGGAGTTGGGCTGGTATTTCTCGTTAGATTGTTGGAGGCGATAGAGTTTTTGAACTCTGCTCATTACCACTCACGCTCAGTTTGTTGATTTGCTTACTCCAGACCCCATTCTACAAAGACTGGAAACGTGGCTGTGCCTTGATCTCCTTGTCCTCCTCTGGCAAGCGGAGGTGTGCAACGCACAGGGCGGGGCCTGGCGCACAGGAGGGCGGGCACTCGACTCTCCTCTCTCCCTAGAGGTCCCTGTGACTGACACCTTGCAGGGCGGCTGCTTTCAACGACCTGCTGTCAGCAGTGGGTGGCGCAGGCTTTGGGAAAGCCCTTGAGCTTTCCCAGCCCATATACAGCCTGGATGGGCACCCAGAGTGGATGATGGGCATTCTCCGTGGGCCCAGCTGGCCCTGGCGTCTGAGTGAGGGTTGTTCCTGGATGCTCATTTTTCGAGTCTGGAGAACCACCGGCCACATCACGCTGAAGAAATGCCTGAGAAGGAGGCCTGGTCAGAGCGACCAGCCCCAGAATTCCCTCGGCTTCCCAGGACAATCCCACTGTGGCTTCGAGGACCTGTTTTAATTCCCCTTTCCCCACTGTGAAAAATCTCCTTTCATTAAGTAATGATCATTGCATCCTCCTTTTGAGGTCGGATCGAGGATCCTCGAGTTAAGGAATAGTGAGTGTCCCATGGACGGATCACGATGGCATTTAGGGTGCGGAAGTGGATACAGGTTCTCAGACTGACTCTGGGGACAGTTGAAATGGAACATGAAGGGGAAGGTCTGGTCCTCTTATTCTGCACCCCCAGACCTCTTATGCGTCTTTAGAGAGAGAATCTGGTCAAGGAGGCCTCAGGTTCCAGCCCCAGGTAGAGGAACCTCGCCGGCTAGTGTGCTCCCTTCCCAAAGCCCCGGCCTCGGGTTCAAGCAGCCCTGGCCCTGCAGGCGCCCTTCCTGTGAAGGGCTGTCCCTTACAGGGTGACCTTGACCTTCCTTCCACAGCTAGTTCCGCAAAGGGAAGGTGTTTGAAGGAAGGCCTTGGGGCTGGCTTGATGACCCCACCATGGTTAAGAGGGAGTTGGGCTGGTATTTCTCGTTAGATTGTTGGAGGCGATAGAGTTTTTGAACTCTGCTCATTACCACTCACGCTCAGTTTGTTGATTTGCTTACTCCAGACCCCATTCTACAAAGACTGGAAACGTGGCTGTGCCTTGATCTCCTTGTCCTCCTCTGGCAAGCGGAGGTGTGCAACGCACAGGGCGGGGCCTGGCGCACAGGAGGGCGGGCACTCGACTCTCCTCTCTCCCTAGAGGTCCCTGTGACTGACACCTTGCAGGGCGGCTGCTTTCAACGACCTGCTGTCAGCAGTGGGTGGCGCAGGCTTTGGGAAAGCCCTTGAGCTTTCCCAGCCCATATACAGCCTGGATGGGCACCCAGAGTGGATGATGGGCATTCTCCGTGGGCCCAGCTGGCCCTGGCGTCTGAGTGAGGGTTGTTCCTGGATGCTCATTTTTCGAGTCTGGAGAACCACCGGCCACATCACGCTGAAGAAATGCCTGAGAAGGAGGCCTGGTCAGAGCGACCAGCCCCAGAATTCCCTCGGCTTCCCAGGACAATCCCACTGTGGCTTCGAGGACCTGTTTTAATTCCCCTTTCCCCCCACTGTGAAAAATCTCCTTTCATTAAGTAATGATCATTGCATCCTCCCTTTAAAAGTAATTTGATGGAGGTACATCTTCTGAACAGCTGCTCACAGGCCTGGGACCTAGCCCACCTGGCCCAGGTACCCTTGATCAGAGGTGTTGTCACATCATGGGGAGTTTAGTTAGGGGCCAAGCCAAGCGCCTGTGTTTATGTGGCTTGTGTGACCTTACTGTGGATGAATTCATGAGTTTTAGTGATTCTTTTTTTTTTTTTATACCATTTTTACCATTTGTGAACAAGGAATATCCTTCACGACCACCTTCAGGGACCCGAGGGCGTACGTCAGAGGTTGGCTCTCAGTTTGGTCTGAAACAGTCCTTCCCCGACTTGGTCTCAAGCTGCCCCTCTGCCTGGGTGCCTGGAAGGAAGGAAGTCACCTTTCAGGCAGAAGGGTCAAGACTCTTGTCAGGCACACATCAGCGTCCGGCTTCTGGCTGCCCAGCCTTGGCCCTGTCGCTGAGGATGTGCTGGATGGTTGGCGGGGAGCAGCTAAGGGGTCAAGGTGGGCACTGGCTGGACATCTGTGGGGCCGTGTTGGCGGGGGAGGGGCCTCTGTGCAGAGCCTGCCTGCGCGCTGTGGGGGTGAAATGCCAGGGTCGGGGGAGCCGAGCTCTGGGTCCCCTTCCTGCCTCCCTGCCCCCACACCGATGTCCTCCCTGAGCTGTAGGGCAAGATGCCTTCAGTCGCTGCAGACGGGGGCAGCTCAGGGCGCTCCGCCCAGGCCAGCTGGGGCCTCACCGGGGCCTCAGCGTCTGTCCAGTGCCGGGGGTATTTGGCCTTCGCCCCAGATCACCGGGGAATGGCTGGTCTCCAGGCCCTCCAGGGGCCACCCCATGGGTGAGGCAAGGATCCTGTCTGCGGCAATCACCCAGGACAGGACTGTCCCCCTTTCTCCACACACCCCGTCATCACGACCAGTGCAGCCTTGTCTGTTCCAAGCTCAGGGTGCCAGAAGGCCCATATTCTATGGGCTGGGCACTTCTGGTGTGGGACTGGGCAGCGGCCTCAACCAGGAGGAAGAAGCCTTTCCACCCAGAGGGCCCTGGGAAGACTGGGTGGCCACAGGGCGCCAGGACCTTTTGACGATGTCCATTGGCCTTGAGGTACTGGGCTGGGGTGCTGCCGAAGGATTTATCGGGTCCCACGAGGCAGGACCTGCCCCATGGGCCGGGCCCAGGTTGGTTCCTGCTGTGCTGTTAGATGCCTGCAGGCATGTATTGGGGGTCCTGTTATAAGTGCGGGCCCCGCCCAACTCAGAACCTGGGGACACTGAACCGTTTACACACTGTTTGCACCCGTGACGGTGGGACTCACAGGTGCGGACCTGAGCCCAGCGCAGGCCCTCTGGGTCCTGACTCACAGAACCGTCAAGGCCTGTTCTGCCTGCTGAGGCCTCAGGGAGGAGACCGGGCCAGGCGGGCAGTGGAACAGTCACTGCCTCTCCACTCGGTGGCTGAGAGCCTTCTTCCCGTCTCTGAGCCTCAGTTTCCTCCTCCGGGAAGTGGGAGTTAATTGAGATGACAGGTGGAAGGGCCAGCCTGGACCTGGGTGTGCTGGAAGCTTAGGAAAGGCAGCTGCCGTCCGTTCTGCCCACGTGACCGGTAGCATTGGATGGCTGAGGACAGGGACCGGGGTTCCCCTGATTCTCCACGGACAGAGGTCTCCAGGGGCCGGTGGCCGCCCCTGCCCAGAGCTCTCGGGCCGCGCGGTCCCAGGTTCTTGGCGGCGGGCAGGGAGTTGTCTGGCTGACTCTGTCCCCAGTCAGGGACCGACACCCAGGGAGGGGAAAGATCTTGCTCAGGCAGGCCCCTCACTGTTCCGGGCGGTGAGATGCAGAGACAAGGGGTGTGGCCCCCGAAGACAGCAGATAAAGGACCAGGGAACAGTGTGAGGCATCTGGGGACCATCAGGGGAGGCCGAGAGGGGGCGAAGATTCCTGCCCCCGTCTGCACAGAGGATGGGGGGCCCCTGAAGGCCAAGGGAGTGCTGGCGCGCTAGAGGAGGCTCCTCTGACCCAGAGTGGCCAGCCTGGCTCCAGGGCCTTGGACAAGGTGCAGAGGGCCGGAGCAGGCTGCTGGCAGCAGATCGAGGTACCAGGTGCCAGGCTCGGGGGTCTGCTGTCTCTCCAGGGGCAGCCCTCTCGTGGGAGATGGTGGGCGCCCGGCTTTGTGACCTGGGCTAAGTCACTTCACGTCTCTGAATCTTAGGTTTGTCATCAGTAAACTGGAGGGGGCACTCCAGGGGGTGATGGTGATGATAGTGATGTGTCTTCAGATTGTTCTGAGGCTCGAGTAAGGATCGAGATGTGCCCATGGCTGGGCACAGAGGGCTGCCCTGCCACCTCTGTGTCCCCCTCTCCCCCGCACACCCCCAGTAGTTCCTGTGTTGATTATCTGTGACAACGTTTCAACTACTAATCCACTTGAAGCGGTGGATGTTCAATTTGTTTCTCAGGCATTCTTTTTTTTTTTTTTTTGACCGCTTTTATTGGTCTTTCATTTATTTATTTTCACCCATCTTTGTTCTTTGGCCTGTGTGGGCCTCCCATTGCAGCGGCCTCTCTCGCTGCAGAGCACCGGCTCTGGGCGCACGTGCTCCAGAGTGCTGGTGCATAATTAGACACATCGGTCCAGCTGCTCCGCGGCACGTGGGATCTTCCCGGGCCAGGGATCGAACCGACGCCCCTTGCACTACAAGGCAGACTCTTTACCCACTGGACCACCAGGGCAGCCCTTTTTCAGGCATTCTTTAAAATGAGTCTTGGTTTGGCTTCCAGGGGCAGAACCCCCTGGCTGGAGTTATGTTTTCCTCTGTAGAAATATTTGCATGGGCCGCCGGATGCTCTGTGGTGTTAATCCGTCCTTCGGAAAGGGGCAAAGTGAGGGCAATGGGATGCCCCCTGCGAAAGTGCAATTGGGAAAGATCTTGCTCAGGCAGGCCCCTCACTGTTCCGGGCGGTGAGATGCAGAGACAAGGGTGTGGCCCCAGCCAGATAAAGGACCAGGGAACAGTGTGAGGCATCTGGGGACCATCAGGGGAGGCCGAGAGGGGGCGAAGATTCCTGCCCCCGTCTGCACAGAGGATGGGGGGCCCCTGAAGGCCAAGGGAGTGCTGGCGCGCTAGAGGAGGCTCCTCTGACCCAGAGTGGCCAGCCTGGCTCCAGGGCCTTGGACAAGGTGCAGAGGGCCGGAGCAGGCTGCTGGCAGCAGATCGAGGTACCAGGTGCCAGGCTCGGGGGTCTGCTGTCTCTCCAGGGGCAGCCCTCTCGTGGGAGATGGTGGGCGCCCGGCTTTGTGACCTGGGCTAAGTCACTTCACGTCTCTGAATCTTAGGTTTGTCATCAGTAAACTGGAGGGGGCACTCCAGGGGGTGATGGTGATGATAGTGATGTGTCTTCAGATTGTTCTGAGGCTCGAGTAAGGATCGAGATGTGCCCGTGGCTGGGCACAGAGGGCTGCCCTGCCACCTCTGTGTCCCCCTCTCCCCCGCACACCCCCAGTAGTTCCTGTGTTGATTATCTGTGACAACGTTTCAACTACTAATCCACTTGAAGCGGTGGATGTTCAATTTGTTTCTCAGGCATTCTTTTTTTCTTTTTTTTGACCGCTTTTATTGGTCTTTCATTTATTTATTTTCACCCATCTTTGTTCTTTGGCCTGTGTGGGCCTCCCATTGCAGCGGCCTCTCTCGCTGCAGAGCACCGGCTCTGGGCGCACGTGCTCCAGAGTGCTGGTGCATAATTAGACACATCGGTCCAGCTGCTCCGCGGCACGTGGGATCTTCCCGGGCCAGGGATCGAACCGACGCCCCTTGCACTACAAGGCAGACTCTTTACCCACTGGACCACCAGGGCAGCCCTTTTTCAGGCATTCTTTAAAATGAGTCTTGGTTTGGCTTCCAGGGGCAGAACCCCCTGGCTGGAGTTATGTTTTCCTCTGTAGAAATATTTGCATGGGCCGCCGGATGCTCTGTGGTGTTAATCCCGTCCTTCGGAAAATGCTGGGGGCCTGGAAAGTGAGGGCAATGTGTGTCAACTCTCTGGCCTCCCTCAGTGCCCGGACCTCTCCTTACTGTGCTCAGCCTGGCTGAGCCCACTTCCCTATGTCAGCAGAGTGTGGTGTGGGTGGAGAGCAGCCCGAGGCAGCTGGCCCCGCGCAGGGAGGCCCAACTCCCTCTGGCCGGCCCGTGGACAGCTGGGAGGCTCTGTCCCCTTCAGTTTGGATCGGCAAACTGACAAGAGGGCCGCTCTGTGCCAGGCCTGGGGGAGGGCGCCAGGTGACCTGCCTGCGGACCCTGCTCTCCCGAGCTCCCTGCCTGGACTTCCTGCTTCTGCTTCTGTTCTGTGTTGACCTGGAGGTGGGCAGGGGCACGACGCCCTGTTGGGCCGAGGCCCAGGCGTTTGCAGGGGAGACCAGAGTCCTGGCCACGATCCTGGGTGGACAGGTGCACCTTGCAGTGAGAACACAGATGCTCGCACGCCAGCATCACGGGCAGGGAATCTGCTGCCTTCTGAGGAGTGGAGCGCCCAGGCCTCGGGAGGGCGTCTGTCGTGGTGGAGAGGCTCCCAGGTGTGGATCCCCGAGCCGCGTGCGGGGAGCAGACCCTCAGCCCCGAGGCGGCAGTGCTCAGGCCCTCAGTCGCCGCCCACACGCCCGGGCCCTGGTGGTGCGGCCCGGCCGCGGTGCTCGGCACCTGCTCGGCTGCGGACTTTCAGGTCAGGGATGGCAGCGCTCTAAAAGGGATTTCAGCTGCCCCTTATGCCCCCTTCCCTGCCCACCAGGTGGGGATTGGCTCTCCCTTCAAGTCTGACCGGGCCTGGGCTCAAGGGCCAAGGAAGTGGGTGGGCTCTCTTCCCCATGAATGGACCCCGCAGCATCCCAGGTTTCTAAACACTCATGGGTAGGCCTAACGGGTGCCACTGCTCACCCATACTGTGTGCTAATAAGATTGTTCAAGAAAAACCAAACCACGGAGAGGAGTCCCGGTCTGTGGTGGAATTTGGTCTGTGGTGGAATTTGGTGCCGCCTGAAGCAGAGGGATGGAGAAGTAAGGGGGAGCTCTTTCACAAGAAATAGACGCTCACATCTTGGGATTTGGGGAAACGGAACCGGTGAGGGTTTGTTTCCTTCCCAGGCGCTCCGCGTTATTAAGACACTCTGTCTTATAAGGGATGTTGGATAATTAATCCTGTGGTGAGACAATAGCAACAAGCATTCGAATATATTTAAATAATGAGGAGGCTTTTTAATGTGGACCCGTAAAATCACTGTGGGCTGGTGGATGAAGGGGGGTCAGGATTTACTGAAATGTACTTTTCCCCTTCAGAAGATGGGTTTTTTTTTTTGTGTACACACACCCACGAACACATGTACACACACATATGCACACACACACAGAACGTTTAGCCAGAACCCTGCTAAGATTTTTCCCTTTTCAGTCGAAAAGAATCAATTATGCCTTGTGGTCTCTTTCCAGAAACCACTTTTGATGGTGTGATTTTGTTTCAGTCTAGAGAGCGCCAGTCTGCCCCTCAGAAGCAAGCAGGGGGAGAACAACCCCTCTCACCAAATATCTGGGCTTCTGCACAGATTCTCAGCAATTGAGAATATTGACAGCAATCAGAATTCCACGGCTGTTGAAACTTCGCCTCTAATTGAACTGGGAAAGGTAAACCTAGATTCAGGGCTCTGCACGCTGTAATTGCAATAATTTAATTTAGCTATTTAACCTGTAATTCAGTGGTATTTATTAAGGAGCATGGGAGAAAATGAGGCCATTAGGAGCCAGAGATGAATACATTGAAATGAAAATGAACACTTCTAACTGCCAGTTGACCTTCGGTTTGTAGCAGTTTTTATTAGGCTGGTCACGGTAATTACCAGGATGTGAATCGGGGAGGAAAGTGAATAATTCTGTAATGAACATTTTTATTCATTATCTCGCGTTTTCAGGAAACGGACAAGGTATCTCGCAAAAGTATCGGCCGACACATTCTGTTTGTTTTTTAAAAAATGATTGTTTGTGGACAATGCCGTCATTCTGTGGGAAGAGAGGTGGCGTCCGGGGCGTCCAGAGAGGCACACGGTGGGTCCTCGGGGCTGGGTGTGCTTCCGGGGTGCCCTGGGAAGGCAGCTGGCTGTACCGATGTTGTTGCTGTTTGGCCTCCAGGCGGTGTCTGACTCTTCACAGCCCCGTGGCCCGCAGCACGCCAGGCTTCCCTGTCCTGCGCCGTCTCTTGGAGTTTGCCCAAGTTTGTGTCCATTGAATCAGTGACGCCGTCCAACTGCGCCATAGATGTTGTCCGCCTGGCAGGGACCAGGAACTCACATGCCTGCCAGCCCCTCTGGGGAAGTTTTATCCAAAGAGTTTCCATCCAATGGAAAGCTTCCGGAGAGTTCCCCGATGGTCCAGTGGTTAAGAGTTCGCCTTCCAATGCTGGGGGTGCTGGTTCAATTTCAATCCCTGGTCAGGGAGCTAAGATCCCACATGCCTCCCAGCCATAAGACAAAAAGACATTAAAGAATGGAAAGCTTTCTTGGTTTGAGAATATGGAGGTGTTCCTGTGCCCTTTTAGGGTGAGATGCGAAGCGTGGCAGTGTTTGGATGGCTGGAGGCAAAACGAAAGCCCCTGGAACCAGGAATTCTATTAGTACTTCAGGGTTACCATCCTGAAGACAACCAGGGATGTGCCTGAGCACATGGGCGTGCACCTGCAGTGTCCTGGTCACGCGTGTGTGTGTGTGTGTGTGTGTGCGTTCGCGCGCTTAGTTGGTCCACCTGTTTGGGACCCCATGGACCGTAGTCTGCCAGGCTCCTCTGTCCATGGGATTTTCCAGGCAAGAAACACTGGAGTGGGCTGCTCTTTCCTTCTCCACGGGCTCTCCCTGACCCAGGCATTGAACCCACGTCCCTTGCATCTCCAGCATTGGCAGATGGGTTCTTTACCATTGCACTACCCGGCATGGTGGTGAGCTTTGGAAGCAAGTGGCTTCCAACAGGAGGGAAAATAACTCTGGGAATGGTGTTCCTGGTGAATGGTAGGACATCACAATGCAGTGAAAACCAATGATGCACAGGGTTTCCAGCTATGTGGGAAGGTGCTTCCAATGGAATATCAAGAGAGAGAAGCACAGACCAGAACTGCATGCAGCAAGAGCTCAATCAGTAGACGTCTGTGTGTCTAAGGCCGCTAAAAACAGATGGGAAGGGATGATCAGAATGTTAAGGGCACTTTTTTTGGTGGTTTCTAGTCTTCTTCCATACCCTGGTCTGCATCTGTAAAGTTTTCTATGAATACACGAAGAAAGTGTCCCTTTAAAAATCAGAAGATGCACTGACATTGATTTAAAGTTGTGGTGACTTTGGCTGATTTGAAAGAGATGTGTTTAGCCGGGCACCCTGCCTCGGGCTCTGCCAAGCTTGTGGCCTCATTAGCTCCTCCCACTTCCCAGAAAACCATTCAGCCCTGAGATGCCACAGGGGGATGCGAGCTGAGAACACTTGCCTCATTCCCATGGTGACGGATGGCTTACCAACACGGAAGGCTTGGATGCTGTGCATTTGGGAGGCACCTTCTTTTGACTGACGTAATTCCCATCCCGGGCTCGTGGCCCCATGTTGGGAGTCCGAGGACCACTTCCTCAGGCTCTGCATGGTCCCAAAGGTAGGGGCATTTGTTGAGCTGATGGATCCAACTCTCTGCTTCTCCTCCACTCCAGAGTCTGCTCCGTCTCTGGCCATGCTCACTTCCGTTCTGATAGAGATGTTAGAAAGATTCCCATCTATCCATGCGGCTCAGAAGAGGGAGCGTGAGGGGTGTGTGTGTATCTTAGTATTGCAGAAGAGCCTCATTAGATACTCGGATCACGTGCACCCCCAGACAGGGTCTTCCTTTCCTCCTGGACTGCCCCTTAGCCTCGGATACCCACAGCAACCTCTGGCAGGCTTGCCTCCCGGAAAAAAAATTATTCTCTTCCCAATTTTCAATTTTTTGATTTCACTCCTTTTTGGAGAGAGAGAAAGAAAAGGACAGCTCGGCCCGGACTCAGAGCGTCTGGACCCTGCTTGGCACGTCAACTGGAGCCGGCCGGCAGGAAGGGGCTGAGGGTTCTTCAGAGCCCAAGGCAGTGCCTGGTGGGCACTGGGCCCCCTGCAGAGGTGCCCAGCCACCTGGGGTCCTCTTCCCACTCATCTGCTCAGGGCCACCAACCGTCATGCGGCCCGGCGCCCGAAAACGAGAGGTAGAATGCTCTGTCCTGAACAGGGCACAGGCGAGGGAAGCAGGAAGCCACGCGGCTGCCTCCTGACTGTAGATCTCAGATCTTATGATCGGCCCAGGCTGAGAGCAGCGTTCACAAGGGTGTGTGTACAGGTCCTTCCAGCCAGGTGCCTAGCGCGTTCCTAGCTCGCGAACCCTGTTGCTTCTCCCCCTCTTGCCTGAGGCTCGCTGTTCGTACAGTCAGGGTGATAAACCCGATACCCACCTCCCCAGTGAGGACCCACATCACCTTGGCTAGGAAGACACCTGGCTTCTGCCCAGTGGAAGAGCTCTCGAGGTGTCTCACACAGCCTCGGAAGCCCTTGGCTCGTCAGAGCAGCCGGGCACCTGTGCACCCTGCTCAACAGAGCTTCTGTTTTATCCGCCTAGAACCCCGAGATCCTTTTTCTGTCCGTGCCTCCCATGAATACAGGGCCTTCTCTTTGGATGCACAGATCTGCCCAGAGTACAGCTGACCCGTTGAACTTCTGAGGCTCCCTGGAATCCCAGGAGCATGTGTCCAGACAGCTGCATGTGGCGAACCGTCGAGAGGATGGGCCGCTGCGGAGCACGCGCTTCGCTGGAGAGGCTGTGGCCTGGGCGCTTCCGCTGCGCGCCTCTCATAGCTGTGCTTGTCCCTGGGTGGGGGACGCGGGAACCTGTCTCCCCGCCACACTGGCCGCTGGCCTGGCTCAGCGGGGGAGGGAGCACGCCCGGGCACTTCAGTTTTCATGGTGGGGGCTGGCTCGTGCAGCCCTGCGCATTTTCCAAGGTCCAGGAGAGGGTGTCTCCGCGAGCCTCCAAGGGCGCCCCAGCGGAGGAACGCCGGATCCTTTCCTCCGCCTGGTTGCCTGGTTACAAGTGCATCTGTCAGGAGCCCCCGAGGAGGGGGCTTGGCTGGGGAGACCCGGGGGGGGGGGTCGGGAGATAGTGTCTGCTGCTGGGAATGCAATGAGTACATTCGATCCTATCTAATTCCCATTTATATTACGCCGGACAGCCTCACTGCCCAGCTGCCCTCTTGAAGCCTCGGACTGTTGGGGTGTTTTTGATGCATGAATGAAGACTGGGACGTGGGCCAGGGCTTGGCTCATGGGCTTCTCCATCATTTATTAGCTTCTAGTTTTAATTGTTTCCCGACTTCTTTCCAGATATTTATCTAGGAAGAATCGTCAGGTCTTGCTGCGCGGGGCCGACGCGCGGGGCAGGCTACGGCGGCGGAATGTTAACGGCTCCTCTGGATGGCGGGCGGGATTTGGTCCAGGAGGTGCTGAAAGAGCACCTAGGGTGTGTCAGGCAGGGCTGGATGATGGAGGGATTCCGGAATGGTTGAGGGGAGGAGCCCATTCTAGAGGGATCTGCTGTCCTTTTGGGGAGACCTGGGGATGCCGGTACCAGGAAATGTATTTATATTTAGTCTTGAGCATCATCACTGGGGCTTGTAGCCCCAGGATGGGTTTGAGCTGTGTTACCTCAGGCAGATTGCTTCACCTCTCTGAGCCTTGGATGCACCGTCTGAACCAAGGCAATGACCCTAATAAGAGTTAGTGAAGAAACACTAAGGTATGCAGGCTATAGTCTTGGGGTCCCCAGGGGATGTGGGGTAGGTGGTGACAGGGTGCTGGGCTGGGAAGTGTAGGCTGTGGGTCTGCTATTTGCCTTTTCCATTCTGATCTCATCTGTGAAATGGGCGTGCTGGGGGGAGGCCCCACAGAAGAGGCGTAGGGAGTGTCCGGGAATCCACTGATGACGTCCCGTCCTTTTCTTCGGAAGGAGCCCTGGGTCAGAGTGGATCAGCCTGGGGTGGGTTTGTCAGGGGATTCAGAAGGCTGGGTTAGGAACCAGGGCCTGACTCACTGAATGCACATGTGACTTGGGAAGCCTCTCCACCGGGCAGCCTCAGTTTCCCCATCGGGTACCGCGGGAAGGGCTGGATGACCTTGCCATTGCCTGCCTTAGTTTTACGCTTTGAGTGGCCGTGGGCAGCCACGAGTAAGCCCTGGGCCACCGGCTCCTCACCTTGTGAGAGCACTCGCCTTGTGGGGTGAAGTGTCTCAGCTGACCTGGTGCCCACGAGTGCCCAGGGCCCCCGAGGGTCTGTCGGCTCCGGAGGGCTGCCGTTGGCCCTGTGGTTAAGAGGATCGGCGCATGGGCCCCCAGTCCAGGCCTGGGTCTCTACTCCCTTCCTTCCTGCAAGACCTGGACTCAAGCACCTAAACCCTTCGATGCTCAGTTTTCTTCCTGTGAGACAGAGAACTCGCTTCCTCTTGGGGCCATTTCACAGACAAGGAATGCTGCACTGGACAGTGGGTCCAGAGGTGTCAGTGCCTGGCCCGTGGTCACCGGTTAAGCACTGCCATGTCAGCAGCAGAAGCGTTGGGCCTCGTGCCTGGCTCAGGATGCAGGGGGCGGGACTGGACGGCGTCCAGAATGGCCCAGAGGGCAATCGGCTGCCTCTGTGGTGGGAGGCTTGTCCAGAAGCCCCTGCTCCTTGGCTGGCCAGGTCAGGCGTGGGCCGTCCACTGCCTGCTCCCCGGTGGCTGGGACGGTCTGGGGCCGAGAGCCTTTGCTCTGTGCTCAGGCTCAAAACGGGGGCATCCCAGGTGGCGCTAAAGATAGGTAAAGAACCCATCTGCCAGTGCAGGAGATGTAAGAGACACGGGTTCGATCCCTGGGTCAGGAAGATTCCCTTGGAGGAGGGCAAGGCTACCCACTCCAGTGTTCTTGCCTGGAGAATCTCATGGACAGAGGAGCCTGGCTGGCTACAGTCCATGGGGCAAAAAGAGTCGGACACGACTGAAGTGGCTGAGCACGCATGTACGCAGATTCCAAAGAGGGGGGACAGGTGACCAGTGTGGTGGCCCTGCCGGTCGCCCTGAGCATTCCGATGTTGCTTCTTCCCTGTCATGTGGGGAGAATTCTGGTGAGGACCAGGTGTTTCATGTGTGGGGAGACACACATTTCTCACTGACTTCTCAAGGAAACAGGGATTCCTTGAATTTCCAGTTTGCTGAGGCGCCATATTGGTTGCCAGAAACCATCAGCAAAGGGCCTGTAAATCTGCAGGAAGAACTGATTTGGAGTGGGTGCAGGAAATGGGGGAGAAAATCCCCTTCGCTTTGTTAGGTTGTTTCTTGCATGTGAGGTTTAAAATCCATTTTAGATTTGCTTTCAAAACACAGACTCCTTCTGAAAGTTGGCCCCAGTGGTTGAAATGAAAAGATCCCAGACATGATTAAAACGTGGTGATGTCAAGCTGTCTTCGGGGTCTGGACCAGAACTTCTGCTCCTGGTGGAGGTTGTGAATGTGTGTGTTTGGCTGTTGTTTCTTCGCTCCGTTTCACTTACTACGTTAGCTTTGGGCTTAGTAATTTATTTTATTTTTTAGAAGGGAAGCGCTTTTGCAGAAAAGGGTGGTGAGAGGATTGTGGGGGGAGGTCAGCCCTCTGCAGCCGGAATCTGAGTTCTCTAGCATGTGGTGCCAAGTTGATGGTTATTATTCCCCAAGAAAATAATGTCCTTTTTTTTTTTCTTGCTTTTAACATTCTGCCCTTGGCATCTGTTCCAGGCATTGTGGACGATCGTAGCCTGTGTTCTGACAATGGGTTAAAGCAAGCACTTATTGAAAAGCATTCTCTACTTAATTACATTTCCTTCTTCTGGAAGCTATTTTAATTTTTTTTATAATCACATGTTAATTGTGTATTAGCGGGGCCTTTCTGATTAGTTGAAAACATAATGAAACCTTTGTAAACAACACAGAGAGAAAGAAAGAGGAACGTGTGAAGCAGAGACAGTGGTGACGAGCCAGTTCTGAGAGGATTTCTTGGTGCCAGGGAGGGGTGGAAAGGGTACCTGGAAGTCCCTTTGTTGAGTGACAGCGCCTTTGATGGGAAGGGTGGGACCATGGCTACTGGTCAGTGATGGAGAGGGGTCAGCTCATGAGTGCTCCCTCTTTGCCTCCTCCCTCCTAGCCTCAGCCTGCTGTCATTCATTCCATTCAATCACTCATTCACTCATTCATTCAGTGACTCGTGTGTCCCCGTTCTTACCCATCAGTACCTTCCTCTATTGGGCACTGACCAGATGTATGATTCTTCAAACGCCTGCCCTAGGTCCTCAGTACAGGTAATTAACCCCATTCATGGAGAAGGAAGCCAGAGCTTAGTGTTGCGCTCACACATTCCCATTCAACCAAGGCTACCAAGATCCAGATCTGTCAGGCCCCTGTGGGGTTCCGAGGTGGCCATGTCCCTTCCCACCCAAGCTTCAGCAGGTCCAGAGATCATCTGGTACGTGTGTGAGCAGTGGGAGAGACAGAGAAGTCCCTGGGGCTGGCTCTGCGTGTGTGTGTGTGTGTTGGGGGTGGCAGTGGCAAGGCGACAGGTAGCCGGAGCATGCTGGCGCTGTTTTACTTTCTGCCTTTTAGCAGCCTGATTGAAAGCACCGGCCCCAGCTCACAATCCCCAAGGTGGCAAGAGGGGCCCCGAAAGCCCGGCTGTGCTCGCTGTGTGGAGGGCCGGGCTCGCGGTGGTTTGCTGTTCCCGGGCTGCCGTCAGGGAAGTGTGGCCAGGGCGCGTCAGAGGAGAGTGCTACTGTGTGAGCGCCAGGTTACCGTGCAGGCTCCAAGGAAACGCGGCCAAGACAGTGCTGTGAACCGCCGCCAAGCCAAACACGCGCGTTCCGTCCAGTGCAGCCAGCGCACTTCTGCAAATAGAGGAAAAATTGACTTTCTGATTTGGAGTGTTTCTACAACTAAGACGAATCACTCCAGTGATTGTTCTAAAAATATTCCGGAGGCGGCACGTCCTCCGAGGCCCCGGGACTCCGAGTGGTCCTTAATTGTACTTTTTATTTAATCTCTCCGGATGGCGTGTGCGTGTTTTAATGGACTTAAGCTTGCATGGTCATCCTCCCCGCGGCCCCACCCCCAGCGGGTCAGGATTGCTGCCGCGTCAGAGAGTGGTGTGCGCTGCAGAAATTGTATTTTTATCTCTTTGACTTCAGGAAGGATATTTGGGGTTTCATCTCCTGCAGCCGCTGCTGCAGGCTCACGTCTGAGCAGCTGAATCTAGGGCAGCCCCGGACGTCCTGGCGCGGGTGGCCGAGCCCAGTCCTGGAGGGAGGTGTCTGCCCCGCGGAGGGGGGCGGGCGGGGGGAAGGGGTCCTGACCCGGCGGCTGCCCTTGCTCTCCCTCTGCATGGCCAGGGTGGCATTTCCCCGAGGCCAGCCACAGAGCTCACTGGGAGCCCTGGGCACGCGCACCTCCCGGCCGTGCTGGAATCCACACGATTTCTCTAAGGATGCGACCGCCTGGGAGTCCACCAGTCCTCTTGCTGCCCAGCGTCAGGGGTGAGGCCCCCCTCTCCCCCTGGTCTCAGAGTTTCTCCCCACCCTCTTCCTCCTCCCTTTCGCCCCCTGCCCCGCCCTGATTCCGCTTTCCTCTGACAGTCATCAGCTTTGCTAGGTTTGCTCCTGCGAAAGGCTGTTGCTTTCGCTGCAGCGTCTAGCTCAGGACGGGCCCCTCCGGCACTGCTGGCCTTTGGGGCTGGGCTGTTCTTTGCAGGAGGAAGTTCAGCAGCATCCTGGCCTCTACTCACGAGATGCCGGTAGCACCCCACCTCCTGCTCATGGCCGTCGAGAGCATCTCCAGACGTTGCCAAAGTGCTCGACAGTGGCAGAGGAGTCCTCAGGGAGAACCACAGTTCTAGCGCATTTTAAATTTTTTCCAAAGTGGCAATTGCTACAGCCAGGAAGAGGACTGGGAGATATTCGTACCTATTTTTAGGCTCACGAATCACCAATAATAATAGGGTGGAATGAAAGGCCTGGGAGATGGAGAGTGAGTTCCCACGGTTGGATCTTTCCCCAGTGTGTTTCTGAAGGACGTCATAGGACAAGCCCCTCTGAAGGCCGGCGGGTGGTGGGTGAGGTGGGGAAGCTGCGGGCCCCGCGGTTCCTGCAGGATCTGGAAGAGCCAGTCCCGCACCTTCGGTCATTCAGCCACTTTCCTGTAAGAAACGTTTTTCGCAGGCTGAGCGGATGAGACAGGTGGGATAGACTCAGGCACCTGGTGGTCTCAGTGGTAAGTGGGCAGTTCTGGGGAGTCTGCTGGTGCTAAGGCGGTGTCACCTGTGTTGCCCTCGCTCCCCTCCTCTGCCCCTCGGCCTCCCTGCTTCCCGGAGAGGCTGTTTCCCCGTGTGGGCAGTGCAGCCTGGCCTGCTTGCAGGCGGGGCCTCGTCTGGTGACTCCAGCTGTCCCCATCCATGAGAACTCTGTGGCTTTCAACGTTGATGCATTCACAGGCATCCGGAAAGGTCGGGCGCCAGGTGCTGGGTTTCATTTCACCCATCCGCAGCCCGTCTTTGAGAAATCTAGAGCTGGGCGGTCAGAGGGTTTCGGGCTGGGCCTCTCTGGAGCACCACGGGCCAAGTCTGCCTGTGACAGCATGCGAGCCATTTCCTGAGCTCAGCCAAAGCCCGGGCTTCCTCCGGCTTCTCCCCGCCAGCTGGCCGCCTGAGCCAACCTCGAGGTGCCGAGCCATTTGGAATCCACGGGACCCCACCTCCCCTGGGGCCCGGGCCCCGGCTTCAGAGCCTCTAGTGCAAAGCCCACGGACTGTCCTGGGGCCTCGTGGCTGCGGGCGTGCCGTCGGCGGGGGAGACGGCCCCTTGCCCTGCCCGCCCCCCACCTCCTGTTCTCTCCACCTCCTTTGTCACCAGCCAGCCTTCTCTGGTCCCTACACATTTCCTCCAGCCCTTGGCATTGCTGCCATCTCCCTCTGCCCTCGCGGGGTGGGAGGGTGGGCAGCACTGAGCCAGCCATGGCAGGAGGCGCATCTTGCCAACCCAGGACTCTGGCTGGGTCTAGCCACGGGGCTACCCAGCTGTGTTGCTGGTGTTTGGAGAGAGGCCAAGGGGTGAGCCTGGTGTCATTCTCTCCCCCACCCGCGCACGTGTGTGTGTGTGTCTGCATATACCCTTGTGTTTTCACGTGAACCTGTATGCAGCAGGTGCGAGGGTGCTGGACGTCTCTTTTTTATAACCTCCCGTGCTGTTCTGCCTGTCTCCAGATCCTCTGGTTTTCTGATCGCAGAGGGTATCCGGAAGCTTCGGTGCTGTGAGCGGTGCCTGGCGAGGATGACCATCTCCCCGCTGCCCGCGGGTTGGAGGGAGCTGGCACCGCGGCAGAGGCGAGGCGCTGCAGACGTGCCGCAGGTTTTTCATATGGAAATGTGAAATAATGGGGTGATTAAATAGAGCTGTATATTAAAGTACATCTGACATTAGAATTACCATAATGTGCTGTAGCCTTAGGCTGAGTACTTTATTTGCCATCTGCGTCGGCCCAAAATCCCCCGGGGAAGCGCTAAAATATTCTGAATAAACTCAGCTCGAGTTCTTATTGAGAGTAAAATACCATTTGTGGCAAGGCGTATTGATTCGTCTTAATTGTGGTGCAGAAAAGAACATTCACTCGCTGATGACTTTGTGCTTGGTGACAAGCTGGCTGGAGTGACTCTAACACTGCAGTTGGTTAACCTGGACAGGGCCGGGCGGGCACCTCGGCTCCAGCCCGGATGCCAAGGTGCCACCCGGAGCGCAGCACAGGTGGGGCTCCCGGCCAGCCCCTGCTGTCCTCGGGAGGGCGCCGGGGAGCAGGGCGGCCACGTGGGGCTGGAGGCCCCTCCCTCCGCCCGGCCTTGGCCACCTGCAGCCTGGAGGTACTGACCGGCCGGGAGAGATGGTGTGTTGAAGGTTGTCCCGGAGGGTCACGACCTCAGTCTTGACTCTTGGTTGCAGGGACATAGTAGGTGTATATAAAAGAAGAAAACAAACAAACAAACAAAAGGCAAAGAAAACAAGAAAGGATTCCGCCCACCCAGGCAAAGCCAAGCTTGGTTGGTTACTGTTAGTGGTGGTGGGATCTGGTAAGAGCCCCCGCAGCCCTTTGGGGACGGGCATTGGAAGGGCTTACGCATTAAATATAAATGAGTCGTCGGTGGGAAAACACTTGGTGATCCACACAGCGCTGCCCCATTCACAAGGTCCACTTTTCACCCTATAATTGCCCATCATTATACACAATTTAAATATTCAAACATTCTCCACAAACCTTGGGCTAGCGTGTTTTTATTACAAATTCAGAACAAGGGAATAACCTTTAACTTCAGAGACAAATGAGGCAAATTTACAAGTGCGCGTCTGCTGTTTTCTTGTGTTTTATCAATCCCCGCGGACCCTCACACTTTTGCTGGAACGCCACTCAGAACAATATACATCCATTACGGCTCGTTGGTGGCGTGTGGCTGAGTCCCCTCTGCGTCAGGCTCTGCGTGGCGTCGACGGTCTCCTCCGAGCTCACCGTACACGCCGTCGAGATGAGATGCACTGTCCTGCGATTCTTCTTGGGGGTGGAATATGGAGATTTTTGTGGATTTAAGGAAAGGGAGGATGGAGACCCGCCTTGTGAAGGAAGTCTGAAATTTCGGAGAGGGGAGACTTCCTGGCTCAGCCAGAACGTGTGCATGAGATGCGCTTGGCATGTGCACACGTGTGTACACGCTAGGGTTCACACGCACAAGCAGCTTCACCGTGTGCTTGGTTTTGCCTGTTTATTTCTTAATTCACTCTGTATTTTTCCATTAAGTGATAAGGATGATTTGCTCTATGCTTCCTTTTCATGTTCTTTGCTAAATTCCTGTCCCCAGCATTCTAGAATTCTTTCAGAAAACCAGGCTGGGGAGGAGGACGTTCGTCTGTCAGCCCGCTAGCACCCACTGGGAAAGCGTAGGTTCTTTGCAGAGAAGTCTTCAGAAAAGCAGATTTATTCTTCTGTCTCAGGGAAGACATGTTGTTTCTAATGCGTTGGAATGCCTACTGCAAAGTAGAGGGCTTTTCGGGTGGCTCAGATGGTACAGAATCCACCTGCAGTGCGAGAGGCCTGGGTTCGATTCCCGGGTTGAGAAGATCCCCTGGAGAAGGGAAAGGCTACCCCCTCCAGGATAGTGGCCTGCGAATTCCACGGCTCATCCGTGGATTGGCAGGTAGGAGGGCTGCTGCTGTATAAAGATCCTCTGGAGGAACGGGCTGCAGGTTTCTGAGAATGGCGCGTCAGTGTCCTGCCTCCAGCTGCTCATCTGACTCGTAAACACCACGGCTCTCACCCGGCCCCGAGATGCCCCTGCAGTCAGCGGTGCTGCTTTGTTTCAGGGCCGGGCGGCTGCTTCCTGAGCCTGCACTGCACACCTGGTGTGACCACAGAATCGAGCAGTTGAAATCGAGACTGTTTGGGGGAAATCTGGGGCGCACAGTGCCTGCAGCTGTGGTTCGGTTTCAACACCGTTCCACTGAGAGTCTGGGCCGACCCGTTCGCGAAGGTGGCTTCACAGCCTCGGGCGCTCCGGCGAGAGGCTCGCTGGAATAACGCAACTGGGACTGGAGGGCGTGACTGAGAAGCCACCTCGCTTCCCAGGCTGGTGGTCCTCACGGACTGGACTTGAAGTCCTCTCTGTGTTCTCTACCCCCTCGTTTCCTGTCTTAACACCTTATGGTTTCACAGTTCGGGCAGGTCTGATCTGAAACCAAGCTCTCCTGGAGGTTCATCTCCATCCTTTCCTTGTTCTGAGATTTTGTTATACCAAACAGTTCGTGATTCGAGTAGGCCTCGAGTGAGGGCTTGAACGCCTTCATTTTTTTAAAAAAATCAAAGTTTTCTTTGTGATGGAATTTGGTCTCTCAGCGGCTCAGTTTTCTCGCGTGTTTTCAGACCGTGCCCCTTCTTCAGCCCAGGTCCTCCCCTCCGCAGACCCAGGCTCCCGCCTCCACGCCTTCGTGCCTGCAGTTTCCCCCGCACGGCACACTCTTTCCTTTCTTCCTCTGCAGCCTCAGCTCCTGTTTCCTTCTGAGCTCAGCGCCAGGGCCTCCTCTTGGGAGAAGTCTCCCCATCCTCACCACTGTCGGCCTCTCTCCTGTTCTGGGTGCTGGCGCACCCTCTTTAGTGGCCTCGTGCTCGGAGCCCTTGCTGGGCGCTTGTGGAGTCAGTAGCCTCTCGCCCTGGACCGCAGGCTCCGCGCGGGCGCCCCTCGGCTGGACGCGGGCCTGGCCCACAGCACGCGCGGCCTGCCTGTGTGAAGGGAGGAAGGCAGGAAGGAGCGAAGGAGCAGAGGTGTGGAGCAGGGCCTCCCGGCTTTCGCTCCATCGGTATGGTTTCTGGATGCAGACATCGTGTGACCTTGAGTGTTGTTCTGAAGGGGTCCCTGGCCTTTTAGGAAGAGAAGAAGGATGCCGAGCGCAGGGCACCTTCTCCAGGCTGCCTGTTTAGCCCCGGGCGTGGATGGCGCATGAGGGTGGGTGCACGCGACCCCATGCTGGAAACCCTGCAGGACCAGCGGGGGATGCACGGATGGAAGCGTTTGCAGAATTCTCTGCAGATCCTGGCCTTTCTCATCGCCTCTCCCTGCCTGCCTCCCCTTGCCTCCTTCTGCAGCCCCAGAGCTGCTTCCTCCCTGGTGCACCTGAGGGTGCTTGTGCAGGGCCCCCAGCCTGGGTCTGGGCAGGTGCCGCTTTCCCCGTGTCCGGCTGGAACTCACCTCCGCATGGCGTCTCCTGCCTGCCTTCTCCTGGGATGCGTCGAGGGTGCTCGGTAGATCCGGCGCTGCCTCGGAATCCTTTGTGTCACAGCGTGGCCCAGGCCTGCTCCCCGACCCCATGGGGGCCTCCTGGGGCGGGGGGGTCGTGGCTGATCCCTCCAAGTAGGTCCTCCCGTGGGTCCTGGCACCTCGCACATGGTGACTGGATGGATGAGTGAATGAATGAATGGGAAAGGCCTGTCCCTAGACCGTAACTTCCCAAGATGCTGCTCTTGCCCTGCTGGTGTTTTGTGCACCTGGCTGTCTAGGGGGACGCTGGGGCCTAAGCGTGAGGCTGTGGTGGAGGCTGGAGGCCCAGTCCCCTGGCCCGAGGTAACTCCGGGCATCGGAAGCACAGAGCTGACCTCTGCTGCAGGATGCTCTCAGAGTGAGTGGACTGCGGTGGAGTGAGGTTTCTCACTTGTTAGGCCGCTCTGTTCTCAGCCAGGCTCCTTGGGGCATTTCCTGCACACAGCCTGCAGCTTGCGGCACCGGCCAGCTCGCTGGTGTGCACGGGGCAGGTGGAATGGTTGGCCGTGGCTGGCTCAGGCCTGGCGGAGGGGCAGCCAGGGGAATGGCAGACCCGACCCAGGCCCTGGGCTCAGGCCTAGGGGTGAATCTGGGCTCTGCGACCCGGGAGCTGTCTGACCTGGGCCTTCACTTAACAGTGCTGAGGGCGAGCTTCTTTTTCCACATAGACTCTGGGTTAGAGCCCACTTTCCACAGTCGCTGTGAGCACTCCCCCAGAGAGCACACGCCCGCCACTGGCTCATGCAGCTGGTGTGAGAGTCAAGCCCACCAAAGTCAAAGACAGATGACGCCAGTGTGGGGATCAGTATCCGGCAGCAATCCCCCAAGGCTGTGGGGATACCGACGGGCTGTCCGAGTCTAAAAGGATGTTTGCAGGATGAGGAAGAAAGGGAGGTACTCCGGGCAGCAGAAACGGCAGGTGCATGGAGGTGTGAGACGCACAGGCAAGGAGAGGAGCGGGAGGGTGGGTGGCCAGGGCGCGGGTGGGCAGGGAGGCCGGCAGGACCCTAGAGGCTGTGCCCGGTGCTTCCTCTGGGCAGTGATTAGGGAGGATCACTGGCCTGCTCGCCTGCTCTGCCAGGGTGGCTCAGAGGTGGAGCGTCTGGCTTCTCTGGAGTCACCTGGCTCCCAGCATGCTCCAGGGGGCGGAACGGGGCCAGCAGGGAGGCGTGGGCGTGCAGGGTGCGGCCTGCCTGGCGAGCCCGGGGAGCGGGTGTGTAGAGCACATGGTGACTGGATGGATGAGTGAATGAATGGGAAAGGCCTGTCCCTAGACCGTAACTTCCCAAGATGCTGCTCTTGCCCTGCTGGTGTTTTGTGCACCTGGGTGTCTAGGGGGGCGCTGGGGCCTAAGCGTGAGGCTGTGGTGGAGGCTGGAGGCCCAGTCCCCTGGCCGAGGTAACTCCGGGCATCGGAAGCACAGAGCTGACCTCTGCTGCAGGATGCTCTCAGAGTGAGTGGACTGCGGTGGAGTGAGGTTTCTCACTTGTTAGGCCGCTCTGTTCTCAGCCAGGCTCCTTGGGGCATTTCCTGCACACAGCCTGCAGCTTGCGGCACCGGCCAGCTCGCTGGTGTGCACGGGGCAGGTGGAATGGTTGGCCGTGGCTGGCTCAGGCCTGGCGGAGGGGCAGCCAGGGGAATGGCAGACCCGACCCAGGCCCTGGGCTCAGGCCTAGGGGTGAATCTGGGCTCTGCGACCCGGGAGCTGTCTGACCTGGGCCTTCACTTAACAGTGCTGAGGGCGAGCTTCTTTTTCCACATAGACTCTGGGTTAGAGCCCACTTTCCACAGTCGCTGTGAGCACTCCCCCAGAGAGCACACGCCCGCCACTGGCTCATGCAGCTGGTGTGAGAGTCAAGCCCACCAAAGTCAAAGACAGATGACGCCAGTGTGGGGATCAGTATCCGGCAGCAATCCCCCAAGGCTGTGGGGATACCGACGGGCTGTCCGAGTCTAAAAGGATGTTTGCAGGATGAGGAAGAAAGGGAGGTACTCCGGGCAGCAGAAACGGCAGGTGCATGGAGGTGTGAGACGCACAGGCAAGGAGAGGAGCGGGAGGGTGGGTGGCCAGGGCGCGGGTGGGCAGGGAGGCCGGCAGGACCCTAGAGGCTGTGCCCGGTGCTTCCTCTGGGCAGTGATTAGGGAGGATCACTGGCCTGCTCGCCTGCTCTGCCAGGGTGGCTCAGAGGTGGAGCGTCTGGCTTCTCTGGAGTCACCTGGCTCCCAGCATGCTCCAGGGGGCGGAACGGGGCCAGCAGGGAGGCGTGGGCGTGCAGGGTGCGGCCTGCCTGGCGAGCCCGGGGAGCGGGGTGTGTAGAGCCCTGCAGCTGAGCCCTGCTCCCAGGCGGCCTCACCGGAGGGCAGACGGTGCAGCCTGGGCAGGCTCACCCCGCCCCAAGCAGACGCCCTCGTCCTGCCTGCGATGACTCCAGGACACCGACCGCGGGGGGCCAGCGGACGGCTGACACAGGCAGGGGGGATCCTGAAGCACGCGTGTGTCCATCACTGCGCTGGGGGCAGAGCCCTGGCAGTGGACAAGACCGGCCCGGCCTCGGTCCTCAGGGAGCCTGGAATCCAGCCCGGATGATGCATTTTAAATAAATAACCCAAGGCCAGTCAGGTGGCCTCGGGCAACTGACTTCTGCTCTCTATCGCTCCTGTAAACGGTCATGGGCACAATGACCACGAGACTACGTGGGGCGAGGCGGCTTCTAAGCCCCCATGTCAGCTGCTCTTGCATGCTTCTCTCTCCCAGGCACCTTGAACTGGACCCCAGCAACGCTCATGTTTTTCATGAAATGACTGAGTGGGTTCTCAGGTACTCTCATCTTCCCCTAGGATTCGAGAGCTGCGTCCCTAGTGGACAAAGGGTGGCTCCCGCTTGTTCCGTGAATGAATGAAAGGCCCGTGTAGGACATGCCTGCCTGCCGGTCCATTCAGCCCTATCTTTCCTGGTCCCCTACTTCCTGGACTGATGGGAGCTGGGGTCCAGGGATGGCAGCGGCCGCTGTCTGGAGCTCCGGGTTCGAGGATTCCGAGGGCGACAGGGCAAGCGCAGGGTGGATTGGTGATGTCTGCCGCAGGCGCTGGCGGAGGGGCCTTGGCTGTGTTAGACTGAGGCTGGCTCTGCACGTCACCCCCCCGGAGACCAGTAAGAAGGAGCAGCAGTCAGCAGTGCTTCCCAGGTGGCGCTCGTGGCAGAGAACTCGCCTGCCAGTGTAGGAGATGCCGGAGACGGGGGTTCAGTCCCCGGGTGGGGAAGATCTCCCCGAGGAGCGCATGGCACCCTGCTGCAGGACTCTTGCCTGGAGAGCCCCCCGGGCAGAGGAGCCTGGCGGGCTGCCGTCCACGAGGTCGCAGAGTTGGACACGACTGAGAGCGCACCCCTTACGTCTCCATGAGATAATCGGCAGGATTTCACCGAGTTGTTGCAACTCTAGCCAAGAACAACACATCTCCACATTCACTCACACGTGCTGGGATGAAAGATAAGATCCCAAGGCACACACAACTGCCCTGTCTCCCGCCCCAGGTCCCCTGACTTGGGAGGGGCCAGCTCGGCACCCTTTCCTCTTTGGACCAGGCTTTTCTCGAGAGCACAGCTGTGGCTCTGGGCTGATCACCGTCTCTCTTCCAATCCTCAGTCTCCTCATCTGTGGAACGGTGCTGCTGACAGCCCTTGGCCTTGGGGTCATTGGGAGGACGGGTGTCCTGCTGCGGGCTTGCTCTTGGAAGGGGTCAGTGACGGCTGATTGTTACTGCAGTCGTGATTCCCCTGCGTGCCACCTCCTCTCTCGGAGAGGCGGAGGGTTGTTTGATGGCACGCCTTCAGAACATGCAGGAGTGCTGGTAGATTTCATCGATGACTGTGCTCAGAAATGATAGGAATAGGAAGCTTACGAAGGTCCCCCACCAAGGAAACCAATTGACGTTATCTTTCCGGGATCACGAAAGGGGAAACACGGTTTAAGAAGGGGTCTACACGTCAGAGCGGATTATCATTTGGGGACTGAGGAGACTGTTACAGGCATAGACTCTGCTGGAGGGCTGGGTGGTCGGCCAGTGAACCCAGCCCTCTTCTTGGGCACTGGGCATCCTAACGTCCAGAGCGGGGAAGGGGAGCCCTGGCTCATCACCCCTCCACCAGGGCCTGAGGGGCGCGTTGTCCCGTGGCCTCCCTTTCTCTCGTGACACATTTCCACTCTGGGTACAAGCCCGTGGTGGACCCGGCTGGGTTCTGTCTAAGGGTAATCAACGCCTTTCCCTGGGAGGACACACACAGTGGGGCAGGAACGTTTTCATTGTGAAACAGGCCCCGACAGGTGTGCAGAGGATGATCCATCTCACAGGTGGTGCTGGGGGGCCGCTGGGACGGAGCCAGGAGCCGGGAAGCCTGAGCAGGGCTGTGACTGTCCCCTTGATGGCTGGGGTGGGGGGTTCGTTGGGGCTCTTGCTTCTTTGAGCTGCAGCATCATCGTGTGTCAGCAGGGGTGGGGTCCTGGCCTGCACATCCCGCCCCACCGCCTCAGAGGTCGTGAAATGTGCTGAAGGCTGTAAGAAGGCCAAACCAACTGTCAAGTGCTTTGCAAACAGTAGAGGGCCATGTGAAGCCAAGATTCAGGTCTTTCTTCAGTATCCAAGTGTCAGGACTCTCAGTTGGTGGCTCAGATGGTAAAGAATCCGCCTGCATTGCAGGAGACCTGGGTTCGATCCCTGGGCTGGGAAGATCCTGTGGAGAAGGGAAAGGTGACCCACTCCAGTATTCCTACCTGGAGAATTCCATGGCTCATCCAGGGGTCGCAAAGAGTTGGACCCGAACCTGAGTGGCTTTCACTTGGGAAGGGAAAGGCCCTGGCTGGCGATCACTCCAGGCCCTGCTTGAGCTGGGAGGCGGGGTCCGCTTGTGGCGTCCCCGCAGGCAGGAATACTCTCCTGTTTGGTATCACTCGGCCTTAGGAGAGCTCTCTTAAACTCCTGTTCTCTATTACAGCCTTTTATTGAATAATAACTCAATTAAAGGTGTGCTTTTTATTGACCATCCCTGATACCTTTATTAGTATTATTAGAGGAACCAGCATAATAAGGAGGAGCAATTATTTAAATGCTCGTTACAGAAAAGAAAAAAAAAAAAAACCCCAGCACACCTAGTAGCAGAGGGAGGTCAGCATTGCCTTGCAGGAGCCCCGCTGTGTGTTGGTTCCGAAGAGCCACAATAAAACATGACATTCCCTCAACATTTGCAAGTTTCTCCTTCCCTGGAGCCTCTAGTGCATTAGGCCGACTGCATTAAAGTTCCTCCAGGGTTATTTTTACTGCCAGAGTGACACACGAACACACCCCTGAAACATCCACGGCTAGGCACAAGATGAATAATAAAGCACGAAAGTTACAAAGCCCATCCAGAGTGCACGCGCACGTGGTGATGTGTGAATTTGGTAGGACCGCGTGGGATCTCCCTTGTTTCCCCAGCTGTCTTCAGAAGCAGCATGGTATTCCCATTCTCCTGATGAGTACATGAGACCGAGAGAGGGGAAGGGACTTGATGGACATTGTCGTTTAGTCACTCGGTCGTGTCCGACTGTTTCTTTGTGACCCCGTGGACTGTCGTCCACCAGGCTCCTCTGTCCATGGAATGCGGCAGGCATACTGCACACTGCAGTGGGCTGCCACGTACTCCTCCCGACCCAGGGATCAAGGCAGGCGGACTCTTCACCACTGAGCCCCCTGCGGGCCCCCTGATGGACATGATGCAGGGAATGGCGAGGGATGAGCTTCCGCTGCTGTTCAGGGTTCCAGTTCTAGTAACAGATCTCAGGGAAGGTTTCAGGTTTGAGAAAAACACAAGGGCCTCCCTTGAGAGTCAGCACAGCAAAAAAGATCCAGCGTGGGTTTCTGCCAGCGGATACCAAAAACGGCTGTGAAAGAAAAGAAAGGAAGGAAACAGGGATTCACACGGGCCATGGGTTCTGAGTCGCCAACGATGCAGTGATCCAAATGCAGCTGACATTTCCAGGGCTGTAGGCCAGGCTTGACATTGCTGGCTAAGTCACCTCAGAGCTTCCCTGGTGACTCAGATGGTGAAGAATCTGCCTGCCATGCAAGAGACCCGGGTTCGATCCCTGGGTCGGAAAGATCCCCTGGAGAAGAGAATGGCTACCTACTGCAGCATTCTTGCCTGGAGAATCCCACGGACCGGAGCCTGGCAGGCTCCAGTCCACGGGGTCGCAAAGAGTCGGACAGGACTGAGTAACACTTTACAACTTCCAAGTCTCTTCAAAATAATGTAGGCGTCGACCTCTCAGTCGGAACCTCGGTGGTAGCGGGTTGGGGCGTGGACCCTATCCGGGTCATCAGCAAAGCTGGCACCTGCTGGAACTTCTAGCTCACTTTTGAGCGGGTGGCCCTGAGCTCCAGGAGTGGGCACAGCCCTCCTGGGTCCAAAGCAGCCCTCTTGCCCGGGGTCTTCTGCCGCACTTAAAAATGAGCTGTCCATGACTGTGTGACATTCTTTAAACTATTTAGTGTTTTTGAATAGCGGAATGTTCTGAGTAGCTCTTCAAAGCCTTTCTGACATTGTTCAGTTTTCAAAAGTGAGCAGTCCCAGTGCTCAAGGCTACTTCTCAGCGAGAGATAACCGTGAAGTGGAAGTATGGAAATGAACATTTTATTTAAAAAAGTAAGTTATGGGGGAGAGTGGAAAGTGTTGTCTAGGGAAGGCCTTGGAGGATAGGGAGGTTTAAGAACGTCGGAAGCTGTCAGATCCTGGGAAGACCGTCTCCTGCAGTGAATCTTGTCGTGGCACGGAGGGAGGTGAGGGACCAAGTGAGTTCGAGGGTAAGGGAATAGAGCTTGCCCTGGCCTGGCCAGGGACCCCGGAATCTGATTTAATGGATGCACAGAGCTCTTCCCCAGCTGGTGATGAATTTCGGAGAGATAACTTCCTCCTTGGGCTTCCCTGGTGGCTCAGTGGTAAAGAATCTGCCTGCCAATGCAGGAGACACAGGTTCGATCCCTGGGTTGGGAAAAAACCCTACAGGAGGAAATGGCAACGCCCCTGGTATTTTTGCCTGGGAAATCCCACGGACAGCGGAGCCTGCCTGGAGTCCGACACGACTGAGCGACTAAACTAGAAGCAAAACTTCCTCCTTAGAAACTGCAGTAAGTTAGTTTCATAAATGTCTTTCACTCTGTTTTTTAAAATAAGAAATGGAAACATCTGAGATCTTTAGAACATGCAGCTACATGCTTCTCAGCAGCTGCTGTTTGAGGTTTAAAAAAATGTATTTTAACCGGCCATTTCATTCCTGCCCTGCCTAAGAATTTTGCACCGTTTTCTGATCCCCGCATTCCTCAGGGGCAGTAGAACTTTCCAGAAAACATGTGGCCATCAGGACAAGAAACAGGAAGTGCTCTGGAGAGACCCAAGGAAATGAAGGTGATGAAGAAAGAGATTACAGGAAGGGAGGTGGCCCGACTTAAAAACACGAGGAGCCGGAGGTGCCGTGTGCGGGACTCGGTCACTGAGAGTGGCTGGAGCCCAGGGGCAGGGCACAGAGCACTCTTTTTTTAAAAAAAATATATTACTTTTTGAATTATAGTTGAAACCAATGCATTTTTAAAAATTATTTATTAGCTGTGCGGGGTCTTGGCTGCTGGGTGGGCTTTTTTTTTTTAAAGATTTATTTATTTATATTTATTTTGGGTGGGGATTGGGTTGGGGGGCAGAGTGGGCGGGCCACTTCTATTGGTCTTTCATTTCTCTATTTTCATCCGTTTTTGTTCTTTGGCTCCTATGGGCCTCCCATCGCGGTGGTCTCTGTCGTCGCAGAGCGCCAGCTCTGGGTACACGCGCCCCAGAGCTCCGGCTCAGTGATTGGACACATTGGTCCAGCCGCTCCGTGGCACGTGGGATCTTCCCAGGCCAGGGCTCGAACCGGCGCCCCCTGCACTGCAAGGCGGTGTCTTTACCCACTGGACCACCAGGGGAAGCCCTGGGTGGGCTTTTTCTCCCGTCGCGGTGCTTGGGCTTCTGGCGCGGTGGCTTCTCTTGCTGCAGAGCACAGGCTCTAGGCTGAGCAGGCTCAGTCCTGGCACTCCTGGGCTCTAGAGCACAGGCTCAGTCGTTGTGGCACACGTGCTTAGTTGCTCTGTGGCTTGGAGGCTCTTATCCAATCAGGAGGCGAACCCGTGTCTCCTGCCCTGGCTGACGGACTCGGTACCACGGAGCCACCAGGGAAACCCAGCGTGCTCTTTAGCTGGAAGGTCTGTGACCTTGTGGGAGGTGGCGCTTCATTTGTGTGGTTCCCTCCTGTGTTAGGGCTGTTTTCTTTATCTTCTTATTTATTGCCTCTTTATTCTACCTTGTTCCAGAAGAGGGCTTGAGGAGGACGAAATAGGATGGCTTCTGGCCAGCTCTCCCGTGAGGCTGCGGGGAACAGTTGTGCCCCTTACATATAATAACAAGTCGGGACAGGAGGTGGTGCCTCCCAGAAGGCTCTGCCTCTCTGAGCTGCCGCATCGTCACGTGCCAGCAGGGATGTGGTCCTGGCCTGGCCTTCCTCAGCAGAAATGTGCCCCAAAGTGGCCTTAGCGGGGTATCTCGCAGGAAGGGAAGGCTGGGGTGTTGGTGCGGCCTTATGGCTCCCACAGGGAGCCACGCGGCTGCCCAGGACCTTGGCAAGGCCTCTCTGTCTGTTTCTGGGGGAGAATTCTCCTGAGGAGCTCCGGCTTGGGGAACTGAATTAAAAGCATACAGGTCGGGAGAAGGAAGTTGCCCAGACGCTCTGGAGAAAGAAAATGGCCTCAGAAACCCTCTTGGAGCTGGGTTTAAACATGCGGTGAAGCTGAACTTTGGAATTCGTTTCTACTTTCGGCCCATCCCCTCACCCCCACCTGCTGGTCTTCTCAGACCAAATGCATAAACATGTTTCCTCCTGGACACGCACATGCAGTGATCCCCGTGGACCACCAGACTTGGAAGGCATGCCTTGGTTTCCGGCGGTGGGTGATATGGCCCAGTTGGTTCTGTGTCTCACACAACCTCCACCCTGCACCCCCGAAGACCCCTACACACTGCGTGACTCAGGGAGGTCCAGGCCCTTTGAAGCGGTCAAGTCGAGCCCGTCTGGAACTTGGGGCGTGCGGTGTTTACTCTAAAGGGTGAAGCCCCCAGGAAACATCATCCAAGCGTGGGGAACCAACAAACCTAAAATACATCTCTGTATGGGATTTCAGAAGTCCTTCATCTCTGGGGGAGAGGCTGTGCTCCCCTCCCCCTCCCGCTCCCAGGTTTGGAAACGAACACGCCCCTTTGGCCCTACCCGGGAGTCTGCGGCTCCTGTGCTCTTATCAGTGTGAACATCTTCCAGGTACAAGAAAGCCTGAAAAAACAAAAAGGGGTTTTCAAGATCTCGGCTGTGCTGTCGTGTTCCTTTCTCCTTCCCCGGCCAGCAGGCGCATCTGATGGGAGAGGGCAGGGCCTGCCCGCACCTGCCCTCTTCCCGTGGAGCGCTAGGAGAGCTTCAGGCGGGAGGAGCAGCCGGTGTCCCCCGCAGGCGGAGAGAGCCGGCCAAAGACAGGTTCTCGTTGGAAGGTGCAGGCTCCATTTTGTGCCTGCCCCCGTGATGGACAGAGACAGGGCCGCGCTGGCTCCATGCCGCCAGCGTCCGCTAAGATTGGCTCCCGACGTCAGGGCCAGTCTGTAACAAACTCACACTTGCCACCATTCATCCTGACCGCCCTGTCAGATGTGACATTCTTTCACTCATTCCTCTGGCAAAGGACCCCGTGTACCCCTAGCCCGCTCCCCGGAGGTCCCTGGAGGCCCCATTCCGTGCTGTGGCCAGGGTGTGTGTGTATGAGGGCAGTGGTGGGGGCCGGAGGCCTGGGCACCTGACACCTCAGTGATGTTCTTGCAATGCATCCGTGTGTACGTTCGATGGTGCTTTATGCACAGACACCGGTGTAGAAACCCTAGGATTTCCTGGAGTGGGCCCATCATGCGGGCCTAAATGAGGTAGACATCTGGCCATTTCTCTTAAAAGGTCTGCAGGGTGGTTGAGTTTGTGTTGTTAAGAACCTCCTTGGATCAGAGATTGCCTTAGGCGTGACTGGAGTGTGGGAGGGGTGATGTCTTGTTCCCCAGGGAGGGTGGGCAATGCCTGGAGAGCTTTGTGACCCTGGTGATTGGGAGGGGATGGAGTGTGACTGGCTTTGGTGGGTAGGCGTCCAAACATCCAAGGAGGCCCGTCTGGAACTTGGGGCGTGCGGTGTTTACTCTAAAGGGTGAAGCCCCAGGAAACATCATCCAAGCGTGGGAACCAACAAACCTAAAATACATCTCTGTATGGGATTGCAGAAGTCCTTCATCTCTGGGGGAGAGGCTGTGCTCCCCTCCCCCTCCCGCTCCCAGGTTTGGAAACGAACACGCCCCTTTGGCCCTACCCGGGAGTCTGCGGCTCCTGTGCTCTTATCAGTGTGAACATCTTCCAGGTACAAGAAAGCCTGAAAAAACAAAAAGGGGTTTTCAAGATCTCGGCTGTGCTGTCGTGTTCCTTTCTCCTTCCCCGGCCAGCAGGCGCATCTGATGGGAGAGGGCAGGGCCTGCCCGCACCTGCCCTCTTCCCGTGGAGCGCTAGGAGAGCTTCAGGCGGGAGGAGCAGCCGGTGTCCCCCGCAGGCGGAGAGAGCCGGCCAAAGACAGGTTCTCGTTGGAAGGTGCAGGCTCCATTTTGTGCCTGCCCCCGTGATGGACAGAGACAGGGCCGCGCTGGCTCCATGCCGCCAGCGTCCGCTAAGATTGGCTCCCGACGTCAGGGCCAGTCTGTAACAAACTCACACTTGCCACCATTCATCCTGACCGCCCTGTCAGATGTGACATTCTTTCACTCATTCCTCTGGCAAAGGACCCCGTGTACCCCTAGCCCGCTCCCCGGAGGTCCCTGGAGGCCCCATTCCGTGCTGTGGCCAGGGTGTGTGTGTATGAGGGCAGTGGTGGGGGCCGGAGGCCTGGGCACCTGACACCTCAGTGATGTTCTTGCAATGCATCCGTGTGTACGTTCGATGGTGCTTTATGCACAGACACCGGTGTAGAAACCCTAGGATTTCCTGGAGTGGGCCCATCATGCGGGCCTAAATGAGGTAGACATCTGGCCATTTCTCTTAAAAGGTCTGCAGGGTGGTTGAGTTTGTGTTGTTAAGAACCTCCTTGGATCAGAGATTGCCTTAGGCGTGACTGGAGTGTGGGAGGGGTGATGTCTTGTTCCCCAGGGAGGGTGGGCAATGCCTGGAGAGCTTTGTGACCCTGGTGATTGGGAGGGGATGGAGTGTGACTGGCTTTGGTGGGTAGGCGTCCAAACATCCAAGGAGGCACAGGCGAGCCCCTCCCTCCCACCGCTAAGAATCAGTCTACAGGACGGCTGCACTTGGCCTCAGGTCTTTGACGCAGCTGGCAGTTCTGTACCTCCCATTACTGGAATCAGACATTCTCACAGGCACATCTCCTTTGGCTTCGGAGATGACGCGTTTAAAGACGCCGCACTGTATTCTCAGGGCACAAAGCGACCTCTCCCGTTGCAGAGGTCACCAGCCCGTCCACAGAGCCGGGTCGTCTAGCCCCTCTGCCAGTGGCTCCCGCCGGCTCCGAGGCCCCGCGGTGGGCCTCCCCGTCTGCTTCTCACGCTCTCTGCCTTCCTTTCTGCCCGTGTCTCTCCAGGTAAAGATGAGCCTTCCAGCTACATTTGCACAACATGCAAGCAGCCCTTCAGCAGCGCGTGGTTCCTGCTGCAGCACGCGCAGAACACGCACGGCTTCCGCATCTACCTGGAGCCGGGGCCGGCCAGCAGCTCGCTCACGCCGCGGCTCACCATCCCGCCGCCGCTCGGGCCCGAGGCCGTGGCCCAGTCCCCGCTCATGAATTTCCTGGGCGACAGCAACCCCTTCAACCTGCTGCGCATGACGGGCCCCATCCTGCGGGACCACCCGGGCTTCGGCGAGGGCCGCCTGCCGGGCACACCGCCGCTCTTCAGCCCGCCGCCCCGCCACCACCTGGACCCGCACCGCCTCAGCGCCGAGGAGATGGGGCTCGTCGCCCAGCACCCCAGTGCCTTCGACCGAGTCATGCGCCTGAACCCCATGGCCATCGACTCGCCCGCCATGGACTTCTCGCGGCGGCTCCGCGAGCTGGCGGGCAACAGCTCCACGCCGCCGCCCGTGTCCCCGGGCCGCGGCAACCCTATGCACCGGCTCCTGAACCCCTTCCAGCCCAGTCCCAAGTCCCCGTTCCTGAGCACGCCGCCGCTGCCGCCCATGCCCCCCGGCGGCACGCCGCCGCCGCAGCCGCCGGCCAAGAGCAAGTCCTCAGTTCCCCAGGGAGGGTGGGCAATGCCTGGAGAGCTTTGTGACCCTGGTGATGGGGGTGATGACTGGCTTTGGTGGGTAGGCGTCCAAACATCCAAGGAGGCACAGGCGAGCCCCTCCCTCCCACCGCTAAGAATCAGTCTACAGGACGGCTGCACTTGGCCTCAGGTCTTTGACGCAGCTGGCAGTTCTGTACCTCCCATTACTGGAATCAGACATTCTCACAGGCACATCTCCTTTGGCTTCGGAGATGACGCGTTTAAAGACGCCGCACTGTATTCTCAGGGCACAAAGCGACCTCTCCCGTTGCAGAGGTCACCAGCCCGTCCACAGAGCCGGGTCGTCTAGCCCCTCTGCCAGTGGCTCCCGCCGGCTCCGAGGCCCCGCGGTGGGCCTCCCCGTCTGCTTCTCACGCTCTCTGCCTTCCTTTCTGCCCGTGTCTCTCCAGGTAAAGATGAGCCTTCCAGCTACATTTGCACAACATGCAAGCAGCCCTTCAGCAGCGCGTGGTTCCTGCTGCAGCACGCGCAGAACACGCACGGCTTCCGCATCTACCTGGAGCCGGGGCCGGCCAGCAGCTCGCTCACGCCGCGGCTCACCATCCCGCCGCCGCTCGGGCCCGAGGCCGTGGCCCAGTCCCCGCTCATGAATTTCCTGGGCGACAGCAACCCCTTCAACCTGCTGCGCATGACGGGCCCCATCCTGCGGGACCACCCGGGCTTCGGCGAGGGCCGCCTGCCGGGCACACCGCCGCTCTTCAGCCCGCCGCCCCGCCACCACCTGGACCCGCACCGCCTCAGCGCCGAGGAGATGGGGCTCGTCGCCCAGCACCCCAGTGCCTTCGACCGAGTCATGCGCCTGAACCCCATGGCCATCGACTCGCCCGCCATGGACTTCTCGCGGCGGCTCCGCGAGCTGGCGGGCAACAGCTCCACGCCGCCGCCCGTGTCCCCGGGCCGCGGCAACCCTATGCACCGGCTCCTGAACCCCTTCCAGCCCAGTCCCAAGTCCCCGTTCCTGAGCACGCCGCCGCTGCCGCCCATGCCCCCCGGCGGCACGCCGCCGCCGCAGCCGCCGGCCAAGAGCAAGTCCTGCGAGTTCTGCGGCAAGACCTTCAAGTTCCAGAGCAATCTCATTGTGCACCGGCGCAGCCACACGGGCGAGAAGCCCTACAAGTGCCAGCTGTGCGACCACGCGTGCTCGCAGGCGAGCAAGCTCAAGCGCCACATGAAGACGCACATGCACAAGGCCGGCTCGCTGACCGGCCGCTCCGACGACGGGCTGTCGGCCGCCAGCTCCCCGGAGCCCGGCACCAGCGAGCTGGCCGGCGAGGGCCTCAAGGCGGCTGACGGCGGCTTCCGCCACCACGAGAGCGACCCGTCGCTGGGCCCCGAGCCCGAGGAGGAGGACGAGGAGGAGGAGGAGGAGGAGGAGGAGCTGCTGCTGGAGAACGAGAGCCGGCCCGAGTCGAGCTTCAGCATGGACTCGGAGCTGAGCCGCAACCGGGAGAACGGCGGCGGCGGCGGGGTGCCCGGCGTGCCGGGCGCGGGCGGCGGCGTGGGCGGCGCCGCCAAGGCGCTGGCCGACGAGAAGGCGCTGGTGCTGGGCAAGGTCATGGAGAACGTGGGCCTGGGCGCGCTGCCGCCCTACGGCGACCTGCTGGCCGACAAGCAGAAGCGGGGTGCCTTCCTGAAGCGCGCGGCGGGCGGCGGGGACCCGGGCGACGACGACGACGCGGGGGGCTGCGGCGACCCGGGCCCCGGGGGCGCGGTCAACGGGCGCGGCGGCGGCTTCGTGCCGGGCGCGGAGCCCTTTCCGGGCCTCTTCCCGCGCAAGCCGGCGCCGCTGCCCAGCCCCGGGCTCAACAGCGCGGCCAAGCGCATCAAGGTGGAGAAGGACCTGGAGCTGCCGCCCGCCGCGCTCATCCCGTCCGAGAACGTGTACTCGCAGTGGCTGGTGGGCTACGCGGCGTCGCGGCACTTCATGAAGGACCCCTTCCTGGGCTTCACGGACGCGCGCCAGTCGCCCTTCGCCACGTCGTCCGAGCACTCGTCCGAGAACGGCAGCCTGCGCTTCTCCACGCCGCCCGGGGACCTGCTGGACGGCGGGCTGTCGGGGCGCAGCGGCACGGCCAGCGGGGGCAGCACGCCGCACCTGGGCGGCCCGGGCCCCGGGCGGCCGAGCTCCAAGGAGGGCCGGCGCAGCGACACGTGCGAGTACTGCGGCAAGGTGTTCAAGAACTGCAGCAACCTGACGGTGCACCGGCGGAGCCACACCGGCGAGCGGCCTTACAAGTGCGAGCTGTGCAACTACGCGTGCGCGCAGAGCAGCAAGCTCACGCGCCACATGAAGACGCACGGGCAGATCGGCAAGGAGGTGTACCGCTGCGACATCTGCCAAATGCCCTTCAGCGTCTACAGCACCCTGGAGAAACACATGAAAAAGTGGCACGGCGAGCACTTGCTGACTAACGACGTCAAAATCGAGCAGGCCGAGAGGAGCTAAACGCGCGCGGCCCGGGCCCCCGCGCACCTGTAGAGTCGCCCCGTCGCCCAGCGAGAGAATGCTAACCGGACACTTGCCTCCGTGTCACCGCCGCTCGGCGCCCCCCGCGCGCCCCCAGGGCCCGGGGGAGGCGGCCCTCCAACCTAACCTGTGTCTGCGAAGTCCTACGGAAACCCGAGGGTTGATTAAGGCAGTCAAAATTGTGGAGCCTTTTAACTGTGCAATAATTTCTGTATTTATTGGGTTTTGTAATTTTTTTTTTTTTTTTTTGGCATGTGCAGGTACTTTTTATTGTTCTTCTTTCTGTTGACATTCCTTTAAGAGATTTTGTTGGATATCCATCCCTTCTTTAGTTGTCTTTTTTTTTTTTTGGAAAAAAAAAGGAAAAACCGGTAGTAGCCTGAGCGGCAACTCCTGAGCTCTGTAGAAGGGGAAGCATATCTTTTAAATTATAATTTGGGGGGGAGGGCGCTGCTTTTTTGAAATCTAAGCTAAGCATGTGTAATTTCTTGTGAAGAAGCCAACACTTAAATGACTTTTAAAGTTGTTTACTTTTTTAATTCCTTTTTTTTTTGTCCTGAAATAAAAAGCGGCATGCGTTTCTAGGGGGAGGGGGTGGATGTACCGCGGATAACAATCTTTAAAGTTGTAGCACTTTGTTTCAGAATTGGAATGGAGATGTAGCACTGATGATGTCCCGAGTAACAGCGGCCTTTTCTGTGTTGATGCCAACCTGGCAATACCCAAGGAAATCTGTGAGTGGTGGGGAGAGGACCCCCCGAACCACTCAGCACTTCGGAGAAGCAGGAGTTTTGGAGGCTTGCCCCACAGATCGCCCGAGAGCATTCTAAAATCGTGCATTTCCAATGGATCCCTTCCCTTTCTTGGAATGTCGGTGTGACCTGCAATGCCACGTCTGCTATTTGCCATAGATTCGACTAAGTAAAGTGGGCTGAGGGTACTTTCCGGGGTAGACAGGGGTGGCCTGCAGTGCCACAGAAGGGAAAGAGGCCAGCAGTGTTCTTTCAGCCTTCTGACTCGACAGGTTCTCTCCAGGTTCTCTCCACCCTCACTGTAGAAATCCCAAGCCTTACCTTGCTACCAGTGACAACCGATCCTTTCCCAAGCAGACAAGTGTCCCGATGGTGGATTGAGGGAAGTTAGTGTTCTCTCATGCAATGCACACTGATAACAGTATAGGGATGGCGGGGCGGATCTTGTCAATTTCAGTTCCATTTTACTGGAAAGCGGGGAAGGGTTCCATCCCAAGGTGCCCAGCGCTACTTCCCAGGTGTTTTTATTTTTTCTTTTTGTTTTTGTTTTTCCTCTCCCATTAGGTTGGAAGGTACTAAACATTGGACTGTTCAGATTAGACATTTGAATTCTGTTGACCCGCACTTTAAAACTTTTGTTTGCATTTAAATTAAATGGCTTCTCAACAAGAAATTGCAGCATCTTCTTCTTTTTGGCCCAGAAGTGGGTTAAACTGCAAGGGATGGCTGAGATTGAGTGTCAGTATTGCTAAGCGTGGCATTCACAGTACTGGCACTATAAAGAACAAAATAAAATAATAATTTATTGGACAGTTTTTCTACTGCCATTCAATTTGATGTGAGTGCCTTGAAAACGGATCTTCCTATTTGAGTCTCTTGAGACAAATGCAAAACTTTTTTTTTTTTTCTTTTGAAATGAAAAGACTTTTTTAAAAAAAGTAAAACAAGAACAGTACATTTCTTTAGAAACAAAGCCACATTTACTTTAAATAAATTTTCAAAAATCCTGGTTGAAGACATGAAAATGCCATAACACCCAAACAAATGAAGAAATAAACCCAGCACAACCCTGGATATCCATTAGCTGAATTAACCTCAGCCCCTTGGGCCTGTGGGGCACCGCTGCTTAGAGGTGGAGTGGAGGTGACGTACTGCTGAATTAAAACTCAAGTGACACAAGGTACGAGTTGAGATCGTTGAATGAAAAAAGAGAAACAATTCAGGAACAACGGCTAATTTTTTTCTAAAGTTAAATTTAGTGCACTCTGTCTTAAAAATACGTTTACAGTATTGGATACATACAAGGGTAAAAAAAAAAACGTGTGTATGTGTGTTGGAGCGATCGTTTTTTTCAAAGTTTGCTTAATAGGTTATTAAAAAAAATGCCACAGTGGCTGCGTGTATATTGTTTTCTTTTGGTGACGGGGTTTTAGTATATATTATCTATATGAAAATTTCTTGATTACTGTAAAAGTGGACCAGTATTTGTAATAATCGAGAATGCCTGGGCATTTGACAAAACAAGAAAAAAAAAAAAAAACCCTTTTCTTTTTTCCCTTTAAAATGTTGCAGTAAAATTTAAATGGTGGGTCTATAATAATTTGTTCTTGTCACAGTGACTGTAAAGTCAGAGTTTTAGTCAATTTTTTTCTGCCTTGGGTGTTGAATTTTTATTTCAAAAAAATGTATAGAAACTTGTATTTGGGGATTAAAAGGGGATTGCTACACCATGTAGAAAAAGTATGTAGAAAAAAAAGTGCTTAATATTGTTATTGCTTTGCAGAAAAAAAAAAAACCCATTTCTGATCTGAGCTTATTTCTCTCCTCCCACCTCCCTCTGGAATGGATATATTGGTTGGTTCATATGATGTAGGCACTTGCTGTATTTTTACTGGAGCTTGTAATTTTTTAACTGTAAGCTTGTCCTTTTAAAGGGATTTAATGTACCTTTTTGTTAGTGAATTTGGAAATAAAAAGAAAAAAAAAACAAAAACAAGCAGGCTGCCATAATATATTTTTTTAATTTGGCAGGATAAAATATTGCAAAAAAAATTTGTATGTTAAGTCCTATTGTACAGGAGATAGAAGAAAAAGGTTGTTTGACGACCTTTGAGGAAAAGAAATTTTCAAAATCCTGGTTGAAGACATGAAAATGCCATAACACCCAAACAAATGAAGAAATAAACCCAGCACAACCCTGGATATCCATTAGCTGAATTAACCTCAGCCCCTTGGGCCTGTGGGGCACCGCTGCTTAGAGGTGGAGTGGAGGTGACGTACTGCTGAATTAAAACTCAAGTGACACAAGGTACGAGTTGAGATCGTTGAATAAAAAAAGAGAAACAATTCAGGAACAACGGCTAATTTTTTTCTAAAGTTAAATTTAGTGCACTCTGTCTTAAAAATACGTTTACAGTATTGGATACATACAAGGGTAAAAAAAAAAACGTGTGTATGTGTGTTGGAGCGATCGTTTTTTTCAAAGTTTGCTTAATAGGTTATTAAAAAAAATGCCACAGTGGCTGCGTGTATATTGTTTTCTTTTGGTGACGGGGTTTTAGTATATATTATCTATATGAAAATTTCTTGATTACTGTAAAAGTGGACCAGTATTTGTAATAATCGAGAATGCCTGGGCATTTGACAAAACAAGAAAAAAAAAAAAAAACCCTTTTCTTTTTCCTTGAAAATGTTGCAGTAAAATTTAAATGGTGGGTCTATAATAATTTGTTCTTGTCACAGTGACTGTAAAGTCAGAGTTTTAGTCAATTTTTTTCTGCCTTGGGTGTTGAATTTTTATTTCAAAAAAATGTATAGAAACTTGTATTTGGGGATTAAAAGGGGATTGCTACACCATGTAGAAAAAGTATGTAGAAAAAAAAGTGCTTAATATTGTTATTGCTTTGCAGAAAAAAAAAAAACCCATTTCTGATCTGAGCTTATTTCTCTCCTCCCACCTCCCTCTGGAATGGATATATTGGTTGGTTCATATGATGTAGGCACTTGCTGTATTTTTACTGGAGCTTGTAATTTTTTAACTGTAAGCTTGTCCTTTTAAAGGGATTTAATGTACCTTTTTGTTAGTGAATTTGGAAATAAAAAGAAAAAAAAAACAAAAACAAGCAGGCTGCCATAATATATTTTTTTAATTTGGCAGGATAAAATATTGCAAAAAAAATTTGTATGTTAAGTCCTATTGTACAGGAGATAGAAGAAAAAGGTTGTTTGACGACCTTTGAGGAAAAGAAACAAAAGGAAATAGCTAAATGCTTTGGTTCACAAATCATTTTAGTTGTATATATTTTTGTCGGAATTGGCCTCTACAAAGGACCGTTGGAAATAGGGCTTCAGTCTGAATGCCCTGAACCTTGCATCAAGGCTCCCTGGTGTGGCCCACAGCAGACCCAATGGGAAATTCTTCGTGTTGAGTGGAGAGATCAGTTGTTGTCAAGATGTCGGTACCATTTCCCAGAGCCCTCCCTTTCTCTAGGAGGCATCCGTAAAGGTGTCAGCCTTGGAGGAGAGAGCATCTTCCTCTCCTGTCGCCAGTGGCGTCACCACCAACCGCCTCTCCCGCCCTTCAGAGCAGAAAGAAATGCCAACTGAGCTTTCTTTTGTCTTTGAGAAAACATTAAACAAGCAAACAAAGAAAAAGTCATAAAGGGGAGCTGGCGTATCAGCTAGGCTCAGGTGATCTACGGCTGGGACCAGCAGTGCAAATCGGATTTCAGGAAGGAGTCCCATCACCACTAGGCCTTTCGTCTGGTGGAGAGTGTGGCCTGCTGTCTTTCTCACCTGCTTTGCTGCTTTCTCTCCAGAACCTACATTCCGTCAGTTTCCAAATGCCGAGGGCCTGGGATGAATTCGGTGCCTTTCCATAGCTCTTTCTCTTTCCCTCCCGTGTCTCCTCTCCATGCTCCCGTCTCTGTACGTCTTTGATGTGTGGTCTTTTCATTTTTATTTGATTTCTTCCCTCTCTGTCCCCCACTTCCTTTTTTTTTTTTGTAAAGCCAGGTAGCTTTAAAATAATACAGTGGTGGTTTTTTGGATGAGGGAATAATATGTTAAAAAAAACCCTATATCAGGAAGCCATTTTTTATTTCAGGAACTCTAAGAAACCATGATATTTCAGGTTATGAAAGTATAAGCAAGCATCCTTTCGGGCAATTCTTTACCAAATGCAGAAATCTTTCTTCTGGGCGCTTTTCTGTTTAATATGCTTTTCCTCCTTGCCACTTATCTTTGCAAAAATAGAAAGGGGGAGGAGGTGGGAGATGGAGCCAAGATGTTTGTTTCCCACCTGTTTGACCCGAAGACCCAGGGGCTGCCCTTTTCTCTAGATGCCCTGGGAAGGTCCTTGAGACATTCCTCCTGTAGTTACAAAAGCTAGCCTAGCTCTTACCTGCTTCCGCAAAGTCACCATGATGCCAGACCTAAGCCATCCTGAAGCACAAAGATTGTGTCTCTCAACTGCAGAGAAATGAGCATTTTGCTTCTCTTTCATGTTTAAAAAGGCAACACTGAAGCAGATGACCCACTGAGAGAGGCCCCGAGCCCTGGGGACCCAGCCGACCCCAGGCCGGCTTCCACACTGCCAACAACTTGATTCAGAGTTGCCCCAAACTGAAACCTGCCACTTGCCACTTGAGGGTCTTTCATGGGGGGAGGAAGAGGAGGCTGACTTCTCCTAAGCAAAAATGTGAAAAGAAGGGAAGTCGGCCTTTCATTCTGGTCCTACGTGACGGTCAAAGATTCTTGTGGAACACAGGCAAACCCATGATTCTGGTGCTCTTTGTATCAGCTCTGCGAAGCAAAGTTACATTGAGTTAAGTTGTTTGCATTTGTACTGGCAAGGCGAAATATTTTTATTACCTTTTCTATTACTTAGTGTATGAGCTTTTGTTGTTTACTTGGAGGTTCTGTCTTTTACTACAAGTTTGGAACTATTTATTATTGCTTGGTATTTGTGCTCTGTTTAAGAAACGGGCACTTTTTTTTTATTATGGATTAAAATGTTGAGATGACAGGAGGTCATTTCAATATGGCTTAGTAAAATATTTATTGTTCCTTTTATTCTCTGTACAAGATTTTGGGCCTCTTTTTTTCCCTTAATGTCACGATGTTCAGTTCAGCATGTGTCTGCCATTTCATTTGTACGCTTGTTCAAAACCAAGTTTGTTCTGGTTTCAAGTTATAAAAATAAATTGGACATTTAACTTGAAATTTTTTTCTTTCAAGGGTAGGGATGGACAGCTTATTTCCAAGCGTGAATTAAAGGTTTTCCTTTTCTGCTTGTCTTCAGAGAGAATTTGCAGCTTTCCTCCTGCCACTTATCTTTGCAAAATAGAAAGGGGGAGGAGGTGGGAGATGGAGCCAAGATGTTTGTTTCCCACCTGTTTGACCCGAAGACCCAGGGGCTGCCCTTTTCTCTAGATGCCCTGGGAAGGTCCTTGAGACATTCCTCCTGTAGTTACAAAAGCTAGCCTAGCTCTTACCTGCTTCCCAAAGTCACCATGATGCCAGACCTAAGCCATCCTGAAGCACAAAGATTGTGTCTCTCAACTGCAGAGAAATGAGCATTTTGCTTCTCTTTCATGTTTAAAAAGGCAACACTGAAGCAGATGACCCACTGAGAGAGGCCCCGAGCCCTGGGGACCCAGCCGACCCCAGGCCGGCTTCCACACTGCCAACAACTTGATTCAGAGTTGCCCCAAACTGAAACCTGCCACTTGCCACTTGAGGGTCTTTCATGGGGGGAGGAAGAGGAGGCTGACTTCTCCTAAGCAAAAATGTGAAAAGAAGGGAAGTCGGCCTTTCATTCTGGTCCTACGTGACGGTCAAAGATTCTTGTGGAACACAGGCAAACCCATGATTCTGGTGCTCTTTGTATCAGCTCTGCGAAGCAAAGTTACATTGAGTTAAGTTGTTTGCATTTGTACTGGCAAGGCGAAATATTTTTATTACCTTTTCTATTACTTAGTGTATGAGCTTTTGTTGTTTACTTGGAGGTTCTGTCTTTTACTACAAGTTTGGAACTATTTATTATTGCTTGGTATTTGTGCTCTGTTTAAGAAACGGGCACTTTTTTTTTTTTATTATGGATTAAAATGTTGAGATGACAGGAGGTCATTTCAATATGGCTTAGTAAAATATTTATTGTTCCTTTTATTCTCTGTACAAGATTTTGGGCCTCTTTTTTTCCCTTAATGTCACGATGTTCAGTTCAGCATGTGTCTGCCATTTCATTTGTACGCTTGTTCAAAACCAAGTTTGTTCTGGTTTCAAGTTATAAAAATAAATTGGACATTTAACTTGATCTCCAAACCTTGTCCTTTTCTGTGTCTTTCAAGGGTAGGGATGGACAGCTTATTTCCAAGCGTGAATTAAAGGTCTTTCTCCATTTCCCTCCTGGCTCAAACCCTTGCTCTTGTACCTGAGAGGACAGGAAATAATGGCAGGAGAGACCCACAGAGCTTTTCTTTACCCCCATGGAGCACTGTGGTGTGGAATAGAGGTTCTCAGTCCTGGTTGCACACTTGAATTGCACAAGAGTCTTCCAAAATCCCACCATCCAGGCCCCACCCCAGACCAACTTCTATCAGAATCTTTGGAGGGCGAGATCTATACATGAGGCTTTTGAGAATGACCAAGGTGACTCTCCCAACAGCCAAGTTTGAGACCAAGTGGTTTGGAAGTAAAGGCCCTTGTCTGGGAATGACAAGACTCGGGTCTAGTTTAATTCAGTTGACATTTCCTGAATTCCCAGGGAGAGCCACTGGGTGAGGCCTTGAGGGGTCAGAAATGAGTGGGACAAAGGCCTCGTGTCCTTGGTCTGGTATCGTTGGGTCTCCGTTCTGAAGGGAGGCTGTCTGTTGGGGCAGAGAGCTTCTCTACCTGTTCGTCAGTTTTCATGGAATCACGCAGGAGGACCACATTCCCGTTCCCGTGGGAGAGGGTGATCTGGGGAGCATGCGTTCTTTAGGGATAAGCTCACAGATCCAGAGGGGGAGGCAAGGTCTTCCAGAAGGAAGTAACCTTGACTAAGCTTGACTTTTCCCAGCGCTAGGCCTGGAGCAGTCAACACTGTGGAAGGAGGAGATGACAGCTTTCCATTGGGTTCCAGTCACTTGATAAACCACTGGTTTCCTCCCACAAGCGAGAGTCAGAGCCTAGCCCTGAGTGAAAAGGGGTCAAAGACCTGCTGGGCTCTCGACTACTCTTTTTTGGGGAGTGGCCACATCCTGAGGCGTGTGGGATCCTAGTTCTCTGACCAGGGATTGAACCTGCACCCCCTGCAGTGCAAGCACGAAGTCTTAACCACTGAACTGCCATGGAAGCCCCCCTTGACCACTCTTCTTATGCTTCCTGCTCTCCAAGACATAAAGAACACTCTACTCAAGTCTCTTCTGCAAACTCATTGGGCACCATCCACGAACCAGGTATCAAGGTAGGCAGCCTGGAAATCTTCACAAGGAGACTTTGCAAAAGATAAAAATGCTGAGCTGTGTTTATGAAGATGCTGTGTGAGTTCTGCCCATAGGAATGATGAGAGTCATGTGTGCCCCTGTGTCCTGTCTTCAGGAAGTCGCCATTCTCCCAACATATCCCAGAACTGGACAAACACAGGCAGGAGTTAAAATCCAGCTCCAAAAATGGAGTGGGTAGCCATTCAGGAGAAGACCCGCCCTGCTTTCTAGGGTGTAGAGACTAAAACTTCCTTGAAGAATTAACTTCTTTCTGTAGGTCCTGGCCCCACTTCAAAATCTTTGAGCGAGTCTACGAAGATAGTGGACAAAGGCCCTTGTCTGGGAATGACAAGACTCGGGTCTAGTTTAATTCAGTTGACATTTCCTGAATTCCCAGGGAGAGCCACTGGGTGAGGCCTTGAGGGGTCAGAAATGAGTGGGACAAAGGCCTCGTGTCCTTGGTCTGGTATCGTTGGGTCTCCGTTCTGAAGGGAGGCTGTCTGTTGGGGCAGAGAGCTTCTCTACCTGTTCGTCAGTTTTCATGGAATCACGCAGGAGGACCACATTCCCGTTCCCGTGGGAGAGGGTGATCTGGGGAGCATGCGTTCTTTAGGGATAAGCTCACAGATCCAGAGGGGGAGGCAAGGTCTTCCAGAAGGAAGTAACCTTGACTAAGCTTGACTTTTCCCAGCGCTAGGCCTGGAGCAGTCAACACTGTGGAAGGAGGAGATGACAGCTTTCCATTGGGTTCCAGTCACTTGATAAACCACTGGTTTCCTCCCACAAGCGAGAGTCAGAGCCTAGCCCTGAGTGAAAAGGGGTCAAAGACCTGCTGGGCTCTCGACTACTCTTTTTTGGGGAGTGGCCACATCCTGAGGCGTGTGGGATCCTAGTTCTCTGACCAGGGATTGAACCTGCACCCCCTGCAGTGCAAGCACGAAGTCTTAACCACTGAACTGCCATGGAAGCCCCCCTTGACCACTCTTCTTATGCTTCCTGCTCTCCAAGACATAAAGAACACTCTACTCAAGTCTCTTCTGCAAACTCATTGGGCACCATCCACGAACCAGGTATCAAGGTAGGCAGCCTGGAAATCTTCACAAGGAGACTTTGCAAAAGATAAAAATGCTGAGCTGTGTTTATGAAGATGCTGTGTGAGTTCTGCCCATAGGAATGATGAGAGTCATGTGTGCCCCTGTGTCCTGTCTTCAGGAAGTCGCCATTCTCCCAACATATCCCAGAACTGGACAAACACAGGCAGGAGTTAAAATCCAGCTCCAAAAATGGAGTGGGTAGCCATTCAGGAGAAGACCCGCCCTGCTTTCTAGGGTGTAGAGACTAAAACTTCCTTGCGAAGAATTAACTTCTTTTCTGTAGGTCCTGGGCTCCAAGTCTATCCCCCACTGACTTCAAAATGCAGGTGTCTGAGATTTTTCCCACCTAGGAAACTGGGCAGACAGAATTGAAATGCCCAGCTGCTTCATGATTAGAATACAAGGGAATGTGCTTATCTGGGAAAGAGCCTCCATCCTAAGGCTGAGGAACAAACACCTAAACTGAGCACAGAAAATGCTTGGGGTGATGTGTAAGCTCCTGTAAATGTCTGTCATCCACACTCACAGCCTGAGCCTGCCCCCTCAGCCCCTCTAAGAAAATGTAACTTGGAGCAGGGGGCAGGCGGAGCTCCATTCAGTCCTCATTATCTCACCAGTAGCTCTGTGACCAGGCCAGTCCTTTCCCTTTTCTGGGCCTCAGTTTCCTTATCTGTAAAATAGAAAGTTAAGGTGATCTGAAGGACCCATGTAGCTTCAGGTGGGCGTGTTGTACACGTAACGGGAAAGTTTAACGGGAAAGCTGGAGTCAGAAATGTTCTGAATTCAGCTGGTGAAAATCAGGGTATCAATGGATTCCCAAGAATAGAAAGCCCAAAACACCAAAGTGTTTTTGGTGGTTGTACCTTGGAGTGTCCAGTCATCTTGCAAGTCACAGGACCTCCCCATCCTTCAAGTGGTCCCAAGCATGGTTGGGGCATCAGCTCAGTTCAGTCGCTCAGTCCTGTCTGACTCTGCGACCCCAGGGACTGAGGCTTCCCCGGCTTCCTGGGGCATCAGAGCAGCGCTCAGAAGCTCACTCTTGAATTTTAAGTTCAGCGACTGAAGCTGGAAGACATCCTCTTCCACTTTAGAGGTAAAATTAGACGAATAGAGTTTTTTCTAATGTTAATGTGATGAGATGGATAATTAAACTTGTAACTTTCAAGCCAGGGAAGATGAAATTCTGACTTTCTTTTGTGCAGGCAAGATCTTAGTCACTAATTACCTGCTCTGACTAATCTGCAAAACAATTCTTTAGGATTCTGGTTTTAAAGACCATTCAGGATGTGCTAAAGAAGTCAAAACAGATTGAGCTTAAATGTCTATTTAATTCCCAAAGCCAAGACTGAGCTAGAGGCCAGGCCTGGGCACATAGTAGGGGTCAGGCCTGCTCTTTGCTCTTGAGGGGCTCATTGATTAAGGAGAGAAGTGCATTATGGAACAAGGCTGCAGACTGGGGCAATGTGGGCAGTAGTAGGAAGAGGAAACCTGGAAGAGGGAGCCGTTAATCTGCTGTGGAGAGGGAGGATCAGGGAGATTGTGCTGCTCCTTGAAAAGATGTGTAAGGATTCACTAGGAGGGTGAGCTCCAGTGAGGGAGAGACAGCGAATCTTGCAGAGGGTATGGCACAGGAAAATGCAGGGTTGTTGGAAAAGCACAGGGAAGCCCATGGAGAAGGAAAATCCTATAGTTAGTTGGACCCTTAAAAGTCGTCAGCACAGGGGTTCCCTGGAGGTCCAGTGGGTAAGGACACCGCCTGGCAGTGAAAGGAGTGCCGGTCCATTCCCTGGCCTGGGAAGATCCTATGTGCTGCGGAACAGCTGGACCAATGTGTCCAACTACCTACTGAGCCGGAGCTCTGGAACGCATGCGTCCAGAGCCGGTGCTCTGCACCAAGAGAGGCCACTGTGATGGGAGGCCCACACAGGCCAAGGAACAAAGATGGATATGAAAGTCCAATAGAAGTGGCCCCTCGCAAAAGTCTTCAGTACAAGTCCATCTAATACAGAAGTCTTCTCTCAAACCCTAAAATATAGCACATCCATATGTCCATTTATCTATCCATCCATCTATCCATCTAATATCTATCAATCCATCCATCTACCTGTCCATCCATCCATCTATCCTTCTGTCTACCTGTCTGTCCATCCATCCATCCATCCATCTATCTATCCATCTATCCATCCATTCATCTTTTCTATCTATCATCCATTCATGCGTCCATTTATTTATCCATCCAGTCAAGCATCCACAAGTTGTTCATTAATAAACATTAATGAAAGACCTACGCTGTGTCAGAGACTGCTGCAACGTTACAGATCAGTAAGACTTACTCCTGCCTTCCTGGGGTTGACCTTTTAGCAGCCAGGATGGGACATCCATCCATCTATTCAGTTGTTTATTTCCTTAATGATCCCAGAATTCCTTCTGAGTGCCCCATACTCCTAGGCCCTGAAGATGCAGTCCAGGGCCTGGATGACACCCAGTTAGCTGGCGAGGCAGGGAACGAACCGAATATCAGAGTTCTATCTTCCGAATGGGAGTCCAGGGTCCAACAGAAGGCTGGAGGAGACATTCCTGTCCTTCATTACAGATTTGGAAAACCCAGTCCTTGTCCCATTGGATCTTGCCACTGTCAAAACTGTGTCCCTTTGCAATGGCTTTCCTCTCAGAGGCCATGATGAAAATATACCTATGTTTCTGTAACCTTTTATAATCAAAGGTGTTAAAAAATAAGAAATGTCTAGTTTGGGACATATCCCAGGATATGAACCCAGAGGTCCTGTCTAAGAGAAGTGGGGGGTCACTCTCTGTGCCCAAGCCCCATGTAAGCCCAAGCACCAGTAAGAGGGCTGGTGTGCTGCTCATGGGATAGGCCATGTGCAAACAGGCCGTGTGCTGAAGTTCTCAAAGCGCAGGCAGGTCTTCCAGAAAAGCCAGGAGCTACTGAGGATCAGAGATGCAGTCTCCCTCCCCCTTCTTCCTTCGTTCCATTGACCAGATTGTACAGAGCATCCACTCCACGCCCCACCGTACCGCGTGGAGGCAGAACCCACGGGTCAGTGAGTGAAAGGGGGAAACTCAGAGGGAGGTCACAGGTGACGCTCCCTGATCTTTAACCTTACCTTGACACAGCGCGACTCGGCCTTTTGGCCAGTGTTTGGTGACACAATCGAAGGTCCAGTTTTGTGGCCCCTCTCGTGCTTCCACCATGGTTCCCCATCTCCTTTGGAAAGCTCTGGGGTGGTGTGCATCAAGAGGTAAACAATATTGGGATGATTGATCTGGTCGTGTTATTTCCAGCAACTGTGCTAAGTGCACAGCTAGCAATCCCTAGAGAGACGAAGAGTTCTTGGCCTACCCACGGTCTCTTTGACGGTTCATTAAATTCTTTTTTAAGAATTCTGCAAGGCTCTGGGGAGGCCAGTAGGAAACATAACAAAATATAAATAAGCAGCAGAGAGATGAAAAGACAGAGCAAGGTGTATACATCTATGTAAAAATATGGCCTAGAGAAGAAGGCTATGTGTTACACTTAAATCATAAATACAAGTCCACGTTTCTTGGTAGCAAAGAGAAAAAAAGAAACATGGATACATTACTTTTTCTGTATGAGGAGAAAGAGTTCCAATGGATGGTACACGTGACAGCCAGGTGTTGGAAGCAGACTGTGTATTCAACAAAAAAGGAGTGAATGAAGGAAAAAGAGCTTGTCCAAGTTATCTGTATCTACTGGAAATGAGGTAGTGGAAGACCCTGGTAGTACTAGAAAAACTGTATGAGTTGATGTTAACTTTTAGAAGAATAGGAAGCGTTCATATGCTGTGATTCCAAATGATCCAGCTTCCAGATGACCTAGCTAAATGTGGGTGTGTACCTGACGCCACGGTGACCTGTGGTTTCGGATCATGAGTTTGTCTTTGTGAGATCCCCCACTGGGTGAATCCGATGGCTTCAGCCTTCAGGACACATTCATGGCTGCTTCTGTGGGACCCCAGCCTCGTCAGTTGCTCTAGAAGTGTAACCCTGGATCACACACTTGACCCAGTGACCTTTTCCACCCAAAGTTCTGAGAGGGAGCATACTTCTTCACTGTGTCTCAGGGGTGTAGCATTTCTTGTTCTGCTTTTGTTAACTCCACGCCCCACCGTGCAGCGTGGAGGCAGAACCCACGGGTCAGTGAGTGAAAGGGGGAAACTCAGAGGGAGGTCACAGGTGACGCTCCCTGATCTTTAACCTTACCTTGACACAGCGCGACTCGGCCTTTTGGCCAGTGTTTGGTGACACAATCGAAGGTCCAGTTTGTGGCCCCTCTCGTGCTTCCACCATGGTTCCCCATCTCCTTTGGAAAGCTCTGGGGTGGTGTGCATCAAGAGGTAAACAATATTGGGATGATTGATCTGGTCGTGTTATTTCCAGCAACTGTGCTAAGTGCACAGCTAGCAATCCCTAGAGAGACGAAGAGTTCTTGGCCTACCCACGGTCTCTTTGACGGTTCATTAAATTCTTTTTTAAGAATTCTGCAAGGCTCTGGGGAGGCCAGTAGGAAACATAACAAAATATAAATAAGCAGCAGAGAGATGAAAAGACAGAGCAAGGTGTATACATCTATGTAAAAATATGGCCTAGAGAAGAAGGCTATGTGTTACACTTAAATCATAAATACAAGTCCACGTTTCTTGGTAGCAAAGAGAAAAAAAGAAACATGGATACATTACTTTTTCTGTATGAGGAGAAAGAGTTCCAATGGATGGTACACGTGACAGCCAGGTGTTGGAAGCAGACTGTGTATTCAACAAAAAAGGAGTGAATGAAGGAAAAAGAGCTTGTCCAAGTTATCTGTATCTACTGGAAATGAGGTAGTGGAAGACCCTGGTAGTACTAGAAAAACTGTATGAGTTGATGTTAACTTTTAGAAGAATAGGAAGCGTTCATATGCTGTGATTCCAAATGATCCAGCTTCCAGATGACCTAGCTAAATGTGGGTGTGTACCTGACGCCACGGTGACCTGTGGTTTCGGATCATGAGTTTGTCTTTGTGAGATCCCCCACTGGGTGAATCCGATGGCTTCAGCCTTCAGGACACATTCATGGCTGCTTCTGTGGGACCCCAGCCTCGTCAGTTGCTCTAGAAAGGGAGTGTAACCCTGGATCCCGCACACACTTGACCCAGTGACCTTTTCCACCCAAAGTTCTGAGAGGGAGCATACTTCTTCACTGTGTCTCAGGGGGTGTAGCATTTCTTGTTCTGCTTTTGTTAACAGTGCCATTCTTCAGAATCCAGGATTCACGCAGGGGGATCCCTGCTTGGTGCCCAGCGTCACAGGGACAGAGGCCAGGACTCTAGTCCCTTCGTTCCAGGTTCTGTTCCTGGGTCTGCAGCCCCTGCGCCGTGGAGTCTGTCCTCTCTGCTCTGGCTTTGGTTCCTTTTGCTTTCCAGGATTTCCCCTTATTTATTGCTGTTCTTTAGTCGCTCGGTCAGGTCCTACTCTTTGGGTACCCTGTGGACTACAGCCCGCCAGGCTCCTTTGCCCATTGACTTTCCCAAGCAAGAACATTAGTGTGGGTGGCCACTTCCTTCTCCAGGGAATCTTCCCGACCCAGGAATTCAGCTTGCGTCTCCAGCTTGACACACAGGTGCTTTACCACTGAGCCATCAGGGAAGCCAGGTTACATCCAAATTAATTTCTTTTTTAATTACAGTTGATTTACAATGTTGTGTTAGTGTCTGGTGCATAGCATAGTGATTCAGATATATATATATATATATATATATATATACAGTTTTCATATTCTTTTCCATTATGGTTTATTTTGAAAAGATTCCTTTTCTTTTGAGTTTAGACACACACACACACAGATGCATGCATAGGCTATACGTAACTATGTACCATATAACTATATACTGTCTATAGATACAGTTGTATATAAAACTATATAGGTCTATACTGTATATACAATCATAGATATAAAACTATAAGAGTATGTAGAGTCATATATGCAAGTATATAATAACTACATTGTTACATACACACATGTTTTATATATGGAGTTATGTATATGTAAATCTGTGTGTTCAACAATCTAACAGGAAAACAAATGCTTGTGACATTTCACTCATCTGGAACTCTTATACCTGATTTCTAGGACTTAGCCTTGGCAAATAAGTCCATGGACTTTTGATAAGCCCATATAATTCACCTCATTTTTGAATCATGGTGACTTGCTGCATTTCTCTTTTTGCCACCACTGCTTTGCTTTTTGAGTTTCTATATTGACAGTCTTATTCCCAGGTGCTCTAGAAAGGGAGTTCCCTGTCCCACACTTGACCCAGTGACCTTTTCCACCCAAAGTTCTGAGAGGGAGCATACTTCTTCACTGTGTCTCAGGGGGTGTAGCATTTCTTGTTCTGCTTTTGTTAACAGTGCCATTCTTCAGAATCCAGGATTCACGCAGGGGGATCCCTGCTTGGTGCCCAGCGTCACAGGGACAGAGGCCAGGACTCTAGTCCCTTCGTTCCAGGTTCTGTTCCTGGGTCTGCAGCCCCTGCGCCGTGGAGTCTGTCCTCTCTGCTCTGGCTTTGGTTCCTTTTGCTTTCCAGGATTTCCCCTTATTTATTGCTGTTCTTTAGTCGCTCGGTCAGGTCCTACTCTTTGGGTACCCTGTGGACTACAGCCCGCCAGGCTCCTTTGCCCATTGACTTTCCCAAGCAAGAACATTAGTGTGGGTGGCCACTTCCTTCTCCAGGGAATCTTCCCGACCCAGGAATTCAGCTTGCGTCTCAGCTTGACACACAGGTGCTTTACCACTGAGCCATCAGGGAAGCCAGGTTACATCCAAATTAATTTCTTTTTTAATTACAGTTGATTTACAATGTTGTGTTAGTGTCTGGTGCATAGCATAGTGATTCAGATATATATATATATATATATATATATATACAGTTTTCATATTCTTTTCCATTATGGTTTATTTTGAAAAGATTCCTTTTCTTTTGAGTTTAGACACACACACACACAGATGCATGCATAGGCTATACGTAACTATGTACCATATAACTATATACTGTCTATAGATACAGTTGTATATAAAACTATATAGGTCTATACTGTATATACAATCATAGATATAAAACTATAAGAGTATGTAGAGTCATATATGCAAGTATATAATAACTACATTGTTACATACACACATGTTTTATATATGGAGTTATGTATATGTAAATCTGTGTGTTCAACAATCTAACAGGAAAACAAATGCTTGTGACATTTCACTCATCTGGAACTCTTATACCTGATTTCTAGGACTTAGCCTTGGCAAATAAGTCCATGGACTTTTGATAAGCCCATATAATTCACCTCATTTTTGAATCATGGTGACTTGCTGCATTTCTCTTTTTGCCACCACTGCTTTGCTTTTTGAGTTTCTATATTGACAGTCTTATTCCCAGGTGCCTCAGGGGTAAACAAGCCATCTGCCAACACAGGGTTGTGGGTTTGGTCCCTGGGTCGGGAAGATCTCCTGGAGGAGGAGACGACAACTCCCTCCAGGATTCTTGCCTGGAGAATCCCGTGGACAGAGAGTCTGGTGGGCTCCCGTCCACAGGGTCACAAAGAGTTGGATACAACTGAGTGACCAAGCACACATTGGACAGGTGATCTCACTGTGACCTCCTTGATACTTTCAGAAGACGGCGAGACAGAGAATTGTAAATAAGTAGATAGCTCTCTCCAGCCCCCAGAGCCGTCTGAATACATTCTGCTGGAACGACTCTGCTCTCCCCGACCCCCGACGTCCCCTGTCTCGGGCTGGTCACGACTGCCTTGTGATGGCCCTAGTATTGTCAATTTGCACTGCTTTCAACGTCTCCTGTTTTATTCTTTGCCGTCTTGCGAATGTGGAAATTTTGTGCAGTGGAGAAAATATGGAATTTAGAATTGGATGCACTTGAGAGTGAGCAGGAACCTCTGCCCAGGGTCTGATCTCTTAGCCTCAGTTTTATACCTACAGCATGGGGACAAGATCGCCTCACTGCAGAGCGGGGAGGGTCAAACAGCAAAAGGCAGCCAAGGCCCCTGGTACCCGGAAGGTGTCCAACATACTTCCACTTGCTGTCTCTTGTCATTTTCCGGCCCTGGGCCCCGGCTCCCAGCAAGCCCTTAGATTCACCTCCTGCCACCCCAGCCTCTTTGCTTCTGGCCTCCCGCCCAGGCCCTGTCTGTCTGCAGAGAACCCCGGCCTCCTGCCCGTTTTTGGGGCTGGACTCCTGGACTCCGGGAAGGCTCGTTCCCTCTTGCCCCCCCACCCTGTGCGGGCCTGGGGAGCCTCGCTGGACACAGGCATGGAGACACCCACGTGGCACAGCCCTGAGCGCCTGGCAGCTGGGCGGGGGGAAGCTGGCAGGTGGGGTGGGGGCTGCTCTGGAGGCGGGGCGCTGATCTGCCTGGCCTGCCTCACTCGTGGGCGGAGCCGGCGCCTGGCAGATGGGAACCCTCACGTGACTCGGTCCCCCTCCGTCTTCGGGTCTCCCTCGAGCTCCCGCCCCTCCCTCTCCCCTCACTCTCTTGCTCCCTGTGTCTGTCGTGGCTCAGTTGCCTCTGTCTCGCCTTCTGTTCTTGAATGTCTGAAACGACTCGGCTCCCCCAGGCTCCCGAGGCTCCCCGTCTGTGGCTCGTGACTGCCTCGAGCCTGGCCTCGCTCCCTCGCGCTGCACACCCCGTGCACACTCCTCAGGGCGTGTCTCTCTGGGCAAAGACGCTGCGCAATACCCGTCTGGGTCATCCTGAGGGCTCTAGGGATGGGTGACCCTGTCCAGAAGCCTACTGCTTCTTGGACAAAGTCCCTCAGGCTCCCTGAGGACATGAAGCCCCCAGACCTGGATCACCTGCCAGTTCACACACGCCTTCTAGTAGGAGCACCGTCTCCGGTGCTCAGTGGCTCAGTCGTGTCTGACTCTTTGTGACCCCGTGGACCGCAGCCTGCCAGGCTGTTCTGTCCTTGGGATTCCCCAGGCAAGAATCCTGCAGTGGGTTGCCGTTTCCTTCTCCAGGGTGTGTCCCAACCCGACTCCTAAGACTCCTGCATTGACAGGCAGGTTCTTTACCATTGAGGCACCCGGGAGGCCTGGCTATATTAAAGAAACAATCAAGTAAATGATGTCCACCCCAAGTCCTGGAAATAAACCCTTAATATTCATTGGAAGAACTGATGCTGAAGTTCCAATACATTGCCCACCTGATGTGAAGATCCAACTCACTGGCAAAGACCTGACGCTGGGAAAGATGGAGGGCGGGAGAAGAAGGGGGCCACAGAGGATGAAATGGTTGAATGGCGTCATCGATTCAACAGACGTGAATTTGAGAAAACTCAGGGAGACAGAGAAGGACGGGGAAGCTTGGCATGCCGCAGGGTCACAAAGTGTTGGACACGACTGAGCGACTGGACAACAGCCCTAAGTCCACATCACCTGCCTCTGCCCATCCCTCAGAGGACGCCTCCTGCCCCTGGGAGCAGGCTCTTCCCAGACATGAGCCTTCTCCCCTGCCGTCCCTTCCTCCTCTGTCCCCTCCCACCCGTGTCCTGTGGGACATACGATTCGGGGTCCTTCTGGCCCCACCCCCTGGACCTCCTGCACGGCAGACCATGGTGATGCTTTCTCACGTATGGCCACATGTGCCCTGACGTGGTCCCCCCGTGGCTTTTAGCATCCTGGGTCTTGAAAGGCTATGGGTTCGGGAAGGAGGAAGCATCCCGTTGTGCTGGCCAGAGGGAACACCCATCTGTTGGAGGGTGACCACAGAGTCCCAGGAAGCCAGCTGCCTGTCCCTCACAGGCACCTTCAGATCAGCATGGCAAGGAGAGGGTCAAAGCCAGGGACAAGACTGCCTTGGGCCTTCTTCGCTTCCGCCCCCTTGGCTGGGAGGACCCTTGGAGGATCATCCCCATGGTAGCCAGCGCCTTCCTCTGGGCCACGACAAGACCATCCCTCACAGGTCCCTTGATTTAGGCTGGGAGGGGCTCTGAAGCCAGGTGACTTGGGCGGGAATCCCATTCAGCCTCTTTCTGTACAAGTGACCACCAGGGGCTCAGTTTCCTCGTCTGTATCATGGTGGTAATAATGCTACCCAGGTCCTCCAGTTGTTGAGAGGAGTGAGTAAGACCTGGCACGTAGGGGCCTCACTCGGTGCACTCACTCCACACTCAGCGAGGGCCAGAGGGGCAGCCAGGGCCGTTCACAGCACTGCTGGCCCCGTCGCCAAATCTCAGTGGCTCAGTGGCCGATAGTCACGGTAGAGTTCTTACTAATGTCACGGCCCCATAAAGCGAATGGAGAGCAGCATCCTATGGAGGGAGGCGGGAATTCCAGCTCATCCGTGCTTGTGTTGCTGACACGTCCCAGTACTGGAGTAGCCACTGGCACCTATTTAAACACAAATTAATTTTTAAAATCAATAAAATTAAAAATTCAGTTCCTCAGCTGCACTGACCAGTTTTCAAGGGCTCTGTAGCTACATGTGGCCAGTGGCCATCCTCCTGGGCAGCACAGATGGGACAGTTCCACCTTTGCTGATTAGAGCCTCTTCCAGGGTCTCTGCTGGACCCTCAGTGCTGAGCCATTCACATAGGGAGACACGGGAGTCACACGCAGGTGTCCCACTGGGTCAGGGCTGAGGTGGCGGCTATCACTTCTGCCCCCACCCGTTTGGCCAGAAAGCAGTGACCTGGCCCCAACCTAACTCCCTAGCTCCCGCAGAGGGAGCTGCGGAGGCTTCCGTGTGGCATTCAAATCCTTCACAACTGGGTTCAGCGTACCTGTCCCATTCTCTCTCCTTTTTCATTTCTCCTACTCACCTCATGTGGTCCCGAGGAGGGAGGGCACAGATTTCCAGGGTGTCCCTCAGAAGAGGGAGGAACCCTCTTTCCTAGAATTCACCAGCCGACTTTCCCTCACTTCTCAGCCGTCTGAGGCAGCAGTGAGAGCCATCGTCTAGCATCTGTTCTTGAATCAGTTCCTCCATCAGAAGAAAGCCATGTGCCGATTAGTTTAATCCTGGTTTTCTAAGTCAATCAGGATGGCGAGGGGGTGCGGGGAGGCTAGGATGGGAATGGAGGACCCATTTCTACCGCACCCTGGATTGTGGCTGCTGCCCAGTGAGCGGGGAAGAGACTCAGGATGGACCCCGTAGCCCTCTGGGGTGCCCTGCTCAGTAGTGGGCGCTCTGCTGGGCACTGGGGGAGGGAGGGGATCTGACTGGGTGTAGTCTTTGCCTCCAGAGAGTTCAGAGATGCTCATGAAGTGATGTTGGAGAACCTGGCATGGATAGGGCCTGCATGGGGAACTTGGGAAGGTTAGAATCTCTAAGCACATCCCCTGGAGCCTCAGAAACCTTGCTGCCTAATGTTTAGGTGCTCTGACTTTTGTGGTTTTTAGGTGGCTGGTCACCTCAGAGTTTCCCCAGGGGCAATCACATGTCAGTCTAACCGCTGCGCCTTCCTCGTTGCTTTTGGATTCTGAGCTTCTTCAGTCCTTCCTCTTCTTCTTCACTCAGATTGCCGCCTCATCCGCTACCCTCCCTCAGTTAGGAATTAGCATCCCAGGTAGGTTTTCCTGTGGTTCCCCCTAATGAATGCAGAGTGCTTTATTTATTTATTTATTTTGTCAGAAGGCACCCAAGCATTTAGCAGTTACCAATGATCAACAGTACATTTTGCAAACAAGTCATAAATTTCAACAGCAATTTGTCTACGAACTGTGACCTTTCGATGATGTATTTGATTTTTCCCGAGAAGTTGAACTTCTTTGTCATCCAAGTTTGATTCATATTTTAATTTTTTTAAAAGCAAATGGTCTGTATAACACATTGCCACATTGAGCTGATTGCAAATGCTATTTGGGTTGCAGTCAATATTTTTAATTTATGCCAGGCAAGATACACAGGGAGCCCCCGGCCCACTTTACCAACAGCTGCAAATCCACACATCTCTGCCCCTGACATTTTATACTCTGTAGTTTTCTTAATGTTAAATGGATTTTTTTAAAAGGAAGGATAATTTATGCCGGTGCCTTTTAATGAGGCGCCTTCAACCCAAGATAAAACATGCACTCATTCCTCCAGATTCCACCCCTGGGGTCAGATCATTTTTATGGAAAAGGTTGTTGGCTCTTTGAATCCCCAACTGCGGGAGGCTAGGATGGGAATGGAGGACCCATTTCTACCGCACCCTGGATTGTGGCTGCTGCCCAGTGAGCGGGAAGAGACTCAGGATGGACCCGTAGCCCTCTGGGGTGCCCTGCTCAGTAGTGGGCGCTCTGCTGGGCACTGGGGAGGGAGGATCTGACTGGGTGTAGTCTTTGCCTCCAGAGAGTTCAGAGATGCTCATGAAGTGATGTTGGAGAACCTGGCATGGATAGGGCCTGCATGGGGAACTTGGGAAGGTTAGAATCTCTAAGCACATCCCCTGGAGCCTCAGAAACCTTGCTGCCTAATGTTTAGGTGCTCTGACTTTTGTGGTTTTTAGGTGGCTGGTCACCTCAGAGTTTCCCCAGGGGCAATCACATGTCAGTCTAACGCTGCGCCTTCCTCGTTGCTTTTGGATTCTGAGCTTCTTCAGTCCTTCCTCTTCTTCTTCACTCAGATTGCCGCCTCATCCGCTACCCTCCCTCAGTTAGGAATTAGCATCCCAGGTAGGTTTTCCTGTGGTTCCCCCTAATGAATGCAGAGTGCTTTATTTATTTATTTATTTTGTCAGAAGGCACCCAAGCATTTAGCAGTTACCAATGATCAACAGTACATTTTGCAAACAAGTCATAAATTTCAACAGCAATTTGTCTACGAACTGTGACCTTTCGATGATGTATTTGATTTTTCCCGAGAAGTTGAACTTCTTTGTCATCCAAGTTTGATTCATATTTTAATTTTTTTAAAAGCAAATGGTCTGTATAACACATTGCCACATTGAGCTGATTGCAAATGCTATTTGGGTTGCAGTCAATATTTTTAATTTATGCCAGGCAAGATACACAGGGAGCCCCCGGCCCACTTTACCAACAGCTGCAAATCCACACATCTCTGCCCCTGACATTTTATACTCTGTAGTTTTCTTAATGTTAAATGGATTTTTTTAAAAGGAAGGATAATTTATGCCGGTGCCTTTTAATGAGGCGCCTTCAACCCAAGATAAAACATGCACTCATTCCTCCAGATTCCACCCTTTCGGCCTGGGTGTTGCAGATCATTTTTTATGGAAAAGGTTGTTGGCTCTTTGAATCCCCCAACTTGTGCATTACTTTGTGTTAATTACCTCAGGACAAGAGTGGCTCAGAAGCAATCATCTTTGTTTGTTAACACACCCTCGCTGAGCCACGGCTCCCCATAAATAAAACATAACCGAGATTACTGTGTCACGTTCGCTGGGACTCCAGACCCTGGGAACTGCTCTAGCACAATCTGTGGGGTATTCCCTCGGCCACCGGCCTCCACTGCCAGGCAGTGTGACTAGGACACATTCCCATTTCTCCACCATCTCATGCCCACAATGCTTCCCCGGTGGCTCAGACGGTAAGGAATCAGCCTGCCTATTCAGGAGACCCAAGTTTGAGCCCTGGGTCAGGAAGACCCCTTGGAGAAGAGAATGGCTACCCACTGCATTATTCTTGCCTGGAAAATTCCATGACTAGAGGAACTTGATGGGTTGGCAGTCCATGGGGTGGCAGAGAGTCAGACCCGACTAAGTGACCGACACTTTCACTTTCATGCCCACCAGGCACTGGCCAAGTCTGCAATTCTGGGATGGCTGACCAGGAGCTGATTTTGTTGCTCCTCTAACTTGAAAGAGTTAGGCTTGTTAAGTACGCAATGGCATTTTTAGTAGCTTGCAAGGGGCCTGACTGGATTAGCAGACTGCAAAGCTGAGGTCAGGAATTTTCACACGTAAGGTCAGTGGGAATATCTGCTACACTCCACGGACAGTCATGCATTGATTTATTTTTTAATTTTTTTAAAAGCAAATGGTCTGTATAACACATTGCCACATTGAGCTGATTGCAAATGCTATTTGGGTTGCAGTCAATATTTTTAATTTATGCCAGGCAAGATACACAGGGAGCCCCCGGCCCACTTTACCAACAGCTGCAAATCCACACATCTCTGCCCCTGACATTTTATACTCTGTAGTTTTCTTAATGTTAAATGGATTTTTTTAAAAGGAAGGATAATTTATGCCGGTGCCTTTTAATGAGGCGCCTTCAACCCAAGATAAAACATGCACTCATTCCTCCAGATTCCACCCTTTCGGCCTGGGTGTTGCAGATCATTTTTTATGGAAAAGGTTGTTGGCTCTTTGAATCCCCCAACTTGTGCATTACTTTGTGTTAATTACCTCAGGACAAGAGTGGCTCAGAAGCAATCATCTTTGTTTGTTAACACACCCTCGCTGAGCCACGGCTCCCCATAAATAAAACATAACCGAGATTACTGTGTCACGTTCGCTGGGACTCCAGACCCTGGGAACTGCTCTAGCACAATCTGTGGGGTATTCCCTCGGCCACCGGCCTCCACTGCCAGGCAGTGTGACTAGGACACATTCCCATTTCTCCACCATCTCATGCCCACAATGCTTCCCCGGTGGCTCAGACGGTAAGGAATCAGCCTGCCTATTCAGGAGACCCAAGTTTGAGCCCTGGGTCAGGAAGACCCCTTGGAGAAGAGAATGGCTACCCACTGCATTATTCTTGCCTGGAAAATTCCATGACTAGAGGAACTTGATGGGTTGGCAGTCCATGGGGTGGCAGAGAGTCAGACCCGACTAAGTGACCGACACTTTCACTTTCATGCCCACCAGGCACTGGCCAAGTCTGCAATTCTGGGATGGCTGACCAGGAGCTGATTTTGTTGCTCCTCTAACTTGAAAGAGTTAGGCTTGTTAAGTACGCAATGGCATTTTTAGTAGCTTGCAAGGGGCCTGACTGGATTAGCAGACTGCAAAGCTGAGGTCAGGAATTTTCACACGTAAGGTCAGTGGGAATATCTGCTACACTCCACGGACAGTCATGCATTGATTTATCCTTGCCAGTGCTTTGTTCAACACACACATATACACAAGAAAAAATATGAAGAGATGGCTGATAAGAAAGATGTTTAATAAATTAGAATCATATGAGTAATATGATGAGGGCAAAGGCAGGTTTAAACAGAAGAAGTGAAAATGAGAAAGTGCAAGACACAGAGTTTTAAAGCTTGCTTTGCAAGTTTGACTCTGTGCTTCCTGGCTGTCAAAGAGAAAAGGGATAGATTGACTGTCATCACTGGTGTGAGGAGAGTTGTTGTAGTGTTTCAGGGGAAGCAGTGTGTTTCCTGTACTTGAACCTGAAAGCAGTCTCTTGAATGAATCCTTGTGCTGAGTTGTGTTCCTCAGTGTGTAGTCCATTGGTGGGAAATCAGGGACTCAGGGTCAGGAAGCCCACTCCTGCTGGTGGGAAGTCAGGGACTTCTGAAAAGTCACAAACTAATTAGAGGTGCACATTCTGAACCCAGTTTGTAGTTGTGAATGATGCACAAGCCTGTTTGTTTTTGTTGTTGTGAGTGGATGGTGTTTACTTAATAGTAACTCATTGCATTCTTAAAATAATCCTCGTAAATTAAATTTAGTACGTTATTGGAGCTTACTAAGAACCTAGCAGTCCATCAAGGAACATGACTTCCTGTCAATATTCCAAGTTCCTGTAGATCATACCTAAATAAAGAGTTGAAATTTCTTTAATTTGGGCTTCCCAGTTGACTCAGTGGTCAAGAATCTGCCTGCCAGTACAGGAGACGTGGGTTTAAGGCCTGGTCTGGGAAGATCCCCTGGAGAAGGAAACTGCCACCCACTGCAGTATTCTTGCCTGGAGAACCCCAAGGACAGAGGACATGGGGTTACAGCCCATGGGGTTGCAAAGAGTCGGACATGACTTAGTGACTGAGTGTGAAACAAACATTTTGCTGTTAGAGAACTATCAGTGTGGTCTCGAATTCATGGGGTTTTCAAGTCTCTAGTTGCAACAATGGTAAATATATTGGTAGAATAGCTCTTAGGTTTTCATTTTGTTAATCTTTTTTTTTTCCTCTGGTGATTGCTTTGGAAAATGGGAATGGGGAAGATAATGAACTTCAAGATCATTTGCTCCACCTAAGTGGACCTCAGACAAGACAGTTGAGCATCACCTGTAAAAGAGTCCATGATGACCCTAATAAATTAGAATCATATGAGTAATATGATGAGGGCAAAGGCAGGTTTAAACAGAAGAAGTGAAAATGAGAAAGTGCAAGACACAGAGTTTTAAAGCTTGCTTTGCAAGTTTGACTCTGTGCTTCCTGGCTGTCAAAGAGAAAAGGGATAGATTGACTGTCATCACTGGTGTGAGGAGAGTTGTTGTAGTGTTTCAGGGGAAGCAGTGTGTTTCCTGTACTTGAACCTGAAAGCAGTCTCTTGAATGAATCCTTGTGCTGAGTTGTGTTCCTCAGTGTGTAGTCCATTGGTGGGAAATCAGGGACTCAGGGTCAGGAAGCCCACTCCTGCTGGTGGGAAGTCAGGGACTTCTGAAAAGTCACAAACTAATTAGAGGTGCACATTCTGAACCCAGTTTGTAGTTGTGAATGATGCACAAGCCTGTTTGTTTTTGTTGTTGTGAGTGGATGGTGTTTACTTAATAGTAACTCATTGCATTCTTAAAATAATCCTCGTAAATTAAATTTAGTACGTTATTGGAGCTTACTAAGAACCTAGCAGTCCATCAAGGAACATGACTTCCTGTCAATATTCCAAGTTCCTGTAGATCATACCTAAATAAAGAGTTGAAATTTCTTTAATTTGGGCTTCCCAGTTGACTCAGTGGTCAAGAATCTGCCTGCCAGTACAGGAGACGTGGGTTTAAGGCCTGGTCTGGGAAGATCCCCTGGAGAAGGAAACTGCCACCCACTGCAGTATTCTTGCCTGGAGAACCCCAAGGACAGAGGACATGGGGTTACAGCCCATGGGGTTGCAAAGAGTCGGACATGACTTAGTGACTGAGTGTGAAACAAACATTTTGCTGTTAGAGAACTATCAGTGTGGTCTCGAATTCATGGGGTTTTCAAGTCTCTAGTTGCAACAATGGTAAATATATTGGTAGAATAGCTCTTAGGTTTTCATTTTGTTAATCTTTTTTTTTTCCTCTGGTGATTGCTTTGGAAAATGGGAATGGGGAAGATAATGAACTTCAAGATCATTTGCTCCACCTAAGTGGACCTCAGACAAGACAGTTGAGCATCACCTGTAAAAGAGTCCATGATGACCCTCAACAGTGTGCCTGAAGCAATATGACTTATGAAGTGGGTGTAAAGATGCTAAATGCATATGTATTTAACAATAGAACTTGAACCTATGTGCAGAAAACCCGACATAATTTAAAAGACTGATAAATCTATAGTCACAATAGAGATGTCATACTCCTCTCATGATACTTGACAGAACAAATAGAAAATGGAAAAGGATATAGAAGACATTCTACCAACCAGTCACCTCAACATGATTGACATTCGTAGAACATGTCAACAACAAAAGCAAAGCACACATTCTTATTTGGAACATAAGGAACATTCATCAAGACAGATGATATCTTGGGCTATAAAAATAAGTCTCAATAACTTTTACTGATTAGAAAACATATAAATATGTTTTCTAAATACAATAGAATTAAATTGGAAGTCAATAACAAAAAGAGATTTGGAGAATTCCCCAAGCATGTAGAAAGTAAGTACCACACTTCAGCAATCATGCATCAAAGAAGAAATCACGAGGAAATTTATAGAATATTTTGCAATAGATGAAAAATGTAAACTAAACATAAAAATTAGTGAGAGACAGCTAATGCTGCGCTTAAGAAGACATTTACAGTGTTAAATACTTATTTGAGCAAATAAGTCCTCAAAGTAGTGACTTAATCTTCCACTTTAAGAAATTAGAAAAATTGATCAAACTAAACATAAAATAATCAGAAAAGAGAAATAAAGGTAAGAGCAGAAAGCACTGAAATATAAAACAGAAAAGCAATAAAACCAAAATCTAGTTCTTTGTGTGATCAGTAAAATTGGTAAGTCTAGAGCTAGACTGATCAGGACAAATAGAGAATACACAAACTATCAGTATCAAGAATGAGAGTAGGCACCACTGTATGCTCTACAGGCATTAAGATCATAATAAGAGAGTACACCTTGATACCTTAATGCCAATATATTCTACAACTTATATGAGTTGGGCAAGTTCCTTGAAACACACAGGCTTAAAAAGCTCATCCAAGAATAAATAGATAATCAGAATAGCTCTACATCTAATAAATCATTGCTCCACCTAAGAGGACCTCAGACAAGACAGTTGAGCATCACCTGTAAAAGAGTCCATGATGACCCTCAACAGTGTGCCTGAAGCAATATGACTTATGAAGTGGGTGTAAAGATGCTAAATGCATATGTATTTAACAATAGAACTTGAACCTATGTGCAGAAAACCCGACACAATTTAAAAGACTGATAAATCTATAGTCACAATAGAGATGTCATACTCCTCTCATGATACTTGACAGAACAAATAGAAAATGGAAAAGGATATAGAAGACATTCTACCAACCAGTCACCTCAACATGATTGACATTCGTAGAACATGTCAACAACAAAAGCAAAGCACACATTCTTATTTGGAACATAAGGAACATTCATCAAGACAGATGATATCTTGGGCTATAAAAATAAGTCTCAATAACTTTTACTGATTAGAAAACATATAAATATGTTTTCTAAATACAATAGAATTAAATTGGAAGTCAATAACAAAAAGAGATTTGGAGAATTCCCCAAGCATGTAGAAAGTAAGTACCACACTTCAGCAATCATGCATCAAAGAAGAAATCACGAAGAAATTTATAGAATATTTTGCAATAGATGAAAAATGTAAACTAAACATAAAAATTAGTGAGAGACAGCTAATGCTGCGCTTAAGAAGACATTTACAGTGTTAAATACTTATTTGAGCAAATAAGTCCTCAAAGTAGTGACTTAATCTTCCACTTTAAGAAATTAGAAAAATTGATCAAACTAAACATAAAATAATCAGAAAAGAGAAATAAAGGTAAGAGCAGAAAGCACTGAAATATAAAACAGAAAAGCAATAAAACCAAAATCTAGTTCTTTGTGTGATCAGTAAAATTGGTAAGTCTAGAGCTAGACTGATCAGGACAAATAGAGAATACACAAACTATCAGTATCAAGAATGAGAGTAGGCACCACTGTATGCTCTACAGGCATTAAGATCATAATAAGAGAGTACACCTTGATACCTTAATGCCAATATATTCTACAACTTATATGAGTTGGGCAAGTTCCTTGAAACACACAGGCTTAAAAAGCTCATCCAAGAATAAATAGATAATCAGAATAGCTCTACATCTAATAAATAAACTGAATTTATAGTTAAAAAGTTTCCCGAAACAATAAACAAAAATCTTTCAGTCTCAGCTGGCTTTAGTGGCGAATCTACCTACCATTTGAGCAAGAAATAATATTAATTTCATACAACACTTGCTGTAAATGGAAGAAAATATAATATGGCTTATTTCATGAGACTAGCTTACCCTGATACCCAAAGCACTTAAAGATATAACAAGAAAAAAGACTATGGACTAATATCCTTCTTGCATACGCAGATCTTTAACAAAAGTTAGCCAACTCCGGTTCGATCTCTGGCCTGGGAAGATCCCACGTACTGTGGAAAGACTGGACTGATGTGTCCAACTACCGAGCTGGAGCTCTGGAGCTCATGTACTGAGAGTCCGTGCTCTGCAGCGCGAGAGGCTGCTGCAATGGGAGGCCCACACAGGCCAAAGAACAAAGATGGATGAAAATGAATAAATGAAAGAACAATAAAAGTGGCCAAAAAAAAAAAAGGTTAGTCAACCAAATCCAGTCACATATAAAATGACAACACATCAAATGCGTTTTTTTTTTTTTTTTTCAAGTGAGTTTTATACCTGGAGTTAAAATACCAATGAATGGACTCAAGCTAAACCTGCAGCTCCAATACTTTGACCACCTGATGTGAAGAGTTGACTCATTGGAAAAAACTCTGATGCTGGGACAGATTGAAGACAAAAGGAGAAGGGGGCAGCAGAGGATGAGATGGTTAGATAGCATCACCAACTCAATGGACATGAATTTGAGCAAACTTTGGCAGACAGTGAAGGATAAGGGAGTCTGATGTGCTGCAGTCCATGGGGTCACAAAGAGTTGGACAGGACTTGTTGACTGAAGAGCAACAACAACAAAAAATCCGTAGCAAACTAGTTATAGAAAGAAACGTTCCAAGTTAGCTTAGAGCTAGCACCCCACTTACAGGTGAAAACCTGAATGCTTTCCCTTTTGAACACCACAGTTCAAAGGCATCAGTTTTTTGGCACTCAACCTTCTTTACGGTCCAACCCTCACATCCATACATGAACCAAATATCACATAGCTTTGACTATACGGACCTTTGTCAGCAAAGTGATATCTCTGCTTTTTATACTCTGTGTAGGTTTATCATAGCTTTTCTTGTAAGGAGCAAATGTTTTTTACTTTCATGGCTGTGGTCGCTGTCCACAGTGATTTTGGAGCCCAAGAAAATAAAGGCTGTCACTGTTTTCACTGTTTGCCGGTGATGGGACCGGATGCCATGATCTCTGTGTTTTGAATGTTGAGTTTTAGGCCTGCTTTTTCACTCTCCTCTTTCAGCTCATCAAGAGGCTCTTTAACTTCCCTTTGCTTTCTGCCGTAAGGATGGTGGTCACCTGCATACTTGAGTCTATTGACGTTTCTCTTGGCCGTCTTGGCTCCAGCTTGTGCTTCGTCCAGAGCTGCATTTCGCATGCTGTCCTCTGCATGTAAGTGAAATAAGCAGGGGGACAATATACAGCCTTGACGTGCTCCTTGCCCAGTTTGGAGCCAGTTTGTTGTTCCCTGTCCAGTTCTAGCTGTTGCTTCATATGAACTAAAAAGGAGGAAGCACAGCTTTTTCTTCCTAGATGCTATTAGCTTCCACGTAGAACATCCCAATGAACCTATACAAAAGCTACCGGCACTGATAAGTGAGTTTGATGAGGTTGCAGAATAGGCAGTCAATAGGCAAAAGCCAGTGGTACTTCTATAAATACCAATGAACAATTGCCATATAAATTTAGAAAAGCAATACAAGCATACCTTGTTTCATTGTGCGTCACTTTGTTGAACTTCACAGACAGTGAGAGTGGGAATTGGAGGGTCTGGACGCCAAGCCATGGGGCCTCCTTCTGAGGCTCGAGGTTGGAATTGACCTTTCCTGCCTTTGGCTGGGACTCAGCTTGATGGACGCTGGAGGGGCACCTGGCGGGGGCTGGGGGGCAGGGCGGCTGCGGGAGGAGCTGACGCAGGCGCAGGCTCTTGCGGGGTGGGCGGGAGCTTGCTAAGAGGGGATGGGGAAGGGCAGCCTGGGAAAGGCCCAGAGACGTCAAGGACCTGGTGCCTGCGGATCACTGCCTGGCACTCCTGTGGGGCTGGACTGCAGGTGCAGGTGGAGACAGGTGACAGACAGGCAGCCATCAGGTCATGCAGGGTGCCAAAGTCTTCTCCTGGGGGATGGGGTTCAGGCTCTGGATAGGGCGCTGGTGGCTAGCTCTTGAAAGCACAAGGAACTAGGGCCTGGTGTCCTGGTGTTGCCATGAGAAGAGAGGTTCCTCAAGAATCTTGGTGTAAGGCCCTTTGACGGCACCTCTGAGAACCTCGTTGCCGTGTGGGTGACTCCCAGTGGGAGGTACCTGAGGCAGGCCCGGCTGCCTGATGGTGTGAGGTCTGGGAGGTGGGGAGCATGTTCCAGACACGGTCCTGAGGCTCTGAGTCAGTGAGCCACTGAGCTGTCGTGAAAGGAACCAAGAAAGGCAGAACCTGGCGGTGCCGAGAGGGAACCAGGACCTCTGAGCTGAGTTAATTACTACCTTGTAATGTGGCAGGAAATAGGACCCTGAGGTCCAGTTCCACCCTTGGTAACATTTGGACCTTTTATGGAAGATGCTGTGGTTTACGACAATGCACAAAACAGGTAATTGTTCAGCACAATGTGCCTGTCAGAACTCAGCGACCTCTGTGAATCATATTCCGGTCTTGGTGTCTTCTTATGGTAATGAAAGGCACCTGTGTTCTTTCCCCTGAACTCTTCTTGTTCTTCCAGAGTAACTGGCAAGACGAATGGTTGGGGAGGTTTTGCATTTTGTGTGCAGTGTGTCGGGAAAGTGTTCAATCAGGTGTTCAGGGAAATTTCCAAAATTTGGGATAATGAATATGAGGCTGGGGAACCCTTTTGAAAGTTCTTCAGGATTTGGTCCGAAGACCTCCAGGATGGTAAGCTCTTTGAGAGCAAGGAATGCCTGGCAAGGCTGAGCCATGCTGGGGGCGGGGCGGGGAGGTAGAGGGGACTCTCTGATCCCAGTCCTGCACACGTGTGACTTCACTAGTCAGGAATTTACACCTCGTACCTGGGGGTGTGCAACAAACCGCACAGGAGGAAAGAATTAGTAAGAGGACACCAGGGGTGAGGCGACGAGACAGAGAAGAGCCAGTCCCGGAGATGCTGGTTTGCGTCCTTCACGTTCCTAGAAATTTGGCTCTGAGTTTTCCAGCTGCTAAAGCAAAGAGGGTAAAACAAACCATCCTTGGGTTGCAGTGTCCTCCAGATGAAAACTAGAAGGAACAAGAGTTGCCCAGAGACCCAACACTAAAATGCCATTTTAGCAAATAGATGCGAAAAAAGTGGAAACTTTCCAAGGAGACTGCATTTCCTTGGGCTCCAAAATCACTGTGGATGATGACCACAGCCACAAAATTAAAAGACACCTGCTATTCGGAAGAAATGCTATGACAAACCTAGACAGCCTCTAGATGGCCTATTCAAAAGCAGAGACATCACTTTACTGACAAAGGAACTTATAGTCAAAACTGTGATTTTGCTAGTAGTCACGTATAGATGTGAGAGCTGGACCATACAGAAAGCTGAGCGCTGAGGAATTGATGTTTTCGAACTGTGGTTATGGGGAAGAACTCTTGAGGGTCCCTTCCACTGCAAGGTGATCAAAGCAGTCAATCCTAAAGGAAATCAACCCTGAATGTTCATTGGAAGGACTGAGGCTGAAGCTCCAATAGTTTGGCCACCTGATGTGAAGAGCTGACTCATTGGAAAAGCCCCCGATGCTGGGAAAGATTGAGGGCAGGAGGTGAAGGGATCCACGGAGGATGAGATGGTTGGATCGTGTCACTGACTCAATGGACATGAGTTTGAGCAAAGTCTGGGAGACGGAGAAGGACGGGGAAACCTGATGTGCTGCTGTCCATGGGGTCGTAAACCGTCAGACACGACCGAGTGATTGAACAGCAGCAGTCCCATGGGGACAGTTTGAGAAGCCAGAAAAGCCTGGGTTCTCTGGACTCAGGTCTGAGTTTGACTCCCTGCTGTGATTCTTGCTGGTGACCTTAGGCGACTCTCCTCCCTTTTCTGAGCTTCATCTCTAAAATGTAGGTTTTGGATTTTGCTCTTTTTGTTGTAGTCTGTGTAGGGGTTGGCAAAGAATTTCCAGACATGAGGCAGAATGAGAGGAGAATAGAGTTTATCAGAGTGGAAGATGCAGTTAGACAATGGCATGCTGGCTGTAGGGAAAGCCGACAACGAACATGGATCACCCGCCTGTTTTTATAGCCAGAGAGCAAAGCAATGGAGAAGTCTTGCGAGTCATTTGCAGATTGGGTAAGGTATGTATACTTTCCTTACACAGGGAGGGAGAAGAACAGGACAAATACTTTGCCTAATATGAAATAGGAAAAGGACCAGCCATGCTGTGCAGGAGGGTTTGAAAATTCTGCAACAATTGTGACATGGCAGGAAAGGCAGTCAGGGCCTCGTACTTCCTGTTCCTGTGTTCTGAGGCTCTTTGAGCTTGCCTAGTTCTTCCGTCCTCAGGGCACCACCCTTTTTCTGCTCTAAAAGCTATAACTCCCTGTTGGACACTCTGTTCTCTTGAAATCCACAGAGACGGAGTCCCCGCCACAGGCCAGGCGGTGTGTTAGGGCCGTGGAAGTGGATAAAGGCCACCCTGCCTTCCAGCTTCTCCCCCTTCAGTGTGAGTTCCCAGTAGAGCATGGGCCAGGGGCAAGGGGACAAAATGGTTAGCTCTGAGGGTGCGAGGAGGCAAAGTTCCTCAGGGAGGTGAAATCTGACAAGAAAAGAGAGGAGTGGACGAGGGAAAGAGAGAGACACGTTGGTAGCCTGGCATCGTACAAGAGTAGAAAATGTAAAAGTACTGAAAAACCAACTTGCTTAGTTCTGGCTGAAGTTGGTAGGAGTGGAGGCATAGAGAAAGGTCAGGAGGGGAAGCGGGGAGGGAGACCCACAGAGTGCGGCAGCCCTCGCTCACGGGGTTGGATAGGAAATGCTCAAGCTGTTCTCTGAGGAAAGCGTCATGATGTTGCCCAGGAAGTGCTCCAGGACGCTGCTGAGCCATCCTGTTGGGATTCCAACCAGGAAGTGATTTTTCCTACCTCAAGAGTCCGAGTGTGTCCTTCCTAGAACCACGGTGGTTGGGGCACAAGGGTGTGGGGTGGTAGGAGCATTCTAGTGAGTGAGGCTGAACTGCAATGCCACGAGGCCAAGGCCACAGCTAGCTACTTGATAGAAATGCAAACTGGTGATTGGCGACTCTCCTCCCTTTTCTGAGCTTCATCTCTAAAATGTAGGTTTTGGATTTTGCTCTTTTTGTTGTAGTCTGTGTAGGGGTTGGCAAAGAATTTCCAGACATGAGGCAGAATGAGAGGAGAATAGAGTTTATCAGAGTGGAAGATGCAGTTAGACAATGGCATGCTGGCTGTAGGGAAAGCCGACAACGAACATGGATCACCCGCCTGTTTTTATAGCCAGAGAGCAAAGCAATGGAGAAGTCTTGCAGTCATATGCAGATTGGGTAAGGTATGTATACTTTCCTTACACAGGGAGGGAGAAGAACAGGACAAATACTTTGCCTAATATGAAATAGGAAAAGGACCAGCCATGCTGTGCAGGAGGGTTTGAAAATTCTGCAACAATTGTGACATGGCAGGAAAGGCAGTCAGGGCCTCGTACTTCCTGTTCCTGTGTTCTGAGGCTCTTTGAGCTTGCCTAGTTCTTCCGTCCTCAGGGCACCACCCTTTTTCTGCTCTAAAAGCTATAACTCCCTGTTGGACACTCTGTTCTCTTGAAATCCACAGAGACGGAGTCCCCGCCACAGGCCAGGCGGTGTGTTAGGGCCGTGGAAGTGGATAAAGGCCACCCTGCCTTCCAGCTTCTCCCCCTTCAGTGTGAGTTCCCAGTAGAGCATGGGCCAGGGGCAAGGGGACAAAATGGTTAGCTCTGAGGGTGCGAGGAGGCAAAGTTCCTCAGGGAGGTGAAATCTGACAAGAAAAGAGAGGAGTGGACGAGGGAAAGAGAGAGACACGTTGGTAGCCTGGCATCGTACAAGAGTAGAAAATGTAAAAGTACTGAAAAACCAACTTGCTTAGTTCTGGCTGAAGTTGGTAGGAGTGGAGGCATAGAGAAAGGTCAGGAGGGGAAGCGGGGAGGGAGACCCACAGAGTGCGGCAGCCCTCGCTCACGGGGTTGGATAGGAAATGCTCAAGCTGTTCTCTGAGGAAAGCGTCATGATGTTGCCCAGGAAGTGCTCCAGGACGCTGCTGAGCCATCCTGTTGGGATTCCAACCAGGAAGTGATTTTTCCTACCTCAAGAGTCCGAGTGTGTCCTTCCTAGAACCACGGTGGTTGGGGCACAAGGGTGTGGGGTGGTAGGAGCATTCTAGTGAGTGAGGCTGAACTGCAATGCCACGAGGCCAAGGCCACAGCTAGCTACTTGATAGAAATGCAAATTCTTGGGCTCCACCTGGCTCTGCAGAAACCGGGCCTGGGATTTCCGGTGCTTCGTCGGCCCTGCAGAAAGCAGGGACTTCTTAAGAGGGGTACGAGTGGGGTGATCTCCTGGTTTCCCAGCTCAGGGACCTGGATCCTGAGATGGGCAGCCTCTCCCTGGAGGACTTGGGAGACTCAGGTTCTGGCTGATTGGGAACTGATGAAACTCCCCACCCAAGCCCACACGATGCGCCAGCGGACGTCACTGAGGACTGATAACAGTGAAAATTCTCCTATGAGTTGTTGTTGTTCAGTCGCAAAGTTGTGTCTGACTCCTGTGGACTGTAGCACGCCAGGCTCCTCTGTCCTCCACTATCTCTCGGGGTTTGTTCAAACTCATGTCCATTGAGTCGGTGATGCCATCCAACCATGTCATCCTCTACTACCTCCTCCTTGTGCCTTCAATCTTTCCCAGCATCAGGATCTTTTCCAATGAGTTGGCTCTTCACATCAGGTGGCCAAAGGATTTGGAGGTTCAGCTTCAGCCTCAGTGCTTCTAATCAGTATTCAGGGTTGATTTCCTTTAGGATTGATTGGTTTGCTCTCCTTGGGTGGTGAATTTTCTCTGATGTACACAGATACTCTTGGTATAGAAAAAACACAAATTCACTTAAAGAGTTTACTGAATTATCTGTGTGCTTTTATAATCATACCTGGGATAGTAGAGGTTCAGGTATTACGTTGTGGGGCTTTGTGAGGTTTTCTGGACATTTTAAAGGGGTCCTCAACCTTAGTAGGACTGGGAACCAGTCACCCTGGAGTTCACTGTGAGGGTCGCGATGTTGGGTGGCTTTAAGTCCAATGTTTGCTCACACATCTTGGTGACATTTTCATCAGGATCAGGTTCCAAGTCCCTCCAGGAATATTACGTAGAAGTCTTTTGTGACAAAACCCGACTCAAATGGGTTTGAACAAAAATGGAATTTCCCATCCTGCTAATTGAGATGTCTCATTTGGGCCTTCAGGTGCAGCTGCATCCAGGGCCTCAAGGCCACACTCTCCAGTTCTCCACCACCTCATGCATCTCCTGGTTCTGCTGGCCCCTTCTCGACTTCATCCAGCAGGTGAGACGGTGCTGCCCCCAGCAGCATCTTCCAACACCCTTTAAGCTCAGAAATCCTGGTGGAAGCCCGTGATTGGCCTCATCTGGCTCACTTCGTCCCAGAACTAATGGCTGTGGCCGGGTCTGAGGTGCTCTGGCAGCCTGGCCCCTCTGATGGATGGCGGACAGGACCTAGGACTAGCTGTCCTGTAGGATTGTATGGAGGTGGGGAATCTTTCCAAGCAATGGCGGAGAGGGACAGGGGAAGGGCCATGTAGACACAGCACACACAAACTCCATTGACTGTAGGCTCAAGTGGACCCCTGACTGTCAGAAGAAAGAATCAGGGGTCCTCATGGGTGCCTAGGTGAGCAGGAAGCCTGGGCAGAATCCTGGCTTGGGGAAACCCATTTCCACAACTTGGCACAAAGTGGTGGCCCACACAACATCTGGCCCCAGAAGGGCTCCCACTGAAGGTGAAGCTGTTGAGCCCGGGATTGCGACTGTGCAGGGCCTTGGGTCTCTTGAGAATGACTCACCTTTCCAGAGTCAGAGCCAAGGGCAGGCTTGGTCACAGGGGTCTCCAGTGAAAGAGTACATAACTCAGGTCCAACCCACTCATGTCTCCTGGAAAGATGCTGAGCTGCGTCTTGTGTATGGGGTGCTCAAGGCTGGAGTGGGAGGGAGAGGTGACAGCAACTTGATTGGACCGTGGCCTTGGGATACAGAGGACAGGTCTCGTTACAGACCGTCCACCAAGTCCTCAGCCAGTCCCGGCCACTTGCAGACTCTCGCCTGCTAGGGAGGCCCTCCAGCATGTCCAGGCCTTGTGGCACTCATCCGTCCTTCACCCTGGGCTATAGAGACAGCAAAGTACTGGAGCTTCAGCATCAGCATCAGTCCTTCCAATACCTTCGCCACCTGATGCAAGAGCCAACTCATTGGAAAACACACCTTGGTGACATTTTCATCAGGATCAGGTTCCAAGTCCCTCCAGGAATATTACGTAGAAGTCTTTTGTGACAAAACCCGACTCAAATGGGTTTGAACAAAAATGGAATTTCCCATCCTGCTAATTGAGATGTCTCATTTGGGCCTTCAGGTGCAGCTGCATCCAGGGCCTCAAGGCCACACTCTCCAGTTCTCCACCACCTCATGCATCTCCTGGTTCTGCTGGCCCCTTCTCGACTTCATCCAGCAGGTGAGACGGTGCTGCCCCCAGCAGCATCTTCCAACACCCTTTAAGCTCAGAAATCCTGGTGGAAGCCCGTGATTGGCCTCATCTGGCTCACTTCGTCCCAGAACTAATGGCTGTGGCCGGGTCTGAGGTGCTCTGGCAGCCTGGCCCCTCTGATGGATGGCGGACAGGACCTAGGACTAGCTGTCCTGTAGGATTGTATGGAGGTGGGGAATCTTTCCAAGCAATGGCGGAGAGGGACAGGGGAAGGGCCATGTAGACACAGCACACACAAACTCCATTGACTGTAGGCTCAAGTGGACCCCTGACTGTCAGAAGAAAGAATCAGGGGTCCTCATGGGTGCCTAGGTGAGCAGGAAGCCTGGGCAGAATCCTGGCTTGGGGAAACCCATTTCCACAACTTGGCACAAAGTGGTGGCCCACACAACATCTGGCCCCAGAAGGGCTCCCACTGAAGGTGAAGCTGTTGAGCCCGGGATTGCGACTGTGCAGGGCCTTGGGTCTCTTGAGAATGACTCACCTTTCCAGAGTCAGAGCCAAGGGCAGGCTTGGTCACAGGGGTCTCCAGTGAAAGAGTACATAACTCAGGTCCAACCCACTCATGTCTCCTGGAAAGATGCTGAGCTGCGTCTTGTGTATGGGGTGCTCAAGGCTGGAGTGGGAGGGAGAGGTGACAGCAACTTGATTGGACCGTGGCCTTGGGATACAGAGGACAGGTCTCGTTACAGACCGTCCACCAAGTCCTCAGCCAGTCCCGGCCACTTGCAGACTCTCGCCTGCTAGGGAGGCCCTCCAGCATGTCCAGGCCTTGTGGCACTCATCCGTCCTTCACCCTGGGCTATAGAGACAGCAAAGTACTGGAGCTTCAGCATCAGCATCAGTCCTTCCAATACCTTCGCCACCTGATGCAAAGAGCCAACTCATTGGAAAAGACCCTAATGTGGGGAATGATGGGAGGCAGGAGGAGGAGGGGGCGACAGAGGATGAGATGGTTAGATGGCATCATTGCCTCAATGGACACGACTTTGAGCAAACTCTGGGAAATAGTGAGGGACGGGGATGGCTGGCGTGCTGTAGTCCATGGGGCGGCAGCGATTCGGACACGACTGAGCCACTGAATAACAACAGAGAGACAGCAGCACTCAACCGCAGCCTCTTAGGAGCCAGGTGGGGACAACTCCCCTCTGGTGGCCGCCCCACCCGGCTTCACCCCAGGGCCTCTCCCCATCTCAGGCATGCCCCCTTGAAATGTTCCGCCCTCTGAGACCACACAGGGAAACCCACCCCATAGGCAGTCCTAGACCGGGGGCTATCTGGGGGCCCGCAATCCCTCCACCTAGGCTTATCTTCCTCATCAGAGGAGCAGAGAAGTGGGGGCTGGGGCAGAACCCCGAGTCCCTGGGTGGGAAATTATGCTGTCTTCTGTCTGCCTAATCAAAAGCACAGCTCTTTGGAAGGGAGGAGAACGCAATTCCATGATTGGTTTCAATTAAAGATTTGCTACTATTTGATTAAGATATATTATTGATTTGGGATTGTTCCAAGCAATCCTAGGCTGGCTTCCTGAGGGGGAGGGGTGTGGGGATTGATCGGCACCAGGCGGGCTGGGAGCTCTGGGGGCCAGCTGCTCCCCGGCCTGCTCTCCTCCACAAACTCAGGGGTGACTGTATGGCTTCTCTGGCTGAAGCCATATTGCTGGTCCTGGGTGGGGGTGTGGCCAGCCTCACGCCATCCCTTCCTGACACCCCCAGACCTGGCCTCCAGTCCTGGGCTCCAGCCTCCCCAGTCCCAGGCTCCCAGGCTTCTTTGTTCTGATGGTTGTCCTACATCCTGCCTCTTCTCTGAGACCCCTTCATCCTTCATCCTGATTCTTCCACCTGGAGCACCTCTCCCGTCTCTCTCTCTACTCGTGTTAAACACTTTCAGTTTAGCCCCCAGCCGCCACTAGGCCCCCTGTGTGCCACATCTCCTCTCTCTGGCCTCAGGATGCTGCTGAGTCTGTGGGATTCAGGGAGAAAGTAGGGGACACGGCTCCAGTCTGCGCTTCTGGGACCCAAGGCAATTACTCGGCGAGGGTGGACCTTCACCAGCCCAAAGGCCCTGAGACAGAAACCAGAAGGGCTGCCTCGAACGATAGAGCCTGAGGTCCCGGCTCTGTGCTCAGCCCCACGGCGATGGTGCTAGGTGAGGTGCCAGGTGAGAGCCCCTGGCCTGGGAGTCCTGCGTCGTCACTGCCTGTCAGAGTCGCTCTGCAAATGTCTGTGACGCTAAAGGAGCCCCACGCCCTCCAGAGCTTCGGCTTCTTGGCCCCTGGCGAAGTGTGTGAGCGCCCTGCCCGCAGCCTGGCGCTGCCAGCAGTGTGGCAAAGCGTCGAGGTCGTGCCCGGGACTCCAGCTCCCTCCAGGTCTGCTCTCGGAAGGTCCATCATCACTCTCCATGGTCCACGGACACTTCTGTTCTGGTGTCTGCAGCGGGAGTCCAGTGTGTCCAGGCATGGCGAGGAGAATGCAGTGTGTTTAGAGACCTTCAAGGCGTTCAGCCTCCTGGGGCCACTGGGCAAACTGGAGGGTGGGGCTGAAGCTGGGGCTGGGGAGTTGAGCCTCACTGTCCAGAAAATCCCCTCTGCCCCCAAGGATACTGGGCCCGCCTCACTCTACATGGGAGCGGGGGGCGAGATGGTTGAGGACCACCAAGAAACTCAACCTCCTTCCCCCGCTGTACAGTGTTAGGCCTCCGGTGAGGGTCTTTATGGAAGAACTACGCTTCCCAGAAGCCTCGGTAGCCTGGTGATGGGCTCTCAGTCCATCAGGAAATAAAGTGAAAGTTGCACAGTCGTGTCTAACTTTTTGTGACCCCATGGACAGGCTGTGGAATTCTCCAGGCAAGAATATTTGAGTGCTTAGCTGTTCCCTTCTCCAGGGGAATCTTCCCAACCCAGAGATGGAACCCAGGTCTCCCGCATGGCAGGCAGATTCTTTACCATCTGAGCCACCAGGGAAGCCCAAGAATGCTGGAGTGGGGAGCCTAGCCCTTCTCCAGGGGATGCTGGAGGTACACCTGGCCTCCAAGCCTCAGAGAGTTCTTCCAGTGTCTCCAAGCAGAGACGCTAAGTCCTCGGGGCTGGCAGAGATGCAGAATGGAAGGAGCGCGGGTCCCTGAGTCACCACATGCAGAAAAGTACCAGCCATAGCTGGCCCCTTAGCTACACGAGAAGTAAAGATTGATTATGTTAGACCTCTGAAACTGTGGCTTTTACTCCTCACAGCAGCTGGCACTGCTGCAGGGGAAGAAGTGGGCCATTTGTGGCCAGGAAAGTCATGTGAGAGGTTCTGGGGCTGCGGGAAGGGATGAGAGCTGGGCTGCAGGCTGATGGAGAGAGGGGTGAGGGTAGGGTCAGAAGTCAGAGGTCAGAGGGTAAGACTGAAGATCCTGGCTACCCACTTGGAGGTAGTTCTGGTGGGCTGGTGGTCCTGGGGGACTTTTTGCTGAACCAGGGAATGAGGACAATTTGGGGTGGGTGTGGCTGAGGGGACAGGTTTAGTCTGGCCACACTGAGCTCAAGGCACTTGTGGACTGTCTGGTGGGGCTGCCCAAGAAGCAGTATATTGTCTGAAGTTCAGATGAGAGGCTGGTGGAGCTGCAGGTGGGAGGTTGCTGCAGTAAGTCCAGTCTTGGGTGAAATGCTGTGGCTTTGATCTTGAAGGTACTGAGCAGGCACTTGTGGGCGAGAAGACCACTGAGAGTCCCTTGGACAGCAAGGAGATCAAACCAATCAATCCTAAAGGAAACCAACCCTGAAGATTCATTGGAAGGACGGATGCTGAAATGGAAGCTCCAATCCTTTGGCCACCGGATGCAGAGAGCTGACTCATCGGAAAAGAACCTGACGCTGGGAAAAATAGAAGGCAGAAGGAGAAGGGGACGACAGAGGATGAGATGGTTGGATGGCATCACTGAGTCAATGCACATGAGTTTGAGCAGGCTCTGGGAGATGGTGAAGGACAGGGCAGCCTGGCGTGCTGCAGTCCAGGGAGTTGCTAAGAGTCAGACAAAACAGAGCGACTGAACTGAACAGGTCTCCCATGGCAGGCAGATTCTTTACCATCTGAGCCACCAGGAAGCCCAAGAATGCTGGAGTGGGGAGCCTAGCCCTTCTCCAGGGGATGCTGGAGGTACACCTGGCCTCCAAGCCTCAGAGAGTTCTTCCAGTGTCTCCAAGCAGAGACGCTAAGTCCTCGGGGCTGGCAGAGATGCAGAATGGAAGGAGCGCGGGTCCCTGAGTCACCACATGCAGAAAAGTACCAGCCATAGCTGGCCCCTTAGCTACACGAGAAGTAAAGATTGATTATGTTAGACCTCTGAAACTGTGGCTTTTACTCCTCACAGCAGCTGGCACTGCTGCAGGGGAAGAAGTGGGCCATTTGTGGCCAGGAAAGTCATGTGAGAGGTTCTGGGGCTGCGGGAAGGGATGAGAGCTGGGCTGCAGGCTGATGGAGAGAGGGGTGAGGGTAGGGTCAGAAGTCAGAGGTCAGAGGGTAAGACTGAAGATCCTGGCTACCCACTTGGAGGTAGTTCTGGTGGGCTGGTGGTCCTGGGGGACTTTTTGCTGAACCAGGGAATGAGGACAATTTGGGGTGGGTGTGGCTGAGGGGACAGGTTTAGTCTGGCCACACTGAGCTCAAGGCACTTGTGGACTGTCTGGTGGGGCTGCCCAAGAAGCAGTATATTGTCTGAAGTTCAGATGAGAGGCTGGTGGAGCTGCAGGTGGGAGGTTGCTGCAGTAAGTCCAGTCTTGGGTGAAATGCTGTGGCTTTGATCTTGAAGGTACTGAGCAGGCACTTGTGGGCGAGAAGACCACTGAGAGTCCCTTGGACAGCAAGGAGATCAAACCAATCAATCCTAAAGGAAACCAACCCTGAAGATTCATTGGAAGGACGGATGCTGAAATGGAAGCTCCAATCCTTTGGCCACCGGATGCAGAGAGCTGACTCATCGGAAAAGAACCTGACGCTGGGAAAAATAGAAGGCAGAAGGAGAAGGGGACGACAGAGGATGAGATGGTTGGATGGCATCACTGAGTCAATGCACATGAGTTTGAGCAGGCTCTGGGAGATGGTGAAGGACAGGGCAGCCTGGCGTGCTGCAGTCCAGGGAGTTGCTAAGAGTCAGACAAAACAGAGCGACTGAACTGAACCGAGCTTGTCGTGCTGCTGTTGGATTTGCATGTGTAGTAGTCAGAGGAAGGCTGGAGCAGAGGCGTAACCCTAGAGGTATGGAGGCCTGGAAGGATGCTCCTGCAACTGGGAGAGAGATGGCGATGTAGAAGGAGGCGGAGAGGGGAGATGGAGGGGAAATCCACTCTGAATTCTGGACTTCGTTGTCTGGGGGTGGGTGAGAAAGGGGTCAGGATAGAGAGGAAGAGTTTCAGGTCACAAACTGCTGGGCTTTCACCCTGGTGGGAGGTCTTTCCTTGGAGGCCATCATGCTCCCGTCCAGGCGTTTACTGACTGTGGGTCCCTCAGGCCTCTAGGCAGAGCACGGCTGTTTGTACAGGTCACACTTAGAGCTTTCGTTCTTCCACCACGCCATGCGCGTTTGCTCATTTCAAGTGAGGAGAGCAGCATAGCGTTGACGTTTTGCTGTTCTAACCAGCAATGACTCTCCAGCAACCGATGGGGGCCGTATTTTCCGAATGAGAAAAGCAACGCTTCCAAACTCTGTCCACTGAAAACAGCTCTGTGAACTCGGCTATGGGTTTTAACGGCTACCTCTTGACTCTTTAATTTGTCTGGCTCCCTATTGATTTTCCATCCTTGTGGTTTGCGGGCTGGGTTTAGTTTGAGATACAGAACCTAAAGTCTTGGCTCCTGTGTCATCTCCAGCCCTCGGGTGAGGGGGGCCCTGGGTGCCACTGATGGGACCGTGGCTACTCCCCTTCCCACAGTGAGCTGATTCTTCTGGGCAGTTCTCTGTTGTCTGTCCTCTGCCTAGCATGCTGCTGGACCAGCCCTGCCTCTGAGAAGCTTACAGACCCAGCATTCGGCTGGAGAAGCAGGTCCTGAGGTTGGGTGATGAGTGTTTGATTTAAATGGCTGGGGTTTCTCCCAGGCCCTACTGCGGGGTTCCTGGAAGTTGGGAGTACCTGTGAAATGGCACAGGCCCCCAGGTGACCTTTTCTAGAAACTCCCATGCCTCAGTGTTCTCATCTGTCAAGTGGAGCCACTCACCTCTGCCCTCACAGGTTACTTTTCAAGATGTTAGTGGAAGCAGGCTAACCCTAGAGGTATGGAGGCCTGGACAGGATTGTTTCCCCCTGCAACCCTTGGGGGATTTGCATGTGTAGTAGTCAGAGGAAGGCTGGAGCAGAGGCGTAACCCTAGAGGTATGGAGGCCTGGAAGGATGCTCCTGCAACTGGGAGAGAGATGGCGATGTAGAAGGAGGCGGAGAGGGGAGATGGAGGGGAAATCCACTCTGAATTCTGGACTTCGTTGTCTGGGGGTGGGTGAGAAAGGGGTCAGGATAGAGAGGAAGAGTTTCAGGTCACAAACTGCTGGGCTTTCACCCTGGTGGGAGGTCTTTCCTTGGAGGCCATCATGCTCCCGTCCAGGCGTTTACTGACTGTGGGTCCCTCAGGCCTCTAGGCAGAGCACGGCTGTTTGTACAGGTCACACTTAGAGCTTTCGTTCTTCCACCACGCCATGCGCGTTTGCTCATTTCAAGTGAGGAGAGCAGCATAGCGTTGACGTTTTGCTGTTCTAACCAGCAATGACTCTCCAGCAACCGATGGGGGCCGTATTTTCCGAATGAGAAAAGCAACGCTTCCAAACTCTGTCCACTGAAAACAGCTCTGTGAACTCGGCTATGGGTTTTAACGGCTACCTCTTGACTCTTTAATTTGTCTGGCTCCCTATTGATTTTCCATCCTTGTGGTTTGCGGGCTGGGTTTAGTTTGAGATACAGAACCTAAAGTCTTGGCTCCTGTGTCATCTCCAGCCCTCGGGTGAGGGGGGCCCTGGGTGCCACTGATGGGACCGTGGCTACTCCCCTTCCCACAGTGAGCTGATTCTTCTGGGCAGTTCTCTGTTGTCTGTCCTCTGCCTAGCATGCTGCTGGACCAGCCCTGCCTCTGAGAAGCTTACAGACCCAGCATTCGGCTGGAGAAGCAGGTCCTGAGGTTGGGTGATGAGTGTTTGATTTAAATGGCTGGGGTTTCTCCCAGGCCCTACTGCGGGGTTCCTGGAAGTTGGGAGTACCTGTGAAATGGCACAGGCCCCCAGGTGACCTTTTCTAGAAACTCCCCATGCCTCAGTGTTCTCATCTGTCAAGTGGAGCCACTCACCTCTGCCCTCACAGGTTACTTTTCAAGATGTTCCAGACAGTTCTCTGCCTGGTCTCTCTGTCTTTTGTCATTGCTCATTTACTAAGTGGGGTCGGACACCACTTAGACATAGACTGCAGCATGCCCGTCTCCTCGTCCTTCACTGTCTCCAGGAGTTTGCTCAGGTTCATGTGCCTTGAATCAGTGATACTATCTAACCATTTCATTCTCTTCCAGCACCTTTTCCTTTTGACTTCAACCTTTCCCAGCACCAGGGTCTTTTCCAACGAGTCACCTTTCTGCATCAGGTGGCCAAAATATCGGAGCTTCAGCTTCAGCATCCATCCTTCTAATAAATATTCAGTGTTGATTTCCTTTAAGATTGACTGGTTTGATCTCCTTGCAGCCTAAGAGACTCGCAAGAGTCATCTCCAGCACCACAATTAGAAAGCCTCAATTTTCCAGCACTCAACCTTCTTTATGGTCCATCTCTCACATCCCTACATGACTACTGGAAAAAAACATAGCTTTGACTAGATGGACCTTGGTCAGCAAAGTGATGTCTCTTCTTTTTAATACGCTGTCTAGGTTTGCCATAGCTTTCCTTCCAACGAGCAAGCGTCTTTTAATTTCATGGCTGTAGTCACTGTCTGCAGTGACTTTGAAGCCCAAGACAATAAAATCTGTCACTGATTCCACTTTTCCCCCTTTTTATTTCCTATGAAGTGATGGGACTGGATGCCACAATCTTAGGTTTTTGAATGTTGAGTTTTAAGCAAGCTTATTCACTCTCCTCTTCCACCCTCATCAACAGGCTCTTTAGTTCCTCTTCACTTTCTGCCATTAGAGTGGTGTCGTCTGCATAGTTGAGGCTGTTGATTTTTTCTCCCAGCAATCTTGATTCCTGCTTGTGACTCATCCTGCCTGGCATTTGCATGATGTGCTCTGCACAGAAGTTAAATAAGCAGGGAGACAGTTTATAGCCTTGTGGTGCTCCTTTGTTCTTTCTTTACACTAAGCCTCCTAAAGGCCAGGCACTCAGCCGGCTGTGAAATGGGGAAATGACCTTTTCTAGAAACTCCATGCCTCAGTGTTCTCATCTGTCAAGTGGAGCCACTCACCTCTGCCCTCACAGGTTACTTTTCAAGATGTTCCAGACAGTTCTCTGCCTGGTCTCTCTGTCTTTTGTCATTGCTCATTTACTAAGTGGGGTCGGACACCACTTAGACATAGACTGCAGCATGCCCGTCTCCTCGTCCTTCACTGTCTCCAGGAGTTTGCTCAGGTTCATGTGCCTTGAATCAGTGATACTATCTAACCATTTCATTCTCTTCCAGCACCTTTTCCTTTTGACTTCAACCTTTCCCAGCACCAGGGTCTTTTCCAACGAGTCACCTTTCTGCATCAGGTGGCCAAAATATCGGAGCTTCAGCTTCAGCATCCATCCTTCTAATAAATATTCAGTGTTGATTTCCTTTAAGATTGACTGGTTTGATCTCCTTGCAGCCTAAGAGACTCGCAAGAGTCATCTCCAGCACCACAATTAGAAAGCCTCAATTTTCCAGCACTCAACCTTCTTTATGGTCCATCTCTCACATCCCTACATGACTACTGGAAAAAAACATAGCTTTGACTAGATGGACCTTGGTCAGCAAAGTGATGTCTCTTCTTTTTAATACGCTGTCTAGGTTTGCCATAGCTTTCCTTCCAACGAGCAAGCGTCTTTTAATTTCATGGCTGTAGTCACTGTCTGCAGTGACTTTGAAGCCCAAGACAATAAAATCTGTCACTGATTCCACTTTTCCCCTTTCTATTTCCTATGAAGTGATGGGACTGGATGCCACAATCTTAGGTTTTTGAATGTTGAGTTTTAAGCAAGCTTATTCACTCTCCTCTTCCACCCTCATCAACAGGCTCTTTAGTTCCTCTTCACTTTCTGCCATTAGAGTGGTGTCGTCTGCATAGTTGAGGCTGTTGATTTTTTCTCCCAGCAATCTTGATTCCTGCTTGTGACTCATCCTGCCTGGCATTTGCATGATGTGCTCTGCACAGAAGTTAAATAAGCAGGGAGACAGTTTATAGCCTTGTGGTGCTCCTTTGTTCTTTCTTTACACTAAGCCTCCTAAAGGCCAGGCACTCAGCCGGCTACTCCAGGCTCTGTCAGGTTTGGCGTCATCCTAGGGTTTCTCTGGCTTCAGTTTCCTAAATCTCCACGTCCATCAGAGCAGGCTGCTCACACTTCCTGGGCTGCACGGTAGACCTCTCCTCAGCAGAGTTGCTGTTTTACGTTCGTTTGCATGCTTTTGATGAATACTTGTTTGCATAGGAGACCGTAAGCACCACAGAGATGCCTTTTAATCTCCACCACATGCTCAGTGCCCAGCATAGAGCCTGGAACTCAGCAGGCCCTCCGGAGTTAGAACTGAATGATTGGATGAACAAATGCATGAGCAAACACTCCCAACTTTCTCCTCCCACTTTCATTCTGTTTTGATTCTGAGGCTTTTTTGGGTCACAGAGCACTTTCAGAACTTGACTCAAGCCCTCCAGGAAGATGCCTGTGGGCAAATCATGCAGAGGGACTTTTGTCCCTTCTGGAACTATCACCAGTCCCAGGTCAAGGGCTCTGTTCTAAAAGCTCTGAGCTCTGTTTGACCCATGCTGACAGCCTCCATGATCTTTGAGTCCATCCTCCAGGTTCATTCTGTTGGGGAGGGAGTGCTACCAGGGCCATTCTGGAGGATGTTCTAATGGAGGAGGTAGAGGAACAACACAGAAAGTAGAAAACAGACGCTCCTTCTGGTGTCTAAGGGTGGAGTGGACGATGAGAGTGGTCTCCTGGGAGATCCAGGCTGTGCCTCTGCTTGGCGGTGAAGGATTGAATCTACCTCGCCCTGAACTTGCCTCATCCCTGAGTGCCCCTTTGAGCCAGAGGTTTAAAGCCATCTCCTCCTGCACCTGGATTCAGAGGGTGGAGTCCTGGAGGTTTCCCATTAGAAAGGAGCCTCAGACATCATTTGGCTGAGCTTCTGTGGACCATGCAGAGACAGTATGGTCCACAGATGAGAAGGAGCCCACTGAAGGCAGGTAGGGAGACAGGAGGCTCAGCCCATAGTTGAGGCTTTTTTCCAGATCTTGATTCCTGCTTGTGACTCATCCTGCCTGGCATTTGCATGATGTGCTCTGCACAGAAGTTAAATAAGCAGGGAGACAGTTTATAGCCTTGTGGTGCTCCTTTGTTCTTTCTTTACACTAAGCCTCCTAAAGGCCAGGCACTCAGCCGGCTACTCCAGGCTCTGTCAGGTTTGGCGTCATCCTAGGGTTTCTCTGGCTTCAGTTTCCTAAATCTCCACGTCCATCAGAGCAGGCTGCTCACACTTCCTGGGCTGCACGGTAGACCTCTCCTCAGCAGAGTTGCTGTTTTACGTTCGTTTGCATGCTTTTGATGAATACTTGTTTGCATAGGAGACCGTAAGCACCACAGAGATGCCTTTTAATCTCCACCACATGCTCAGTGCCCAGCATAGAGCCTGGAACTCAGCAGGCCCTCCGGAGTTAGAACTGAATGATTGGATGAACAAATGCATGAGCAAACACTCCCAACTTTCTCCTCCCACTTTCATTCTGTTTTGATTCTGAGGCTTTTTTGGGTCACAGAGCACTTTCAGAACTTGACTCAAGCCCTCCAGGAAGATGCCTGTGGGCAAATCATGCAGAGGGACTTTTGTCCCTTCTGGAACTATCACCAGTCCCAGGTCAAGGGCTCTGTTCTAAAAGCTCTGAGCTCTGTTTGACCCATGCTGACAGCCTCCATGATCTTTGAGTCCATCCTCCAGGTTCATTCTGTTGGGGAGGGAGTGCTACCAGGGCCATTCTGGAGGATGTTCTAATGGAGGAGGGTAGAGGAACAACACAGAAAGTAGAAAACAGACGCTCCTTCTGGTGTCTAAGGGTGGAGTGGACGATGAGAGTGGTCTCCTGGGAGATCCAGGCTGTGCCTCTGCTTGGCGGTGAAGGATTGAATCTACCTCGCCCTGAACTTGCCTCATCCCTGAGTGCCCCTTTGAGCCAGAGGTTTAAAGCCATCTCCTCCTGCACCTGGATTCAGAGGGTGGAGTCCTGGAGGTTTCCCATTAGAAAGGAGCCTCAGACATCATTTGGCTGAGCTTCTGTGGACCATGCAGAGACAGTATGGTCCACAGATGAGAAGGAGCCCACTGAAGGCAGGTAGGGAGACAGGGAAAGGACTCAGCCCATGTTCCCTCCAGTGGGAGGACCTTCTCTGAGCAGCAGTGTCTTGAAGTTCAAAGAGAACAGTGGATGCTAAACTAGCCTGCAGAGGTCATTCCACTGGAATTCTCTGAGGGGCTGCCCATCTAGACAATAATACTGGGTGGATTCTCAATCTGGAGGGTTAGTAAGAAGGTCTCAATGTTGGGTGATCCGTGACCAAACTCCATAGATCAGAATGAGAACTTCCTGCAGTTCTGATGGGCTCTAAATGGGATGAGGGGACTCCACGGAGGGCTCTTGTCTGTCCTTATTGAGACTTGCTAATCTAAGAGGTTGGGAAAACTGGGCTGGGCCCATCAGGATCAGCTCTGTGGCTTTGGCCTCAATCCAATGGCCTTGGTCTGCTCTTGAACCTCTGGTTTGCATCCCATGCCTGTCCCCGCCCCCACCCCCGCCCCCACTAGGATCTCAGCATGGAGGCTGGAGGAGCTGGAGGAGCTGGACGCTGCTTAGCTCCCTGCCTCTCAGAGGGGCTGAGTGCCCTGTCCTGTAGGCCAGGAGGCTTTCCTCCAGCTGTGCTGGTGGCAGTGGCTTCTAAACCCTTCCTTGACTGAGAGGGGCATTTATTTCATTTCCTGCTGGGAGTTCCGTCTGGAATCACATCCCCCCACTGAGTACAAACAGGGCCACGGTGCCACTTCCTGTGTAACACCCTGAACCATCCCCCCAGGAGCGACAGCCAAGGAGCAGCTCAGGGCCTGGGCTGTTCCATCACTTCTTGGGTGACGCTGTGAGAGCTATAAACTACCCTGTAAACTGCACCCCTGTGTGAGTGCTCTGAGCAGTTATGACTGGCCTTGAAAAGCTGTGAGGGCTGGAGTGCATTTCAGGTGTGCCCTCAGGGGCCAGGCCAGGCCAGCAGTGGGAAGAGGCAGGCACCTGAGGGAGACAGGATGTTAGGCAGACATCTGCATGTGTCTGGCTCTGGCTGGGAGGTGGAGTGGCTAACAGCCGGGTGTCCTTCCTTGATTGAAATCATGTGGAGTCTTGCTTGGCTCCTCTTGGGAAATGCTGTCCTAGTTTGACTGTGGGTCTTCTTCCCCACCCCCTGCCGGCTTCCTTCCAAGAAGCCTGTTTTGTAACAGTTGGCCCTGGCTCTCCTGTTCTTATCCGGAGAGGAGACTGTCATCCTTGAAACAGGGCCTCATAAACCTGCGGCAGAGACAGAACATGGTTCTAACTGGAGCGCTGAGCGAGGAGGGCGGGCGGCGGCGGGGAGGCTGCGCTGGTGACAGAGAGATCCACTTTCCCCGGAGAGAAGTCAGTGCATTGGGAGACAGGGGGAAATGTGCTAGAGGAAGGAATTCTTCAACTCAGCTGCCACTTCTGGTGACGGCAAAGGCCACTGTTGCGTCTCCCTTGTTCTTGGTGTGAACACACTCTTGTGGGAGAAATGTGACAAGTCCCTCTTCCCTCCCAAGAACTTCTTATGCAAATGGAACCATGATCACAGTCAAACGCTCCCAAAATCAGGGCCTGCTTTGGGAGGGAGGAGACAGGGTGGTTTCTCATCTTAAGTACGCTCACTGCCCCCAAACAGGCTGCTCCCCACCCCCAACCAGCTGTGACTCCCAGTCTTGGCCCTGCCTTACAAAAATGAGTAAGGACTTTTATTTTGGACTGCAGGCAAGGGAGGGAGGACTCCTTTGTTACAGGAGATCTGTCTTCCTCTGTCACTCTCAGAAACACCCAGAGTGGAGGGAAGGCTGTGGCCACAGGACTTGTGAGATGAACCTGCAGAGCTGAACTGATGGGTTCAAGAGGTGGTGAGACCCTGCCCTGTGCCTGGGGACGAGAGGTGTCTGAGTCATGATCTTATGATGATGATTTTACCTATCTTTCTGGGGAAAAGGAGAAGGGGGTTGGGAAATGCAGAGCTGGGAGCCAAGAGAAGGGAGTTCCCAATCACCTGGGGCAGTGCAGCCTCCCTTGGCGTCTGCTTCCCCAGCTTTAATGGGCTAAATGCCCAGCCCCCTTGCCTCTCAGGATGGCTATCAGGATAAATGAGAAGAAGACCACAAGGGCATCTGCATGTGTCTGGCTCTGGCTGGGAGGTGGAGTGGCTAACAGCCGGGTGTCCTTCCTTGATTGAAATCATGTGGAGTCTTGCTTGGCTCCTCTTGGGAAATGCTGTCCTAGTTTGACTGTGGGTCTTCTTCCCCACCCCTGCGGCTTCCTTCCAAGAAGCCTGTTTTGTAACAGTTGGCCCTGGCTCTCCTGTTCTTATCCGGAGAGGAGACTGTCATCCTTGAAACAGGGCCTCATAAACCTGCGGCAGAGACAGAACATGGTTCTAACTGGAGCGCTGAGCGAGGAGGGCGGGCGGCGGCGGGGAGGCTGCGCTGGTGACAGAGAGATCCACTTTCCCCGGAGAGAAGTCAGTGCATTGGGAGACAGGGGGAAATGTGCTAGAGGAAGGAATTCTTCAACTCAGCTGCCACTTCTGGTGACGGCAAAGGCCACTGTTGCGTCTCCCTTGTTCTTGGTGTGAACACACTCTTGTGGGAGAAATGTGACAAGTCCCTCTTCCCTCCCAAGAACTTCTTATGCAAATGGAACCATGATCACAGTCAAACGCTCCCAAAATCAGGGCCTGCTTTGGGAGGGAGGAGACAGGGTGGTTTCTCATCTTAAGTACGCTCACTGCCCCCAAACAGGCTGCTCCCCACCCCCAACCAGCTGTGACTCCCAGTCTTGGCCCTGCCTTACAAAAATGAGTAAGGACTTTTATTTTGGACTGCAGGCAAGGGAGGGAGGACTCCTTTGTTACAGGAGATCTGTCTTCCTCTGTCACTCTCAGAAACACCCAGAGTGGAGGGAAGGCTGTGGCCACAGGACTTGTGAGATGAACCTGCAGAGCTGAACTGATGGGTTCAAGAGGTGGTGAGACCCTGCCCTGTGCCTGGGGACGAGAGGTGTCTGAGTCATGATCTTATGATGATGATTTTACCTATCTTTCTGGGGAAAAGGAGAAGGGGGTTGGGAAATGCAGAGCTGGGAGCCAAGAGAAGGGAGTTCCCAATCACCTGGGGCAGTGCAGCCTCCCTTGGCGTCTGCTTCCCCAGCTTTAATGGGCTAAATGCCCAGCCCCCTTGCCTCTCAGGATGGCTATCAGGATAAATGAGAAGAAGACCACAAGGGGCATCCTCTTGGGCAGTGGGTCTCCGAGATCGCACCCTCCTTGGGCTGTTTTGTAAGGGCCGATTCTGAGGACTTCCTCCTTGACCATAGACACCTGCCAATGGGGCAGCTCGTGGAAAGCTCTGAGATTTAAGCCTCAGAGGGGAAGTGAAGCCCAGGGAGGGAAAGGGCCTTGATTAAAGTGACTCACCTCTGTGACACTGTGTCCAGCCTAGGATCAGAACCGCGTTTGATTCTAGTCTGCTTGGGGGCCACCAATGTCAGGGATCTCACACCTCTTCCTAGGCTCACACAGGAGCCTGAGAAGAAAGCTCACATCTGCCAGGCCCCCACAGTGTTGGGCTCTGAGAGGGCCATTGTCTCATTGACATTTCCTTGAGCATTCTCAGGGACCCTGTGAGGTAAGGCTTAGTGTTATCCCATTTTTTTTTTTTAAAGATTTATTTATTTATTTATTTTGGGCGGGGGTTGGGTTGGGGAGGGAGGGGAGCAGGCGGGCCACTTCCATTGGTCTTTCATTTCTCTATGTTCATCCCTCTTTGTTCTTTGGCCTGTGTGGGCCTCCCATCGCAGCGGCCTCTTGCTACAGAGCACCGGCTCTGGACGCATGCGCTCCAGAGCTCCGGCTCGGTAATTGGACACATCAGTCCAGCCGCTCCACAGCACGTGGGATCTTCCCAGGCCAGGGCTTGAACCAGCGCCCCTTGCACTGCAAGGCGGTGTCCCCACCCACTGGACCACCAGGAGAAGCCCGGTGTTATCCCATTTTACAGAGGAGAAAAGTAAGGCTCAGACAGAGCAAGTGGCTTACTCAGACCAATGGGTGCAGGGCTGGGATGAGATCCAGGTCTTTCTGATGCTGACTCCTGGACAGAGACGAGGAAGGAGCGACTCTCAGCATCTTTTCCCACCAACCCGGCTGTTCAGGGGAAAAGGAGAAGGGGGTTGGGAAATGCAGAGCTGGGAGCCAAGAGAAGGGAGTTCCCAATCACCTGGGGCAGTGCAGCCTCCCTTGGCGTCTGCTTCCCCAGCTTTAATGGGCTAAATGCCCAGCCCCCTTGCCTCTCAGGATGGCTATCAGGATAAATGAGAAGAAGACCACAAGGGGCATCCTCTTGGGCAGTGGGTCTCCGAGATCGCACCCTCCTTGGGCTGTTTTGTAAGGGCCGATTCTGAGGACTTCCTCCTTGACCATAGACACCTGCCAATGGGGCAGCTCGTGGAAAGCTCTGAGATTTAAGCCTCAGAGGGGAAGTGAAGCCCAGGGAGGGAAAGGGCCTTGATTAAAGTGACTCACCTCTGTGACACTGTGTCCAGCCTAGGATCAGAACCGCGTTTGATTCTAGTCTGCTTGGGGGCCACCAATGTCAGGGATCTCACACCTCTTCCTAGGCTCACACAGGAGCCTGAGAAGAAAGCTCACATCTGCCAGGCCCCCACAGTGTTGGGCTCTGAGAGGGCCATTGTCTCATTGACATTTCCTTGAGCATTCTCAGGGACCCTGTGAGGTAAGGCTTAGTGTTATCCCATTTTTTTTTTTTAAAGATTTATTTATTTATTTATTTTGGGCGGGGGTTGGGTTGGGGAGGGAGGGGAGCAGGCGGGCCACTTCCATTGGTCTTTCATTTCTCTATGTTCATCCCTCTTTGTTCTTTGGCCTGTGTGGGCCTCCCATCGCAGCGGCCTCTTGCTACAGAGCACCGGCTCTGGACGCATGCGCTCCAGAGCTCCGGCTCGGTAATTGGACACATCAGTCCAGCCGCTCCACGGCACGTGGGATCTTCCCAGGCCAGGGCTTGAACCAGCGCCCCTTGCACTGCAAGGCGGTGTCCCCACCCACTGGACCACCAGGAGAAGCCCGGTGTTATCCCATTTTACAGAGGAGAAAAGTAAGGCTCAGACAGAGCAAGTGGCTTACTCAGACCAATGGGTGCAGGGCTGGGATGAGATCCAGGTCTTTCTGATGCTGACTCCCTGGACAGAGAGAACGAGGAAGGAGCGACTCTCAGCATCTTTTCCCACCAACCCTGGGGCCGAGCAGAGCCTGCCTTATGCTGGTGTCAGTTTTGTTTTCTGTCCCCTGTCTCCTCAACTGTGTTCGGCTGATTACGTGGAGATGAACTCATCCTCTGCTGCAGCGGGCTGAGCAGGAAGCGTGGGTAGTGCTGCTGGTGAGGCAGAGGGCTCCCGTCTGGGGTCACCGTCAGCGGTTTCTGCCTGTGCACAGTGGACGCTGCAGCAAGACTGAGCTTCCCCACACTGTTTGGGTTCCCAGGTGGCCCGAAACCCCTGACTTAGGACTGCAAGGCCAGGCTGGCAGCTCCCGAGGCTCCTGACCTTGCCTCTCCTCTTCAGTCTGCCCTAGCTCAGGCCCACCCGTTGTTCGAGGGGCGCCTCCCCATCCCACCCGAGCGGGCCAACTGCCCAGACAGAGCATCAGGCGTCACAAGCACACAGTTCCTTGTTCCTCTCTTGCTCGGACAAGGCTCCCCTTTCAAGCAGCTCTAGGGGCAGCCCTTTAGCCTGCACACTTGCCGCGATGGGGAGCTCACGACTCTTCAAGTTGGCATTTCTAGCCAGTGTATACTGTTATAAGATCTTCATTTATAGAATGTTGTGTATTTTTTATATCTTATATATACATGGTTATAAAATTACATATGTTCATATGCATAAGTATATGTTTATAAATTACATGCAGTTTATATATTACATATAAAATAATTATTAGATATGTACTCTATGTATTCTTATATATGTTAATACATAACATTAGATATATGCTTTATATGTTTTATATACTGTTTGATTACACAGTAAGCACCCTAAATACAAATGAATTGCATTCTGAGAGTACATTCACAGCTCCAGTTTGTTTGTAAGTCCAGCACAAGTTGCCTAGGTACCCAGCCAACACAATCTCCTATACAGGACTGTACTGTATTAGGTTGATAATACTTTTCACACAGATATTGCATACCAAACAAACACAAAAGGTAAAAGGAACATTTTAAATTTTACAGTGCAGTACCTTGAAAAGTATGCCAGGCAGGTGAACTAACTTACGCGATTGGACACGAGCATGTGTGTTCACATTGTAGAACATTCATACTTGAAGGTTCCTACGCAGACTACTTCCTGTTGGCTTATGTGTTTGAATCCAAGCTCTGCTCCTTATGAGTGGCATGTGTCTGGGAGAACTACTTAATCTTTCTGTGCATAGGGCACTCGCTAACATAGTAAGTACAACATAAATTTATCTATCTAACTGGGGAAGCCTGCATGCCAGTTGGACGCGTGCAGCAGGGGGGAGCGGGTGGGTAGTGCTGCTGGTGAGGCAGAGGGCTCCCGTCTGGGGTCACCGTCAGCGGTTTCTGCCTGTGCACAGTGGACGCTGCAGCAAGACTGAGCTTCCCACACTGTTTGGGTTCCCAGGTGGCCCGAAACCCCTGACTTAGGACTGCAAGGCCAGGCTGGCAGCTCCCGAGGCTCCTGACCTTGCCTCTCCTCTTCAGTCTGCCCTAGCTCAGGCCCACCCGTTGTTCGAGGGGCGCCTCCCCATCCCACCCGAGCGGGCCAACTGCCCAGACAGAGCATCAGGCGTCACAAGCACACAGTTCCTTGTTCCTCTCTTGCTCGGACAAGGCTCCCCTTTCAAGCAGCTCTAGGGGCAGCCCTTTAGCCTGCACACTTGCCGCGATGGGGAGCTCACGACTCTTCAAGTTGGCATTTCTAGCCAGTGTATACTGTTATAAGATCTTCATTTATAGAATGTTGTGTATTTTTTATATCTTATATATACATGGTTATAAAATTACATATGTTCATATGCATAAGTATATGTTTATAAATTACATGCAGTTTATATATTACATATAAAATAATTATTAGATATGTACTCTATGTATTCTTATATATGTTAATACATAACATTAGATATATGCTTTATATGTTTTATATACTGTTTGATTACACAGTAAGCACCCTAAATACAAATGAATTGCATTCTGAGAGTACATTCACAGCTCCAGTTTGTTTGTAAGTCCAGCACAAGTTGCCTAGGTACCCAGCCAACACAATCTCCTATACAGGACTGTACTGTATTAGGTTGATAATACTTTTCACACAGATATTGCATACCAAACAAACACAAAAGGTAAAAGGAACATTTTAAATTTTACAGTGCAGTACCTTGAAAAGTATGCCAGGCAGGTGAACTAACTTACGCGATTGGACACGAGCATGTGTGTTCACATTGTAGAACATTCATACTTGAAGGTTCCTACGCAGACTACTTCCTGTTGGCTTATGTGTTTGAATCCAAGCTCTGCTCCTTATGAGTGGCATGTGTCTGGGAGAACTACTTAATCTTTCTGTGCATAGGGCACTCGCTAACATAGTAAGTACAACATAAATTTATCTATCTAATCTTTTTGTAATACTTCTTTTGATAAGAATTCAAAAAGGTCTTATTTTGGAACTCCCTTATCAAAATGCTGATGTTAGATGATCTGTATTTGTTGTCAACACATGCACTCACCTGTCAGTGCCCACACAAAGCACAGAGGAGGGGGTGAGAAGATCGTCTCTGCCCCTTTGTCCCGCCAGGAACCCAGGAGTCTGCACGCCCCCTCTTTCCTTTCTTAGGCTGGATGTTAACAATATCTTCTATAATTTCCCAACTTTATAGGTATAAAGAAGCACCTTCTTCCATGCGACAAGGGAGATCTTCTAGAAATCTCCATTGGCTTAGCTTTATGCTGAACGGGCTGCTGGCATTGCTCTGTCTTGGGGACAAGGACAGTGAGCCTGCCGTTTCTGAGGACCCTTGGGAGTGAAGACAGGGGAAGTGAGAGAGACGCAGGAGGAGGCAGGAGCAGAGTGAGAGACAGGAGGGAAGGCCTTTCTCATTTCAGTCCTGGGTCCCCTCAGCAGCGTCTCCCTCCTTTGTTGCAATGGCATCCTGTTTTCTCAGTATTTTACCTCTGCTACTTCTTTTTTTATTATTATTTATTTATTTGGGGGTGAGGTGGGGTAGGGAGGCAGGGGAGCAGGCGGACTACTTCTATTGGTCTTTCATTTGTCTATTTTCATCCATCTTTGTTCTTCGGCCTGTGTGGGCCTCCCATCGTGGTGGCCTCTGTCGTCACAGAGCAACGGCTCTGGGTGCATGCGCTCCAGAACTCTGGCTCGGTAATTGGGCACATGGGTCCAGCCGCTCCACGGCACGTGGGATCTTCCCAGGCCAGGGATCGAACCGGCGCCCCTTGCACTGCAAGGCGGTGTCCTTATCCACTGGACCACCAGGGAAGCCCCCTCTGTTACTTCTTGAATATTCCTAAGAATCCAGGAGATTGGTGTTACTATCTCCATTTTACAGATTAGGACATGGAAGCCCTCAGGGTAAAATGATTCTCCTTCAGTCAAACAGCTAGGAAGGGATGGAGCCCAGTCATACTTCTGTTTCCTTGCTTTTTTAAATCCAAGCTCTGCTCCTTATGAGTGGCATGTGTCTGGGAGAACTACTTAATCTTTCTGTGCATAGGGCACTCGCTAACATAGTAAGTACAACATAAATTTATCTATCTAATCTTTTTGTAATACTTCTTTTGATAAGAATTCAAAAAGGTCTTATTTTGGAACTCCCTTATCAAAATGCTGATGTTAGATGATCTGTATTTGTTGTCAACACATGCACTCACCTGTCAGTGCCCACACAAAGCACAGAGGAGGGGGTGAGAAGATCGTCTCTGCCCCTTTGTCCCGCCAGGAACCCAGGAGTCTGCACGCCCCCTCTTTCCTTTCTTAGGCTGGATGTTAACAATATCTTCTATAATTTCCCAACTTTATAGGTATAAAGAAGCACCTTCTTCCATGCGACAAGGGAGATCTTCTAGAAATCTCCATTGGCTTAGCTTTATGCTGAACGGGCTGCTGGCATTGCTCTGTCTTGGGGACAAGGACAGTGAGCCTGCCGTTTCTGAGGACCCTTGGGAGTGAAGACAGGGGAAGTGAGAGAGACGCAGGAGGAGGCAGGAGCAGAGTGAGAGACAGGAGGGAAGGCCTTTCTCATTTCAGTCCTGGGTCCCCTCAGCAGCGTCTCCCTCCTTTGTTGCAATGGCATCCTGTTTTCTCAGTATTTTACCTCTGCTACTTCTTTTTTTATTATTATTTATTTATTTGGGGGTGAGGTGGGGTAGGGAGGCAGGGGAGCAGGCGGACTACTTCTATTGGTCTTTCATTTGTCTCTTTTCATCCATCTTTGTTCTTCGGCCTGTGTGGGCCTCCCATCGTGGTGGCCTCTGTCGTCACAGAGCAACGGCTCTGGGTGCATGCGCTCCAGAACTCTGGCTCGGTAATTGGGCACATGGGTCCAGCCGCTCCACGGCACGTGGGATCTTCCCAGGCCAGGGATCGAACCGGCGCCCCTTGCACTGCAAGGCGGTGTCCTTATCCACTGGACCACCAGGGAAGCCCCCTCTGTTACTTCTTGAATATTCCTAAGAATCCAGGGAGATTGGTGTTACTATCTCCATTTTACAGATTAGGACATGGAAGCCCTCAGGGGTAAAATGATTCGCCTTCAGTCAAACAGCTAGGAAGGGATGGAGCCCAGGTGTGAACTTGAGCCCATCTAAAAGTGGGAGAAGAATGGATGCTTCTGAACTGTGGTGCTGGAGAGGACTCTTGAGAATCTCATGGACAGCAAGGAGATCAAACCAGCCAATCCTAAAGAAAATAGACCCTGAATATTTATTGGAAGGACTGATGCTGAAGTGGAAGCTCCAATACATTGGCTGCCTGATGCAAAGAGCCGACTCATTGGAAAACACCCCGATGCTGGGAGAGATTGAAGGTAGGGGGCAAAGGGGACGACAGAGGATGAGATGGTTGGATGGCATCACTGACTCAATAGACATGAGTTGGAGCAAACTCCAGAAGATGGTGAAGGACTGGGAAGCCTGGTGTGCTGCCGTCCATGGAGCTGCAGGGAACTGGATATGAGGGAGCGACGGCCTGACAGCAGTGGTGGTAGGGACCAGGGAATGCGCACGTGAGAATGCATCACGCGGTGGAGGGGTCAGGTGGAGTCAGATGGGGATGGAGCCAGAGACATGGGCAGAGAGAAACCAAGGAAAAGAGAAGTCAGAGAGAGAAGCCAGAAAGAGAGGAAAAGAGGTAAGGAAGGAGAGAAGGAGAAGGGGAGGCAGAGCGGAGGAGGGCCTGAGAGGCGAGGACGTGGACCTGGGACTCCTAGAGAAGCGCCCGCACCTCTCAGTCAGCCCCCGCCTACTGCCCTGCGTGGTCCCTTGCTCTTCCAAGGGCCCCAGGCTCCATGCACACGGGCCTTCTGGAGGGGAGTTTGCCAGGAACTGGGGCTGAAGGAGTGGCCAGAGGGGCGGGGTCCTGAGCTGCTGACCTGGGGCTGCACGTGGAAACCTGTCTCCCCACACTCCGGAGCTCCTGGGCTTCAACTGATCAAGATCTTCAGTCATAGAGCCATTGGCAGAGATGGGACCACAGGCTGCAGTGCCCAGGGTGACTCTGAATGGATCCGCAAACTACAACAAAGACACCAAGCCAAAAGCATTCCCTTCCTACCACCCCGGGCCCCACTTCTTGAATATTCCTAAGAATCCAGGAGATGGCTCCATTTTACAGATTAGGACATGGAACCCTGGGTAAAATGATTCCCTTCAGTCAAACAGCTAGGAAGGGATGGAGCCCAGGTGTGAACTTGAGCCCATCTAAAAGTGGGAGAAGAATGGATGCTTCTGAACTGTGGTGCTGGAGAGGACTCTTGAGAATCTCATGGACAGCAAGGAGATCAAACCAGCCAATCCTAAAGAAAATAGACCCTGAATATTTATTGGAAGGACTGATGCTGAAGTGGAAGCTCCAATACATTGGCTGCCTGATGCAAAGAGCCGACTCATTGGAAAACACCCCGATGCTGGGAGAGATTGAAGGTAGGGGGCAAAGGGGACGACAGAGGATGAGATGGTTGGATGGCATCACTGACTCAATAGACATGAGTTGGAGCAAACTCCAGAAGATGGTGAAGGACTGGGAAGCCTGGTGTGCTGCCGTCCATGGAGCTGCAGGGAACTGGATATGAGGGAGCGACGGCCTGACAGCAGTGGTGGTAGGGACCAGGGAATGCGCACGTGAGAATGCATCACGCGGTGGAGGGGTCAGGTGGAGTCAGATGGGGATGGAGCCAGAGACATGGGCAGAGAGAAACCAAGGAAAAGAGAAGTCAGAGAGAGAAGCCAGAAAGAGAGGAAAAGAGGTAAGGAAGGAGAGAAGGAGAAGGGGAGGCAGAGCGGAGGAGGGCCTGAGAGGCGAGGACGTGGACCTGGGACTCCTAGAGAAGCGCCCGCACCTCTCAGTCAGCCCCCGCCTACTGCCCTGCGTGGTCCCTTGCTCTTCCAAGGGCCCCAGGCTCCATGCACACGGGCCTTCTGGAGGGGAGTTTGCCAGGAACTGGGGCTGAAGGAGTGGCCAGAGGGGCGGGGTCCTGAGCTGCTGACCTGGGGCTGCACGTGGAAACCTGTCTCCCCACACTCCGGAGCTCCTGGGCTTCAACTGATCAAGATCTTCAGTCATAGAGCCATTGGCAGAGATGGGACCACAGGCTGCAGTGCCCAGGGTGACTCTGAATGGATCCGCAAACTACAACAAAAGACACCAAGCCAAAAGCATTCCCTTCCCTACCACCCCCGGGCCCCGAAGCAGAACACCCCACCATGCCACCAGTGGAGGAGACAGCCAGGCCCTGAGCTGCTGAAAACTGAGTGAAGAGTGGTGGCCTCTCCCTTCCCCTGCCCAGGCCTCCCAGGCCACAGGGAGCAGTGAACAGACAGGCCTGCATCCAAGGGGTCTGGCTTCCCATCGGTCATCTCTCGGCTCTGTGGCCTTAAAGGCAAGTAACTAACTCTTGGAGCCTAGGTTTCCTCCTCCGCACGGTGGCCTCTGGTCTTGGAGGACTGGGGCAGGGCTCGGGAGGACGGCAGGACTGGGTCTGGGCTGAGTTTCCCTTTCCCTGTCCCCGTCAGCGTCCTTGTCTGTAAAGCGGGCCAGCTGGACGGCACGCGCTCCTTCCGGCTGTGACACTGAGGGGTGTGACGGACCCAGGGGGCTTGCTGGACCGGTTCCGCGTCTGGGGCCGAGGGCGCGGTCTTTACACTCCTGCACGGACTTACCCTCTCGTATCTCTGCCCATCGGGAGTCCAGCACAAAGAAGCGGGGAGGGGCCCAGGGTTTCGACCTCAAGGCGTTTATGGACAGATGAAAAGCAGCGAGAGGCGGAGAGAGGATTTCCCAGGAAAAGAGTTTCTTTAGGGTGTCCAGCTCTGCACCTGGGCTCTGGATCCTTAGCAATGATGTTCCGGGTGGGGTTCACCACACCTCGCCCCGCCACTTACATTCTCACGTACACATCACACACACACACACACACACACGGGAATAAAGCACACGCCACACTCCCACTCTCACAGACGTACGTGAGGCGCACTGGCATTCACACACACACGCACGCACACACACAAGATGCAAAAGAGAAAGTGTGCCTCATTCTCACAGGCCGTGGGAGACGGAGGGGCGGGAGTTCTCTGTTTGTCTTGGAATCGCTGGAGTTGGCGAATCCTCTGCCCCTTGAGCGACTGAAAAGCCCGCGTGCTGGGAAGAAAGGGCTCGGATTAGTCTCCTCCTCTCACGGGGCAGAGGGGCGGGAACCCAGAGGGCAAGTTGCAACAGCGATCGAGCGGCGCGAGCTGGGTGGCTGGGCTTGGCAGGGACCCGGCTGAGGCAGTGCCCAGGGTGACTCTGAATGGATCCGCAAACTACAACAAAAGACACCAAGCCAAAAGCATTCCCTTCCCTACCACCCCCGGGCCCCGAAGCAGAACACCCCACCATGCCACCAGTGGAGGAGACAGCCAGGCCCTGAGCTGCTGAAAACTGAGTGAAGAGTGGTGGCCTCTCCCTTCCCCTGCCCAGGCCTCCCAGGCCACAGGGAGCAGTGAACAGACAGGCCTGCATCCAAGGGGTCTGGCTTCCCATCGGTCATCTCTCGGCTCTGTGGCCTTAAAGGCAAGTAACTAACTCTTGGAGCCTAGGTTTCCTCCTCCGCACGGTGGCCTCTGGTCTTGGAGGACTGGGGCAGGGCTCGGGAGGACGGCAGGACTGGGTCTGGGCTGAGTTTCCCTTTCCCTGTCCCCGTCAGCGTCCTTGTCTGTAAAGCGGGCCAGCTGGACGGCACGCGCTCCTTCCGGCTGTGACACTGAGGGGTGTGACGGACCCAGGGGGCTTGCTGGACCGGTTCGCGGCTGGGGCCGAGGGCGCGGTCTTTACACTCCTGCACGGACTTACCCTCTCGTATCTCTGCCCATCGGGAGTCCAGCACAAAGAAGCGGGGAGGGGCCCAGGGTTTCGACCTCAAGGCGTTTATGGACAGATGAAAAGCAGCGAGAGGCGGAGAGAGGATTTCCCAGGAAAAGAGTTTCTTTAGGGTGTCCAGCTCTGCACCTGGGCTCTGGATCCTTAGCAATGATGTTCCGGGTGGGGTTCACCACACCTCGCCCCGCCACTTACATTCTCACGTACACATCACACACACACACACACACACACGGGAATAAAGCACACGCCACACTCCCACTCTCACAGACGTACGTGAGGCGCACTGGCATTCACACACACACGCACGCACACACACAAGATGCAAAAGAGAAAGTGTGCCTCATTCTCACAGGCCGTGGGAGACGGAGGGGCGGGAGTTCTCTGTTTGTCTTGGAATCGCTGGAGTTGGCGAATCCTCTGCCCCTTGAGCGACTGAAAAGCCCGCGTGCTGGGAAGAAAGGGCTCGGGATTAGTCTCCCCTCCTCTCACGGGGCAGAGGGGCGGGAACCCAGAGGGCAAGTTGCAACAGCGATCGAGCGGCGCGAGCTGGGTGGCTGGGCTTGGCAGGGACCCGGCTGAGGCAGTGCATCACTGGAGGTCTTTGTTGATCGTTTCCACTTCGGGAAACAGTGTTCTTAAGGTTGATTTTGTAAGCTCAGCTTACAAGGCGGCATGCCAGGGAGAGACTCTCATTCCTCATGCAGAGAGTGCTGAACGCCCTCATCAAAATCCCGTTCAGAGCGTCAGAGCTCGACCGACGGCTACGGGGTCCACGCTCAGGAGCAACGACAGCAGCCGTGCACAGGGGCCGTCTCTTCTGGGCCTGCAGCACAGCATCCGCAGACCTGGACCTCAACAGGCTGACTGTTCACTCACCAGCTATGAAGTCCTGGGCAAGCTACCGTGCATCTCAGTGTCCTCCTTTGAAAAGCAGCCACGGTGGGCTTAGAGCCATCCACATAAGAGGGCGGCAAGGACCTTGTAGGAGAAGGAATGGACTGCTCTCAGAGAAGCGTCTGGTGCTCGACCAGTCCCAGAAAGTGATGGCTTGGTATCACCACCATGTGCCCGGTTTCACGGGAAGCCACTCCCTGGCGTCTTTGCTCCGTGGTGCTGGATGCGGGAGGAGGTGTCCCTCGTTCTTCCCATGAAGATGGTGTGAGCTGGTGACTTGCTCAAGGCCATCCGACTGGCTGGTGGGGGAGGAAGGACAGGAGTCCGCTGAAGGCAGCGAGGTCCCCCGGGGAAGGGGAGCAGGTGTCCCTTCCTGCAGCGCCTCAGCTGAGAGTGCTCACTATCTCCATGGCCCAAGGACATGGTGCTCAGGGCTGTGAGGCCCGCTGACTTGCCGTGAGTGGAAGGCTAGGGCTGAGTGGCACGCTTCCAGCTGGCAGAGGTGGTTGGGAGCCCCCGGGGGCGGGAGGAAGTCGGTGAATAGGTGGGTCCACTCCTTGGCGCTCAGGCTGCGAGGGGAGTGGTGTGCGGTGAGGACGCAGGACAGAGGGCCGGGCCGGCGAACAGTTTGCAACGTGGTGTGAGGGTAATGTGCTTATGTAAAACCAGTGGACCAAAAATACAGACTACGAAAACCCAAAGGCCGCACGATTAGCAAGAAGGAACAAACATGCTATTTTTCCCTCATTTTTCCTCTTGGACTGCGCCATGAAGGCTTCCTCTCGTTCATAAGCAGGAGAGCCTCTTGGCAGTCGGAGCCCCACAGGGCCCAGCTTGGCCTCGGACTTGCTCGTTTGGACCCAAGGTCCATCTGGCTGGATTCGCAGTGTGCATGTCTGTAACTTGGAAATTATTGCTTGCTCCTCTGCTGAGAACGCTGAGATATTGTAAGAAACAAATGAGAAAATAGAGATTTGAGAGAAGTCAACAGATATCCACTGTAGGCTAACTATGTACATGGCACTCTGCTGAATGATGGTGATTCAAAGAAAACCAACCAACGAACCAACATACCAACCAACCAACAACCAGCCAGTCAATCAACCAATCTACCAACTGCTCAGTCAGCCAAATAGTGGAACCTGCTATCTTGTTGGGGAGAGATCTTCACTGAGAAGTTTCAGAATACATGTGAAATGCCCCCCAGGTACCTGATAGGAGGGAGCAGAGCACGGGACCATGAGAGCCTGTACAGGGTAGGGATTGGGGCGCTGAGCTGGCTGGGAGGCCCTGGAGACGCCTCTGGAAGCAGGGCTGAGCTGGCAGTTAGAGGAGGAGCAAGAGAAAGAAGCAGTGGACGGGTGTCCTGACGTCAGGGGTTCCCAGGAATTCCAGGGGCTGGGCACCCCCACTTCCCATCGTACCCACGGCTCTGGCTCCCAGATCCATCCCGAGGGCCCGGCCTCAGCCCCGGCCTCAGCCCCTCACTGCTCTCCCTCAGTCTCTCCCGGGACACGCTGTGGCCACCCAGTTTTTGGTTCCAGGCTGCTGATGTGACTCTGTCATTTCTCCCCAGCTGCTCCTGTCTTTTTAGCTCAGAGGAGCAGACCCTGGCCTGGCCCAGCTAACGTGCAGACCCTGATGCTCAGAGCACATGAAGCGCTGATTTTGCTGTAAGACATCACAGCCATGGGACGAGGTTGGGCGTACTTTCCTGGGACAGTGGCTCATTTTGAGCTATGTCCCCAGATCCTGGGGGTTTTGCCTTCTTCTGCCCCAAGATGGACCCAAGTGGACAAGTTTGGAAGGGCTGTCCCTCTGCTGGAAGGCCCCTTCCCACCTTCTCCATCTGCAGCCCGGCTGTGCTTTCCCCTCTCAGCAGCCCGGACCTCTACACTGTGAGCACTGTTCTGATTCGGCCCTCGCGGGGCCCTGAGCAGCGCCTGCCCCCTCCCAGCTCGCACCCGTGGCCACACCACCACCGGACCGTGGCTTCTGGGGGCTGGGGCGACAGTCTCTCCTCGATATCCATATAGTCTGGCCCAGCCATGGGGCCAGAAAGGTTGGTAGACTGAAGAGGAGTGGCCACCTTGGTGTTGTTGGCAGGAAGTTCAGCCACTCTTCTCCACGGCTCCGCCTTCTCACTGCAGGAGTTCCCACAAGGCATCACCCCGGACCTGGTGGACCTGGATACATCTGTAAGCATCTCATTTCAGGGCACTCTTGGACTGCCGGCCCTCTCCCTGGAGGCAGAGTAGCACAGGCTACTCTGAAGAGCGCAGGCTTGGGGACTCCAGAGCTGTGGGTTCAAATCCCCGTGCCTCCACGAAATGGCCATGTAATCATGAGAAAGCTGTGTCTGCTCTAGTTTGCTGATCTGTGACACTAGAGTGATTGTAATCACACCTAAAACGACCGTGTGCAAACCCATCGCTCCCACCCAGGGTGCCCAGGGTGCCCAGGAAATGGCCACCGTTGTCACGGCAGTTCTCCAAGTGGCTGGTGGGCAGGAGGAGGGCGGAAGGTGGCTTCTTCCAGCTCTGCCTTCCTACTCTTGGGAAGGTGCTTCCAAGCTGGGCACCAGAGCAGCTTTTTGGATGCAATGGTCCAGGCCACATCTCCAGGGAGTGTGTGCTAAGTTGCTTCCGTTGTGTTGGACTCTTTGTGACCCTATGGGCTGTTGCTCTTCAGGCTCCTCTGTCCATGGGATTCTCAAGGCAAGAATACTGGAGTGGTTTTCCACGCCCCCCTCTGCCAGAGAATCATGTATGATCGAATTTCAGAAAATTTGCAAAAATCATCTACCCAGTTAATGCTGATTTGTGAGCATCAGATGGACGAGGTTGGGCGTACTTTCCTGGGACAGTGGCTCATTTTGAGCTATGTCCCCAGATCCTGGGGGTTTTGCCTTCTTCTGCCCCAAGATGGACCCAAGTGGACAAGTTTGGAAGGGCTGTCCCTCTGCTGGAAGGCCCCTTCCCACCTTCTCCATCTGCAGCCCGGCTGTGCTTTCCCCTCTCAGCAGCCCGGACCTCTACACTGTGAGCACTGTTCTGATTCGGCCCTCAGGGGCCCTGAGCAGCGCCTGCCCCTCCCAGCTCGCACCCGTGGCCACACCACCACCGGACCGTGGCTTCGGGGGGCTGGGGCGACAGTCGCTCCTCGATATCCATATAGTCTGGCCCAGCCATGGGGCCAGAAAGGTTGGTAGACTGAAGAGGAGTGGCCACCTTGGTGTTGTTGGCAGGAAGTTCAGCCACTCTTCTCCACGGCTCCGCCTTCTCACTGCAGGAGTTCCCACAAGGCATCACCCCGGACCTGGTGGACCTGGATACATCTGTAAGCATCTCATTTCAGGGCACTCTTGGACTGCCGGCCCTCTCCCTGGAGGCAGAGTAGCACAGGCTACTCTGAAGAGCGCAGGCTTGGGGACTCCAGAGCTGTGGGTTCAAATCCCCGTGCCTCCACGAAATGGCCATGTAATCATGAGAAAGCTGTGTCTGCTCTAGTTTGCTCATCTGTGACACTAGAGTGATTGTAATCACCCCTAAAACGACCGTGTGCAAACCCATCGCTCCCACCCAGGGTGCCCAGGGTGCCCAGGAAATGGCCACCGTTGTCACGGCAGTTCTCCAAGTGGCTGGTGGGCAGGAGGAGGGGCGGAAGGTGGCTTCTTCCAGCTCTGCCTTCCTACTCTTGGGAAGGTGCTTCCAAGCTGGGCACCAGAGCAGCTTTTTGGATGCAATGGTCCAGGCCACATCTCCAGGGAGTGTGTGCTAAGTTGCTTCCGTTGTGTTGGACTCTTTGTGACCCTATGGGCTGTTGCTCTTCAGGCTCCTCTGTCCATGGGATTCTCAAGGCAAGAATACTGGAGTGGTTTTCCACGCCCCCCTCTGCCAGAGAATCATGTATGATCGAATTTCAGAAAATTTGCAAAAATCATCTACCCAGTTAATGTTACACACTTTTTCATCAGCAATTTTCTTCTCCCTCAGAACATGCACCAACCAATGGAAAATGAATTGTTAAATTGGAAATTTCAACACAAGCATCGAAGTGTAATAGATATCACCCTGCCAAGTCATCCTAGAACAAAATCACATTTTCAAAGGGAAATTGAGCCAAGTGGATAAAATGCCTCACCCACCTTGAGAGTCTGGGGGAATAAAGGGAGAGATCTGGGGGAAACACGGCCTGGTAGAGACTGTACCCTGTTTTCTCCCACGTGAAGGGGTAGGTGTCTGGTGAGGGACACTTCAAATCGGTCCCTTACAGAGTGGACATGAGAACTTGCTGTCTGCTTGTGTCTGAGACAAGCAAATCCTGTCTGGTGGCTCTGCGAGGAGCCAGGCTGATGTGCGGCAGGAACGTTGATTCACAATTCTAGAGATCAGATCTAGGACACACCGGTATGTCCCACAGACCCAGCGGGGGCCACACACAGTGAGGGGCCCATCTTGAGCGGCCAGGAGCTGCCCAAGAGAGCAGCCAGGGCAGCTCAAGCAGACTCAGCAGGGAGAAGCCAGTGTACCAGGATCCCCACGATCCCCGAGGGGAAGTGACCAGCAGCAGAGGGCTGTGCTGGACTGGTCCAGGGACTGCCGGGGAATGACCTCTGCAGAAAGAAGTGGCAAGAGCTGGCTTCACACGGGCCCTAGGCTGAGAGAACGAGAAGCCAGCTTAGGGATGGAGCAGAGCAGCTAGGAAGGTTGCTCTCCATTTCTTCTCCTCCTGAAGCTCTCTCATGTGCCAAAGACCCAGGTCCTGGAGGGAGGGGATGCAGGAACCCACACGTGAGGGGTCACGGATGCGAGGGAAGAGGGAAGCCATGGGGGAGTAGGCCCAGGGAGGAGACCAGATGTGACTTTCAATCATGTCTGAAGTTTGAATGAAAACATTTCTTTTTTTTTTTTTTGGCTGCACCGAAGGGTCTTGGTTCTCTAGTCAGGGATCCAGCCCAAGCCTCCTGCAGTGGAAGCAGAGAGTCTTAGCCACTGGATCACCAGGGAAATCTTGATGACAAGACACTTTTAGTTGCCAAAGTGACACAGCTTTGGGACTTTCCTGGCGGTCCGGGGGTTAAGACTCCACGCTCTTAGTACAGGGGCCCAGCTTTGATCCCTGGCCAGGGAACTAGATCCTGCCTGCCGTAACTAAAGATTCCACATGCCACAACAAAGACCTGGCGCAGCCAAATGAATACAAATGAACAACAACAACAAAACCAAAGTCACAGAGCATTTTCGTGACTTCAAGCGACAACAGCACTTCCACGGCCAGAGTGAACTGTGATGTCATGAGCCTTCTGAGGATGGTCCAAGAACAGGAAAAGAACTTTTCCCACTGAATGCATCTTACAGGTGCGACAGGAGGCAAAATCAAGCTGCCTGTGGTTGTACCCTGTGAATCCCTGTGACTCCTGTATCCCGGTCTGCCCGATGCATCCGCTCACAGACAGCCTGAAGACAGCGGGGGCAGACCCTGACTCCCTGCGCAGCCTCGGTGGTCCCTCCCCCTCCATGCCCGCATGCTGAGGTGAGGCAGGTCCCCTCGCCCCGAGGACTGGAGCCTCCACCTTGGTGCAGATCACTCCATGCTCCCCCAGCACCTCTGGGCTTCAAAGACACTTAGGTGACCAAGGCCCAGGCCTTGTGCAGCGCACACCTCAGTGCGAGAGGAAGGAGCTGGACCCCAAAGAGCTGCTGTTCGATGATGGGCGAGTGTGAACCTGCCTTGAGCAGGTGGGGCTGCGGTCTACCCTCAGGGCAGAAGAGGCCTCCTGAAGCAGGCGACCTGGAACAGCAAAAGGTGAGCCCTGTGGATGCTTGAGGGAGAGAGTTCTGGCAAAGGACGGAGAGCAAAAGCCTGGGGTGGGGGTTGGGGTGGGGATGGCTGTGCTGGCAAATGGACAGGGAAGGGCTTGGGAAGTGGGGAGGCGGCGGAGAGCAAGGTGGGCAGGATGCGAGGGAAGAGGAAGCCATGGGGGAGTAGGCCCAGGGAGGAGACCAGATGTGACTTTCAATCATGTCTGAAGTTTGAATGAAAACATTTCTTTTTTTTTTTTTTGGCTGCACCGAAGGGTCTTGGTTCTCTAGTCAGGGATCCAGCCCAAGCCTCCTGCAGTGGAAGCAGAGAGTCTTAGCCACTGGATCACCAGGGAAATCTTGATGACAAGACACTTTTAGTTGCCAAAGTGACACAGCTTTGGGACTTTCCTGGCGGTCCGGGGGTTAAGACTCCACGCTCTTAGTACAGGGGCCCAGCTTTGATCCCTGGCCAGGGAACTAGATCCTGCCTGCCGTAACTAAAGATTCCACATGCCACAACAAAGACCTGGCGCAGCCAAATGAATACAAATGAACAACAACAACAAAACCAAAGTCACAGAGCATTTTCGTGACTTCAAGCGACAACAGCACTTCCACGGCCAGAGTGAACTGTGATGTCATGAGCCTTCTGAGGATGGTCCAAGAACAGGAAAAGAACTTTTCCCACTGAATGCATCTTACAGGTGCGACAGGAGGCAAAATCAAGCTGCCTGTGGTTGTACCCTGTGAATCCCTGTGACTCCTGTATCCCGGTCTGCCCGATGCATCCGCTCACAGACAGCCTGAAGACAGCGGGGGCAGACCCTGACTCCCTGCGCAGCCTCGGTGGTCCCTCCCCCTCCATGCCCGCATGCTGAGGTGAGGCAGGTCCCCTCGCCCCGAGGACTGGAGCCTCCACCTTGGTGCAGATCACTCCATGCTCCCCCAGCACCTCTGGGCTTCAAAGACACTTAGGTGACCAAGGCCCAGGCCTTGTGCAGCGCACACCTCAGTGCGAGAGGAAGGAGCTGGACCCCAAAGAGCTGCTGTTCGATGATGGGCGAGTGTGAACCTGCCTTGAGCAGGTGGGGCTGCCGTCTACCCTCAGGGCAGAAGAGGCCTCCTGAAGCAGGCAACCTGGAACAGCAAAAGGTGAGCCCTGTGGATGCTTGAGGGAGAGAGTTCTGGCAAAGGACGGAGAGCAAAAGCCTGGGGTGGGGGTTGGGGTGGGGATGGCTGTGCTGGCAAATGGACAGAAGGCTGAAGTGGGGAGGGCGGAGGTGAGGCCAGGGGTCACGGGCAGGGGACGGTGGTGGTGGGCACAGTAAGTAGGACCTCGAAGGCCAGTGTTAGGGCCAATTTTGGCTCTGGAAGAGTCAATGAGATGGGCAGTGGGTTCCAGGCAGAGGAGGGAGCAAATCTGACTTTGGGGTGAAAAAATAACTGTGGCAGGTGGAGAGGCACTTGGCACATCTCCGTTGGATCTTGGCCAGGACCCAGCAGCAGGGCCCTGGTTGCCACCGAGTCGGTTGTCCAAGGGGAGGATCTTGGTTAGATGCAGGGTTCCTCTTAGACCGAGGGACCCCAGGGCAGCAGGTACTTTGTGGAAGGACATTAGCACAGTGACAGAAGCAGCCTCGTGCCTTGAGCACTCACCACGGGCCATCAGAGCTTCGAAGCTGGGGGAGTCCTTGCAGCAGCACTGGTAGTGGGCCCACTGTGGCCCCCTTCCACAGGCGCGGACGTGGGGGCCTGCAGAAGTGATCGGCTTTAATCAAGGTCCCAGGCCAGTAAGAGATGGAGGGAGATTGGAGCCCAGGGCCTGGCACCAGTAAGGTCAGTGCTCCGAGCCCCTTCCTACCCAGCAGGTGAAACTAACTGGGTCACAAAATAAGGAGGAAGCCCGTCTTTGTCTTTGTCTGGAGCCCTGACTCCTCGGGCTAGAGGGGGGTCTTGGAACCACGGTGCTGGGTGCTAGGCACAGTGAGCTGCCACCTCTCTCAATGCCCTTAGGAGCCATCTATGAGGAGCCAGACCCCTCCCTGGGCAGTGCGGTCCCTGGGGCCGGGTGGAGTGCAACTCACATTTCTCATCCCTGTTCTTGGAAGTTTCTTTGTTCAAGGTGTTGACTTCAAAACAATCCCAGCCTAGAAGTTGAGAGCTATGCTTTATTCTGCAGAAATTTTTAGAACTTAAGCCCATGAGACAGCATCTCAAGCAGTTTTTTTTTTTTTTTAAGATTTATTTATTTATTTATTTTGGGCGGGGGTCGGGTTGGGGAGGGAGGGGAGCAGGCAGGCCACTTCTATCGGTCTTTCATTTCTCCGTGTTCATCCGTCTCTGTTCTTTGGCTCCTGTGGGCCTCCCATCGCGGTGGCGTCTGTCGTCGCAGAGCGCCGGCTCTGAGCGCATGAGCTCCAGAGCTCTGGCTCGGCAATTGGACACATCAGTCCAGTTGCTCCGCGGCACGTGGGATCTTCCCAGGCCAGGGCTCGAACCGGCGCCCCTTGCACTGCAAGGCGGTGTCCTTACCCACTGGACCACCAGGGGAAGCCCATTTCAAGCAGTTTTGAGAGAATTGTTCCGAGGGGGCAGGGGCGGGGGAGGGATGAGGAGTCAGGTTATATAGAAGTTTGCAACAAAGGGCAGGTAGTTAGAACATCAAACGTGTTTTTGTGAATCCAAGAAAACCGGACATCTTAAGGAATTTAGCGCTGGTCTGATCTTAAGGAATTTAGCGCTGGTCTGTGCAGGCGGAGATGCAGGCGTCTGGGCTCTCTGAAATCACTCCTTTCATCCGCGTCTCACCTACCTAGGGCCAGCCTCCTGTGCTTTTCACAGCCTGAGTTCCCCGGTGCTCACCCCACCGCGTGGCTGGAGCCTAATGGCCGCTGGATCCCAGGTATTGTTCTGCTTCCCGGGTGCCCTCAGGGCTCAGAAATTCACCTTTGGAGGCTGGAATCGCTGCTGACCGTGACATCCTTGTTTATCCATAAGCCAGGAGTACTCCATGTCTCAAAGATTTGTAAGGAAACACCATTTGAGGTTTACACCTGTCTTACTATTCTTTTTTTTAAGACTAGACACTGACATTTTTTAATATTAGAAATGTTAATTTTTATAGTTTGTTCTTCAGATCAGATTTAGAGATTGTTTACTTTGCCTCACTTCAATTTTTGCTGCTGCAACCTTTGTAAAAACCCCAAACTATTAAGGGAACTACATTTGGGAAGCACAGAGACTTTTTTCTTAAATTTTATTTTGTTTATTATTATTATTATTTACAGAGTTCTGTTGTTTACTGCCTCATGGCAACCTGAATCTGCCAGAGGCGTCCATATGCCCCTCCTCTCCTGAACCTCCCTCCCATCTTCTTCCCCACCTCATCCCTGGAGGTCAAAGCTCAGGGACTTCCCTGATGGCCCAGTGGCTAAGACCCCAGATTCCCAATGCAGAGGTCTAGGTTTGATCCCTGGTTTGGGGACCTAGACCCCACATGCTGCAGCTAAGAGTTTGCAGCCTGCAACTTTAAAAAAAAGTCCCCTGGGCTGCAAGGAAGATCTGAGTGCTACAGCTAAGACCCTAGTAAGCCAAATACATAAGTCAATAATATTTAAAAATCATAAATATTCTTTTCAAAAAAGCCCAAAGTTGGATTTTATTTATGCCCATTTTACAGATAGGACAACCAAGAACAGGGAGGGGAATCTCCACAGCTGAGCTGGATCCACACCCAGCCCCCCATGCTTTCCGGATTCCCAAAGACCAGTGGTGCATATGTGAAGTGTGTGTGTTTCTCCTCATTTTAATAGTACATAACCTTCTGAAGGGACGCGTTGTTCATGAATATTGGCCAGCTGCCCAAGTGCTATATGGGATTCGTTTAAACTCAGGCTCTGGCAAATTTGATTTTTACTGAAAATTACCCATTTTTTAACATTTAAAATGTAACCGAGCCATGTGGCCATTGCCGTCTTGGGCAGAAAACATCTTGGATGAATTTGCATTTTTAATTCTTGGCATTTTATTTTGCTTCAGTTCCCAAATAGCATTTTTTTCCCCTTCCTTAAGAAAAAAAAAAACAAAAAACAAAAAACTAAAGAAAGGAGGCAGCCCGCAACAGGGCCAGAGTGCCAAGAAAACAGAATAATAGTGGTAATGTGTGTTCCGTCACTGCTAATTGCACCAAATTTCACCATGTGCCTCCGAAGCCGAGCCCGCCTGCCGCTCTCCAAACCCAGTTCCTCCTGCAGCCACGGAACAGCGGCGGGACAGCTCGCCTGAATGGACTGGCTCCCCCCGCGGGGGCTGCCTGGCAAGGGGGCAGGGGTGGGGCAGGGAGAGGCAGCCCCTGGGGCATGCCCTGTGGAACAGCGAACGGCCTCAGCAGCACCTTTACCCAGGGCGCTCCCGGGGCTGGAGGAGACGGCCCAAGGGTGTCAGAGCCGGACAGAGCTTGAAAGACCCGGGGAAACGAGGCTTGACGGGGGGAAGAGGGAAGGAGGGCTCTGTGAGTCATTGTTCCCCACCTCATCCCTGGAGGTCAAAGCTCAGGGACTTCCCTGATGGCCCAGTGGCTAAGACCCCAGATTCCCAATGCAGAGGTCTAGGTTTGATCCCTGGTTTGGGGACCTAGACCCCACATGCTGCAGCTAAGAGTTTGCAGCCTGCAACTTTAAAAAAAAGTCCCCTGGGCTGCAAGGAAGATCTGAGTGCTACAGCTAAGACCCTAGTAAGCCAAATACATAAGTCAATAATATTTAAAAATCATAAATATTCTTTTCAAAAAAGCCCAAAGTTGGATTTTATTTATGCCCATTTTACAGATAGGACAACCAAGAACAGGGAGGGGAATCTCCACAGCTGAGCTGGATCCACACCCAGCCCCCCATGCTTTCCGGATTCCCAAAGACCAGTGGTGCATATGTGAAGTGTGTGTGTTTCTCCTCATTTTAATAGTACATAACCTTCTGAAGGGACGCGTTGTTCATGAATATTGGCCAGCTGCCCAAGTGCTATATGGGATTCGTTTAAACTCAGGCTCTGGCAAATTTGATTTTTACTGAAAATTACCCATTTTTTAACATTTAAAATGTAACCGAGCCATGTGGCCATTGCCGTCTTGGGCAGAAAACATCTTGGATGAATTTGCATTTTTAATTCTTGGCATTTTATTTTGCTTCAGTTCCCAAATAGCATTTTTTTCCCCTTCCTTAAGAAAAAAAAAAACAAAAAACAAAAAACTAAAGAAAGGAGGCAGCCCGCAACAGGGCCAGAGTGCCAAGAAAACAGAATAATAGTGGTAATGTGTGTTCCGTCACTGCTAATTGCACCAAATTTCACCATGTGCCTCCGAAGCCGAGCCCGCCTGCCGCTCTCCAAACCCAGTTCCTCCTGCAGCCACGGAACAGCGGCGGGACAGCTCGCCTGAATGGACTGGCTCCCCCCGCGGGGGCTGCCTGGCAAGGGGGCAGGGGTGGGGCAGGGAGAGGCAGCCCCTGGGGCATGCCCTGTGGAACAGCGAACGGCCTCAGCAGCACCTTTACCCAGGGCGCTCCCGGGGCTGGAGGAGACGGCCCAAGGGTGTCAGAGCCGGACAGAGCTTGAAAGACCCGGGGAAACGAGGCTTGACGGGGGGAAGAGGGAAGGAGGGCTCTGTGAGTCATTGTTCCAGGGCAGTTTCTTGAGTGCTACTATGTGCTGAGGAGCAAAGACGCTAGACACAGCTCTGCCCCCGCTGGGGGCTGGGACAGCCAGGTACACAGCCCACAGGATCCTAGAGAGTGGACAGTCAGGCGTTATGAGAGCTCCAAGGTGGGGCTCCACCCTCGCGCTCCTCCCCCATGTCATGAACCCTCCCAACCTCAAAAGGCAGGTATTTGACTTCATAGATGAGAGAGCCCAAATAGGGAATGGGTTTTATGCTCAGTTTATTATGAAAGGGGCTTCCCTGGCGGCTCAGTGGTAAAGAATCCACCTGCCGTTCAGGAGATGAAAGAGACGTGGGTTCCATCCCCCGGTTGGGAAGATCCTCTGGAGTAGGAAACGGCCGCCCGCTCCAGTGTGCTTGCCTGGTGAGTCCCATGGACAGAGGAGCTGGGCAGGCTACTGTCCACGAGGTCGCAGAGTCAGACGCAACTGAGTGACTGAGCATGCGCATCCTCACACACCTGGATAAGACAGGTGATGCTTGGAGTGACAGGGTGGCCCCTGTACCCCCATTTTAGGGAAAACAGCGATGAAGAATGCAGTCTGGCCTGCAAGGGGCTAATGGTCAGAGATGGGCAATGAGTAATGTGAAAGCCGGTCATTCCTGTCGACTCCTGCCGACCCCATGGACCGTAGCTCATCAGGCTCCTCTGTCCATGGGATTCTCCAGGCAAGAAGACTGGAGTAAGCTGCCATTTCCTTCTCCAGGGGTCCTCTTGAACCAGGGATCGAACCCAGGTCTCTTGTATTGTAAGCAAATTCTTTACTGTCTGAGCTCCAGGGAAGCTCATGATGCGGGCAACAGAAGACAACAATCCACAAGGAAGATGATTTTACATTCGATCAGTGCACCAAGCTGGCAAAACACACAGGACCGCAGGAAAGAGAGTAACCCAGTGAAGCATGGAAGCTGCCAGAAAGGCCTGGAAACGCTCTGTGTATCTGCGAACGGCCCAAGCCTTTACCCAGGGCGCTCCCGGGGCTGGAGGAGACGGCCCAAGGGTGTCAGAGCCGGACAGAGCTTGAAAGACCCGGGGAAACGAGGCTTGACGGGGGGAAGAGGGAAGGAGGGCTCTGTGAGTCATTGTTCCAGGGCAGTTTCTTGAGTGCTACTATGTGCTGAGGAGCAAAGACGCTAGACACAGCTCTGCCCCCGCTGGGGGCTGGGACAGCCAGGTACACAGCCCACAGGATCCTAGAGAGTGGACAGTCAGGCGTTATGAGAGCTCCAAGGTGGGGCTCCACCCTCGCCTCCTCCCCATGTCATGACCCCTCCCAACCTCAAAAGGCAGGTATTTGACTTCATAGATGAGAGAGCCCAAATAGGGAATGGGTTTTATGCTCAGTTTATTATGAAAGGGGCTTCCCTGGCGGCTCAGTGGTAAAGAATCCACCTGCCGTTCAGGAGATGAAAGAGACGTGGGTTCCATCCCCCGGTTGGGAAGATCCTCTGGAGTAGGAAACGGCCGCCCGCTCCAGTGTGCTTGCCTGGTGAGTCCCATGGACAGAGGAGCTGGGCAGGCTACTGTCCACGAGGTCGCAGAGTCAGACGCAACTGAGTGACTGAGCATGCGCATCCTCACACACCTGGATAAGACAGGTGATGCTTGGAGTGACAGGGTGGCCCCTGTACCCCCATTTTAGGGAAAACAGCGATGAAGAATGCAGTCTGGCCTGCAAGGGGCTAATGGTCAGAGATGGGCAATGAGTAATGTGAAAGCCGGTCATTCCTGTCGACTCCTGCCGACCCCATGGACCGTAGCTCATCAGGCTCCTCTGTCCATGGGATTCTCCAGGCAAGAAGACTGGAGTAAGCTGCCATTTCCTTCTCCAGGGGTCCTCTTGAACCAGGGATCGAACCCAGGTCTCTTGTATTGTAAGCAAATTCTTTACTGTCTGAGCTCCAGGGAAGCTCATGATGCGGGCAACAGAAGACAACAATCCACAAGGAAGATGATTTTACATTCGATCAGTGCACCAAGCTGGCAAAACACACAGGACCGCAGGAAAGAGAGTAACCCAGTGAAGCATGGAAGCTGCCAGAAAGGCCTGGAAACGCGCTCTGTGTATCTTAAGGATAGAAGGGCCCCAGAGGACAGCTAAGACAGGTGCAGATTAACATGGCTCCCTGCCTGGGCTCCACCTTCTCTGGCTGTGTGGCCACAGGCCAGTGGCTCGGCGTCTCTGGGCTCTCCTTTTTGTGTCTTCGTAACAGAGTAGTAACTGAACAGTGTCTAGCACTCAAGGCTGTTGTGAAGATGAAAGAAATTAGATGTACACACAAAGTACATATATGCGTGCCCATGTCGCCTTGAGCCAAGAGTGGGGCAGAAACAATGTCCTCAGTGCACACGAGGTGAGGCGGGGCGGGCCGGGCCGCTTCTGTACCTCCTTGAGCCTTTGTGCAATTCCTCAGTATCTCAACCCACTCCCTCCAGAGACTGACTTGCGGGGCCATTCAGCCTGCTTTGCGAAGTGAGGAAGCCACATTTGAATTTGTCAGAAAAACAAAAAACAAAAAAACAACAAAAGCCCCAAACCAAACAAACACTGCGCGCCACGGCCGCTGTTTCCTTCCGCCGGCGCCTTCCACAATATGGTGCGGTGGGCCGGGAAAGCTTGGCCACAGATGGAGTGCTTGGGACCAGCCCTGTTTTCTAAATACCCGCTTCCTCAGTGTAAATGATAATGCTCAGACACATGGTGCCGCTTGGCTCCCGGGAGGCTCCGGCATCCACGCTTTTCTTGGCCTGGTGCCCCGGGTCCCGCTTTCTCCCTCCAGATGGCAGGCTGGAGAATCCTTCAAGAGGAAAGGCTGCAGATGCGGACGCTCCGGTTAGAGACAGGGCGGTCCCGCGGACCCTCGCCGGCTGCCACTCACTCTTTGCTGTCTAACCTGGGACCTTGTGGGACAACCTGGACGACAGGGTCATGCGTAGGGGCCCCTTGAGATGATGTCCAGGTGGGGCTGGGACTCGAACCCAGCTCTGGGGTGTCTGCGTTCTCGAACCTTTTCCTCCTTCCAGAGAGGGTATGTGCTTGAGGACTGCACTGAGCACCTCTTTCAGAGGCAGCAAGGAGAGGGTGGGAGGAGGCGGGGGTGCTCATCCCACGCCGGAAGGAAGTCTCTGCTTTTGCACATTCAGGCCTGCAGCAGCCGCGCGGAGTGGAAAGAAGCACGTTCCCGAGTGTTCAGTCGCCCTGGACTCTTTGCACCTCCGCGGACTGTAGCCCACCTGGCTCCTCTGTCTGTGGAATTTCCCAGGCGAGAATACTGGGGTGGGCTGCCAGTTCCTTCTCCAGAGGATCTTCCTGACCCAGGGATCAAGCCGCATCTCCTTCCTCACCTGCATTGGCAGGTGGATGCTTTACCGCTGAGCTACCCCGTGGAAAGAAGGCGACCTTGGCATTCCTACACCCCTGACTTTGGAGTCTGCCTCCCCTCTGTACGAATGACTTCTGCTGAAGCTCTTGGAAGCCTACCTTCCTTATCTGTGAAATGGAAACCGAGGCGCCAGGGGCTGGACATGGGGGAGCAGGCAAGGCGGGATGCCTTGTCTGCAGGGAATTTCAACAAACTAATAAAAGCGACTCAAACTGGAGTTGACTTTAATTACCACTGTGCACTGACAATTCCAGACAATGTCAGTGATAGAATAGTCCTCCCCGAAATGTTCTTTGTTGGTCTAAGTTTTTACACAATCACTGCATTTAATGGTGAATCTAAGCATGGTCTCTTTCAGTTCACATGTTTTTATCACTTGCCCTTCAATATATGTTGTATTCAGTATGAAAGCTATGTACTCTTGGCACCTAAAGATGCCATGCGAGGACTCAACAACATGCATTCCTTAGCTGGATGGTGTCCTAACAGCACAGAATTGCTTCAGCTTTCTCTGGACACCCACTGGTACTATATGTGTCAGCCACTCGATGGCATCCAACTCTTTGTGACCCCATGGACTGTCGTCTACTAGGCTCCTCTGTCCCTGGAATTCTCCAGTCAAGAATACGAGAGTGGGTAGCCATTCCCTTCTCTACGGGATCATATATTCCCATATTTAAATAGTAGATTTGAGATATAACAATAACGTCATAGTGATTGGAAAGACATAAAAACAATGCTTGAGTGATTTGGATTAAATGGTATAACACATGGGAAGTACTCGCTCCAAGATAGTGCCTGGCACCTCTTTCAGAGGCAGCAAGGAGAGGGTGGGAGGAGGCGGGGGTGCTCATCCCACGCCGGAAGGAAGTCTCTGCTTTTGCACATTCAGGCCTGCAGCAGCCGCGCGGAGTGGAAAGAAGCACGTTCCCGAGTGTTCAGTCGCCCTGGACTCTTTGCACCTCCAGGACTGTAGCCCACCTGGCTCCTCTGTCTGTGGGATTTCCTGGGCGAGAATACTAGAGTGGGCTGCCATTTCCTTCTCCAGAGGATCTTCCTGACCCAGGGATCAAGCCGCATCTCCTTCCTCACCTGCATTGGCAGGTGGATGCTTACCGCTGAGCTACCCCGTGGAAAGAAGGCGACCTTGGCATTCCTACACCCCTGACTTTGGAGTCTGCCTCCCCTCTGTACGAATGACTTCTGCTGAAGCTCTTGGAAGCCTACCTTCCTTATCTGTGAAATGGAAACCGAGGCGCCAGGGGCTGGACATGGGGGAGCAGGCAAGGCGGGATGCCTTGTCTGCAGGGAATTTCAACAAACTAATAAAAGCGACTCAAACTGGAGTTGACTTTAATTACCACTGTGCACTGACAATTCCAGACAATGTCAGTGATAGAATAGTCCTCCCCGAAATGTTCTTTGTTGGTCTAAGTTTTTACACAATCACTGCATTTAATGGTGAATCTAAGCATGGTCTCTTTCAGTTCACATGTTTTTATCACTTGCCCTTCAATATATGTTGTATTCAGTATGAAAGCTATGTACTCTTGGCACCTAAAGATGCCATGCGAGGACTCAACAACATGCATTCCTTAGCTGGATGGTGTCCTAACAGCACAGAATTGCTTCAGCTTTCTCTGGACACCCACTGGTACTATATGTGTCAGCCACTCGATGGCATCCAACTCTTTGTGACCCCATGGACTGTCGTCTACTAGGCTCCTCTGTCCCTGGAATTCTCCAGTCAAGAATACGAGAGTGGGTAGCCATTCCCTTCTCTACGGGATCATATATTCCCATATTTAAATAGTAGATTTGAGATATAACAATAACGTCATAGTGATTGGAAAGACATAAAAACAATGCTTGAGTGATTTGGATTAAATGGTATAACACATGGGAAGTACTCGCTCCAAGATAGTGCCTGGCACCTGGTGGTTGCTAACTAAATCTGAGTTACCTTTCATCAGGAAATGTGGGTCCTTCAGCTGTCAAGGTGGCCGTGAGACCATCCTACAGGGATTTTGGTTCCAGTCTTAGCTTTCCTGGCTCTTGGCATATCACCCAAGTCCATGAAGTCTAGTTTCTTTTTCTGGAAAATGTGACCCTGCTGTCTACTCCAGTGGGAAGCCGTGAGCTTGCCTCTGCAAAGTGCCTGGGGCTGTGGGGTCTGGTCCTACTCAGCAGCTGACCCTGCGCTCCATTCCCCCTTTCTGAACTTTTCTTTTGGATCTTCACCTAGTCTTGGCTTCCTAAGATTGGCTCTTCTGGAGGACAGAGAGTAGGTTCTTTGTCATAATCTGGAGTCTTTCTTGCAAGAGATGGAGAAACGTACTGGGCTCTCCTAAGAAAAGGGGACTTTAGTGAGAGGATGTCAAGGAGTGTTTGTGTGCGGGGGGATGGAGGAGCTCCTGAAATGGATGGGAAATCCAACAACTAGTCCTCAGAATGGGCAGAAACAAAGACACCTTGGGGTGAAGTGGAGGAAGCAGGAAGAACAGCTGCACCGTTACAATGGAAGCAGCCTGGCCAAGAGGCTACCGCCACCCCCTTTAAGGTGCTGCAGCTACAATGAAACCTCCCTTCTCTACTCACACTGCTCTGATGTGATGATTTAAGATTCAGATCCTGGAAGACAGGCTCTGATTGGCTGACCGGGGCTGGGACAGCTAGAGTCTGGTCTTTAAGCGGCCAGAATGGAGGCTTGTTCTGGAAGCCCTCCCAGAGAACACACGTTGAGGAAGAGCTGGTTTCCCCGGAGTAATCTGAGGATTTCTTAGGCAGAGGCATTAGTTATGGGACAACTGTAGTTCTTGAGAACCCACCACACTCCCCTTGGATCTTTTTCCCTCTCTACTCATTGGCAGGGACACTGGATAACTCTCCTCCTGGTCTACCCAAGAGAGGTTCTCATAATAACTGATGAATATGAAACGCTTGACTGCCTAACCTTGGTCAGATGGATAATGCTTCTGTCTGAATAGCAGAGAGACTGGCATTTAGTTGCTTCTAACTGAAGGTGAAGGTGAAGCTAGAAGTAAACTTTTGGTATAAGCAAGGGATTGTACTCTGCTTATCACATGTGTCTAATTTTCCTAATTATAACTAGAGTCCTAGGGGTTTATGCCATTACTCTTTTTTTTGCAGGTGCAAAACCAAGGGTCAGAGAACTCCAGAAGAATTATTTACTGTTTCAGTTAACCATCAGAGATTGACCAGAGTTAAATAGAGCCAAAGGGAAGGAAATGCAGAAGGGCTGATAGCATCGGGAAGAAGCCAATGAATCAGATCTGGAAAAGACAGGAATCAGAAATTCCCCGGGGACCCAAGTAGCAGAAACCAGTGCTGTCCTCTAGGGAAAATGAGTTATAGTTTTTTCCCGAACCCATGCCATTGCGGTCAAGAGTTACATCTTGAGAAGATAGAGTCTGATGGTTTGGGGGTGCCTTTCCTGAGTGGACAGCCATGGGAGTCTCCTACAGTCCTGCGCTTAGAAGAGCCTTGCGTTTGGTTCAACAGTCTGTTGTCACCATATTGAATTCTTAATAATTTTGGAACGCGAGGCCTCACACATTATGTAGCCAGTCCTGCTGCATTCAGGCGAAGGCGAGACACTTTAATGGTCCTGGCAAGACCGTGTGCGGTGGTGAGCAGGTCGTTTTCTAGAGCATCCCTGGGGATACCGTCATAGGAAGGGACTGAATGCCAGGTGCGCCAACACAGAGGCAAAGGCAGTGGGTGTTCATTACAGCCCTTGTGTTGTCAGCAACTAACATCCCCCACACTCCCTGTGCTTACAGTGTTACTTTGCAGCACTTCCACCCGAGTTTCATCGGCCAGAAGTAGTTGTAGGACCTTGACTTAACTGCACAGAGGCTGGAGAATGAAGTGTTCAGGATGTGAAAATGAGATTAAAGAGCATCTAACTAGTCTCTGCTGCAGCTATTTGCCCATGATCTTAAGTCACCCAAATTACAGATGGATCTTCTGTTATGGGACTGGCATTTAAGGGGTTTTGCTAAATCTCATAATAACTGATGAATATGAAACGCTTGACTGCCTAACCTTGGTCAGATGGATAATGCTTCTGTCTGAATAGCAGAGAGACTGGCATTTAGTTGCTTCTAACTGAAGGTGAAGGTGAAGCTAGAAGTAAACTTTGGTATAAGCAAGGGATTGTACTCTGCTTATCACATGTGTCTAATTTTCCTAATTATAACTAGAGTCCTAGGGGTTTATGCCATTACTCTTTTTTTTGCAGGTGCAAAACCAAGGGTCAGAGAACTCCAGAAGAATTATTTACTGTTTCAGTTAACCATCAGAGATTGACCAGAGTTAAATAGAGCCAAAGGGAAGGAAATGCAGAAGGGCTGATAGCATCGGGAAGAAGCCAATGAATCAGATCTGGAAAAGACAGGAATCAGAAATTCCCCGGGGACCCAAGTAGCAGAAACCAGTGCTGTCCTCTAGGGAAAATGAGTTATAGTTTTTTCCCGAACCCATGCCATTGCGGTCAAGAGTTACATCTTGAGAAGATAGAGTCTGATGGTTTGGGGGTGCCTTTCCTGAGTGGACAGCCATGGGAGTCTCCTACAGTCCTGCGCTTAGAAGAGCCTTGCGTTTGGTTCAACAGTCTGTTGTCACCATATTGAATTCTTAATAATTTTGGAACGCGAGGCCTCACACATTATGTAGCCAGTCCTGCTGCATTCAGGCGAAGGCGAGACACTTTAATGGTCCTGGCAAGACCGTGTGCGGTGGTGAGCAGGTCGTTTTCTAGAGCATCCCTGGGGATACCGTCATAGGAAGGGACTGAATGCCAGGTGCGCCAACACAGAGGCAAAGGCAGTGGGTGTTCATTACAGCCCTTGTGTTGTCAGCAACTAACATCCCCCACACTCCCTGTGCTTACAGTGTTACTTTGCAGCACTTCCACCCGAGTTTCATCGGCCAGAAGTAGTTGTAGGACCTTGACTTAACTGCACAGAGGCTGGAGAATGAAGTGTTCAGGATGTGAAAATGAGATTAAAGAGCATCTAACTAGTCTCTGCTGCAGCTATTTGCCCATGATCTTAAGTCACCCAAATTACATTCTGTATATTCTCTATTGAAGAATGATTGTCAGTGAGTAAGTGAGGAATAGGACTTGAGATCAGAAATGAAGGGAAAAAAATAAAAGTAAAGGCCTGAAAAAACTGCAAGACAGCAACCTGCTTTCTTTCTTTTTTTTTTTTAAAAGATTTATTTATTTATTTATTTTGGAGGGGTGAGGTAGGGAGGGAGGGGAGCAGGCAGGCCACTTCTATTGGTCTTTCATTTCTCTATTTTCATCCATCTTTGTTCTTTGGCCCGTGTGGGCCTCCCATCGCGGTGGCCTCTGTTGTTGCAGAGCACCAGCTCTGGGCACACGCGCTCCAGAGCTCCAGCTCGGTAATTGGACATATGGGTCCAGCCGCTCCGTGGCACGTGGGATCTTCCCAGGCCAGGGATCAAACCGGTGCCCCTTGCGCTGCAAGGCGGTGTCCTTACCCACTGGACCACCAGGGAAGCCCAGCAACCTGCTTTCAAATGAGGATCTCCATTGGCACAACTCTCTCTGGCATCTGAGGTGAAAAAATTTTAAAAATGTATTAAAATTAAAACCAGGACTTCCCAGGAGATGAATAAATTGTCAACCAGACACAGCTGAGAAAAGAACAAATGAATTAGAAGATTAAACTGGTTAAGTCTTTCAGGATCTAGCCCACGGAATTAGAACTCAAATCTAATAAAGGCACAGAAAATGTAAAAAAGAACTTAAGAAAATTTGAAGACAGAATGAAGCACTTAAGTCTATAACTATAGCATGGCAAATATGAAAGAAATAGCAATTATGAGAGAAATAAATAGACATGGAATATAGAACGAGAAGCTTTAACATACATCTAGTGGGCTGCAATTCATTAAAATAGAATATATAAGAACTTAAGACTTACGAAGATATAAAATCCCCATCGAAGTTCAAGAGAGAGATGGGCAAAAGACAGCAAAATGGTAATTTAAACAATAACACCTGAAAAATTTTCAGAAGTGCAGAAGATCCATTAAGCCCCACACTTAGAGACTTTATAGTGAAATTTCAAAAGAAAAGTAGTTGTAGGACCTTGACTTAACTGCACAGAGGCTGGAGAATGAAGTGTTCAGGATGTGAAAATGAGATTAAAGAGCATCTAACTAGTCTCTGCTGCAGCTATTTGCCCATGATCTTAAGTCACCCAAATTACATTCTGTATATTCTCTATTGAAGAATGATTGTCAGTGAGTAAGTGAGGAATAGGACTTGAGATCAGAAATGAAGGGAAAAAAATAAAAGTAAAGGCCTGAAAAAACTGCAAGACAGCAACCTGCTTTCTTTCTTTTTTTTTTTTAAAAGATTTATTTATTTATTTATTTTGGAGGGGTGGGAGGGGAGCAGGCGGGCCACTTCTGTTGGTCTTTCATTTGTCCATTTTCATCCATCTTTGTTCTTTGGCCCATGTGGGCCTCCCATCGCAGTGGCCTCTGTTGTCGCAGAGCACCAGCTCTGGGCACACGCGCTCCAGAGCTCCAGCTCGGTAATTGGACACATCGGTCCAGTGACTCCGCAGCACGTGGGATCTTCCCAGGCCAGGGATCGAACCGGCGCCCCTTGTACTACAAGGCGGTGTCGTTATCCACTGGACCACCAGGGAAGCCCAGCAACCTGCTTTCAAATGAGGATCTCCATTGGCACAACTCTCTCTGGCATCTGAGGTGAAAAAATTTTAAAAATGTATTAAAATTAAAACCAGGACTTCCCAGGAGATGAATAAATTGTCAACCAGACACAGCTGAGAAAAGAACAAATGAATTAGAAGATTAAACTGGTTAAGTCTTTCAGGATCTAGCCCACGGAATTAGAACTCAAATCTAATAAAGGCACAGAAAATGTAAAAAAGAACTTAAGAAAATTTGAAGACAGAATGAAGCACTTAAGTCTATAACTATAGCATGGCAAATATGAAAGAAATAGCAATTATGAGAGAAATAAATAGACATGGAATATAGAACGAGAAGCTTTAACATACATCTAGTGGGCTGCAATTCATTAAAATAGAATATATAAGAACTTAAGACTTACGAAGATATAAAATCCCCATCGAAGTTCAAGAGAGAGATGGGCAAAAGACAGCAAAATGGTAATTTAAACAATAACACCTGAAAAATTTTCAGAAGTGCAGAAGATCCATTAAGCCCCACACTTAGAGACTTTATAGTGAAATTTCAGGATATCAAAGAGAGAAAATCATGAAGACCACCAGAGAATAAAGCATAGATTTCTTTCAACAGAACACCAATCAGATTATTAGCCAAATTGTTATGAACAGCAACATAAGCCAGAAAGAAATGGAATAAATATCTTTGAAGTTGAAATAGAATAATTGTGAACCTACAATTCAATACCCAATTAAACTGTACTTTAAGGGCAAGGATGACAAAGATATTTTTAGATAAGCCAGAACATAGAATAGAAATTACATACAGTTGCTTTCTACCATAATTATTAAATGGATTACTTAAAAAAGACAAAAATAGTAAAACAAGAGTATACAGTGGGAAAAATACAGCCTCTTCAGTAACAGGTATTGGGAAAACTGGACAGCTACATGCAAAAGAATCAAACTGGACTATTTTAACACCAAAAATAAGTTCAAAATGGATTAAAGATTTAAATGTGAGACCCGAAACCGTAAAGACATCATGGACTGTATGCTTTTGGGCATGGGTCTCAGAAATGCTTTTTATGGCATTAAAAAAAACCTTATTTATTTTTGGCTATTTTGGGTTTCACGGCTGCCACAGGGTCTTCTCCAGTTGCAGGAAGTGGGGGCTACTCTCTAGCTGAGGTGAGCAGGCTTCTTGTTGTGGTGACTTCTCTTGTTGTGAAACTTGGGCTCTACGGCACACGGGCTTCAGTAGTTGTGGCACAGTCTTTCAGGATCTAGCCCACGGAATTAGAACTCAAATCTAATAAAGGCACAGAAAATGTAAAAAAGAACTTAAGAAAATTTGAAGACAGAATGAAGCACTTAAGTCTATAACTATAGCATGGCAAATATGAAAGAAATAGCAATTATGAGAGAAATAAATAGACATGGAATATAGAACGAGAAGCTTTAACATACATCTAGTGGGCTGCAATTCATTAAAATAGAATATATAAGAACTTAAGACTTACGAAGATATAAAATCCCCATCGAAGTTCAAGAGAGAGATGGGCAAAGACAGCAAAATGGTAATTTAAACAATAACACCTGAAAAATTTTCAGAAGTGCAGAAGATCCATTAAGCCCCACACTTAGAGACTTTATAGTGAAATTTCAGGATATCAAAGAGAGAAAATCATGAAGACCACCAGAGAATAAAGCATAGATTTCTTTCAACAGAACACCAATCAGATTATTAGCCAAATTGTTATGAACAGCAACATAAGCCAGAAAGAAATGGAATAAATATCTTTGAAGTTGAAATAGAATAATTGTGAACCTACAATTCAATACCCAATTAAACTGTACTTTAAGGGCAAGGATGACAAAGATATTTTTAGATAAGCCAGAACATAGAATAGAAATTACATACAGTTGCTTTCTACCATAATTATTAAATGGATTACTTAAAAAAGACAAAAATAGTAAAACAAGAGTATACAGTGGGAAAAATACAGCCTCTTCAGTAACAGGTATTGGGAAAACTGGACAGCTACATGCAAAAGAATCAAACTGGACTATTTTAACACCAAAAATAAGTTCAAAATGGATTAAAGATTTAAATGTGAGACCCGAAACCGTAAAGACATCATGGACTGTATGCTTTTGGGCATGGGTCTCAGAAATGCTTTTTATGGCATTAAAAAAAACCTTATTTATTTTTGGCTATTTTGGGTTTCACGGCTGCCACAGGGTCTTCTCCAGTTGCAGGAAGTGGGGGCTACTCTCTAGCTGAGGTGAGCAGGCTTCTTGTTGTGGTGACTTCTCTTGTTGTGAAACTTGGGCTCTACGGCACACGGGCTTCAGTAGTTGTGGCACACGGGCTCGGTAGTTGTGGTTTCGAGGCTCTAACACAGGCTCCATAGTTGTGGCTCCTGGGCTTAGTTGCTCTGCAGCATGTGGGATCTTCCCAGATCAGGGATCGAACCTGTGTCTCTTACATTGGCAGGTAAGCTCTTCACCACTGAGCTACCAGGGAAGCCCAACTTTTTGAGAATATGTCTCCTTAGGCAAGAAAAACACAAATACAAGCAAATGAGACTACATCAAACTAAAAAGATTTTTCACAGTGAAGGAAACTCTGCAAGACAAAAAAGCCTACTGAATGGGAGAAGATATTTGCAGGCGATATATCTAATAAGGGGTTAATATCCAAAATACACAAATAACTCTTACAAGTCAACATCAAAATAGCCCTTATTTGTGGAACCTAAAAATTGATACAAATGAACTTACAAAACAGAAACAGACTAGCAGACTTAGAAACCATTTCTAGTGGATGGCACTGCCTTGGAATCCCACCCTTGGTCGGTGCTACTCATGCTCACATCTTATGCTCTGTGGCATGTCATTTGTTAAAAGTGTAGGTTTTGACCTAAAAGCTAATTTCACATACGTAAAAATGCAATTCCAGACAAACTGACACATGGAGAACCTTCTAGACATGAGGCAATGTGCTAAGGCAGATGAGGAAGCTGATCTGATAACAGAACTTCCAAGTAAATGAAGAAAAAAAGGGACAGAATTCAAGTAAGAAATAGACACGTCTATCACTTTGGCTGAAGATTTTGAACACTCTTCTCTCATTAATCAATAGAACATAGATCAATAAGAAAATAAAAGACTTGAACACCACCATCAACCTATTTGACCTTATTGATGGTCTATAGACTATTACATACAGTTGGAGAAAAAAGAATATACTTTTTAAAGTGAAACACTCATTATGATAGCCCATATGCTGTGTTGTAAGTATCGGTGAATCTTAAAAGAATACAATGCAATACAATACTATAGTCCCTGACCACACTAACACCAAATGAGAACACAATAGTAAAAATAAATCTGGAAAATCTTCAAATATTTGAAAGCAAAACAACATGCTTTAAATAACCTGTGGGGCAAAGAAACACAAAGGAAATATTAGACAATATAAGGAATCTGTAAAAATGTACAAGGAGAGTAATTTTGCAGTGTTTCTTGAGAGAAGGTTAATACATGAAAGTCTACTGTATTTCTACATAATAACAAGACATAGAGGCAGCCCAAGTGCCCATCAACAGATAGGAGGATAAAGATATAGTACACACACACACACACACACACACACACACAAAATGGAACATTTATATAGCCATAAAAAGAATGAAATTCTGCCATTTGTACCAACACAGGTGACCCTACAGAATATTATGTTTAGTGAAATAAGTCAGAGGAAGCCAATACTTTGTGATAGTACTTATATATGGAATCCAAAACATAATAAAATAAATGCACATGCAAAATCAGAAACATACTCAAAACAAACTGTGGTTCTCAAAGGGAAGAGGCAAGAGGGGAATGGCAAATGTTGGTGCTAGATCAAGAGATACAAAATATTATGTATAAAATAAATAAGCCACAAGGAGATATTGCATAGCATAGGAAATTATAGCCATTAACCTGTAATAACTTTTAAAGGTGCATAATCTGTAAAAATGCTGAATCACTATCCTATAAACCTGAAAATAATATCATACTGTAAACCCTCGATAAAAAATTAAAAAATAAAGAATACTTGGAAACAAAATCTTTAGGACTAAATTTAACAAAAGTGATACTGAAAAACTACAAAACATTTCTGAAGGAAATGAAAGAAAACCTAAATATATGGAGAGCTATTTCTACAGGAAAGCAATCCTGAAGATTCATTGGAAGGACTGATACTGAAACTGTAGCTCCAATACTTTGGCCACCTGCTGCGAAGAGACAACTCGGTGGAAAGATCCTGATGCTGGGAAAGATTGAAGGCAGGAGGAAAAGGGGGAGACAGAGGATGAGATGGTTGGATGTCATCACTGACTCCATGGACAGGGGTTTGAGCGAGCTCCAGGAGATAGAGAAGGACAGGGAAGCCTGGGGTGCTGCTGTCCATGGAGTCGCAAAGAGTCAGACGGACCTGAGTGACTGAACCACAACAACAGCAAATATATGGAGACATCTGGGAAATGATGGGCTTCCCTGGTGGCTCAGTTAGTAAAGAAATTGCTCGCACTTCAGGAAGCCTAGGTTTGATCCCTGGTTCGTAAGATTCCTTGAAGAGGGAAATGACAACCCACTGCAGTATTCTTGCCTGGAAAACGCCATGGACAGATGACACAACTTAGGGACGGAACCGCCACCACCACTAAATGGTGGAGACTCATTTGCATCTGTATAACTCATATTCTGCAAGACTCAGTGTTGGTAAAGTATCTGAAAGATTGTTTTCCTCAACAGTTCTGACACGAACTGTTGTAGGTGGGCTTTTCGTAGCAATTTTCCAATTCTCTAGACAAACTAGATGTCCAACCCTTCAGCTTGGTTCTGACACCAACTCCTGGAGTTAGTACAGACCCCACTGGTTAAAGACTGAGTCCCATAAGACCACGTGCCCCACAGATGCCTGCTGCAAAAGGGTGACCTGGGCTACCCACATTTCTGCCCAGTCATCTGCAAATTTGGCTCTTACTACAACCCTTCCTCAGGTTTGATAATTTGCAAGAATGGCTCACAGAACTCGGGAAAGCACTTCTTTTTATATTTACTGGTTTATTATGAAGGATACAAGGCAGGAACAGTCAGATGGAAGGGATGCATAGGGCAAGCTGTGGGGGAGGGACGGGGAGCTTCCATGCCCTTTCCATGGGCACAGCCGCCGAACACACTGCGCGTTCACCTGTCTGGAAGGTCTGCAGAGCTTCCTGCTGAAGTGACTTTGTAGAGCTCCAGCTCCAGCTCCCCTCATGCCATTACTGGAGGCTGAAAGTCCGCGAGTGGGGCCGAAAGTCTCAAGCCTCTAAGGACATAGACCGTCCATCCTGGTCCATCCAAAGTTACTCCATTAGCACAAACTTGGGAGTGATCAGAAGAGGAGTATTAGGAATAAGAAAAGACATTCTTATCACTCAGGAAATTCCAATAATGTTAGGAGCTCTGTGTCAGGAATCAGGGACAAAAACCAAATATATTTCTTATGGTAACACGATATCATTTCTACCCAAAGAGATGTGAATGACCCTAAAAAACCGGTGCTGCTGTCCATGGAGTCGCAAAGAGTCAGACGGACCTGAGTGACTGAACAAAAAATATATGGAGACATCTGGGAAATGATGGGCTTCCCTGGTGGCTCAGTTAGTAAAGAAATTGCTCGCACTTCAGGAAGCCTAGGTTTGATCCCTGGTTCGTAAGATTCCTTGAAGAGGGAAATGACAACCCACTGCAGTATTCTTGCCTGGAAAACGCCATGGACAGATGACACAACTTAGGGACGGAACCGCCACCACCACTAAATGGTGGAGACTCATTTGCATCTGTATAACTCATATTCTGCAAGACTCAGTGTTGGTAAAGTATCTGAAAGATTGTTTTCCTCAACAGTTCTGACACGAACTGTTGTAGGTGGGCTTTTCGTAGCAATTTTCCAATTCTCTAGACAAACTAGATGTCCAACCCTTCAGCTTGGTTCTGACACCAACTCCTGGAGTTAGTACAGACCCCACTGGTTAAAGACTGAGTCCCATAAGACCACGTGCCCCACAGATGCCTGCTGCAAAAGGGTGACCTGGGCTACCCACATTTCTGCCCAGTCATCTGCAAATTTGGCTCTTACTACAACCCTTCCTCAGGTTTGATAATTTGCAAGAATGGCTCACAGAACTCGGGAAAGCACTTCTTTTTATATTTACTGGTTTATTATGAAGGATACAAGGCAGGAACAGTCAGATGGAAGGGATGCATAGGGCAAGCTGTGGGGGAGGGACGGGGAGCTTCCATGCCCTTTCCATGGGCACAGCCGCCGAACACACTGCGCGTTCACCTGTCTGGAAGGTCTGCAGAGCTTCCTGCTGAAGTGACTTTGTAGAGCTCCAGCTCCAGCTCCCCTCATGCCATTACTGGAGGCTGAAAGTCCGCGAGTGGGGCCGAAAGTCTCAAGCCTCTAAGGACATAGACCGTCCATCCTGGTCCATCCAAAGTTACTCCATTAGCACAAACTTGGGAGTGATCAGAAGAGGAGTATTAGGAATAAGAAAAGACATTCTTATCACTCAGGAAATTCCAATAATGTTAGGAGCTCTGTGTCAGGAATCAGGGACAAAAACCAAATATATTTCTTATGGTAACACGATATCATTTCTACCCAAAGAATTAATAGAGTTAATGTGATTTCAATCAATATATCAGGGTATTTCTGGGAGGAATTGATAGACATTATAAAGCTTATATGGAAGTATAAATGTAAGCAAAATAATTTCCCCAAATTAACAAGTTTGGAGGGCCTGTGCAACCTAATTTCAATGTTTATAATACAAAGCTACAATGCTCAAGTGCGTATATGAATAAATGTATAGATGGAGTGCAATCATACATATGGATTAATTGATTTTTAACAAAGGGGCAAAGGTAATTTCATGGAGAGATGCTAAGCTTTTCAGCCAACAATTCTGGAAGAACTGAACATCCACATGGAAAAAATAAAGCTTGACTCCATCTCACTACATATATAAAAGTGAACTCCAATTAGATGATATGCTTTAGCACACAGACAAGCTGTAATCTTCTGCAGAAAACATAAGACATATATTTCTGTTGCTGAAGTATGCAATAGTTACTTAGAACACAAACAGTAAAATAAAATTTGTAAAACGGACTTCAACAAGATGAAAAACTTCCGCTCTTCAAAAATATCATTAAGGAGAAGGAAAGCATGTTACGACCGGCAGAACATATTTGTGATACATATATTTGGCAACCAGAAAGATTCTTACACCTCAATTATGAGATAAGCAATCCAATAAATACGTGCAAAAATGTGAACAAGCACTATATAAAAAAGTTATATGAACGGCCAATAAGGTAATGAAAAAATGCTTAAACCGTTAGCCATTAGGACGTTTAAAATAAAACTACAGTGAGGTGCCACGATTTATCTACTAGAATGGCTAATATTAAAGAAAGCTAAACGTAACAAATATTGGTGAGGGTATGGAACAGCTGGGACTCTCAGCCATTACTGGTGGGAATGCAAAGCGGTACCATCATTTTCAAAAGCAGTGAAAACATTTATTATGAAGTTAAATATAATCTTATCATAGAACTCAGGAATTATACTCATAGGTATTACCTTAGAAAAATGAATATATATATATATTCACAAAAACCATATATATGATATTTAAACAAGCTTCATTCACATTATACAGACACTAGAAACAACGTAAAAGTCCATCAAAAAGTGATTGAATAAATCAGTTGCAATTTTCATAAATTAGAAAGACATCGACACTAAAAATGGACAAACTCCTCATATGCACAGCAATATGGATACATTTCAGATACATTATGTTAGCCAAAGAATGCAGACACACGCATGAAAAACATACCGTATGATTCCATGTATCTGAAGTCCTGGAACAAGCAACAGTAACCTAGAGTGACAGAAATGAGATCAGTGGTTGCCTCTGGGAAGGGATGCGCTAAGAAAGGGCCTGAGAGCATCTGGGGGCTGATGAGTATGTTTGGAGTCTTGATTGAAGTGGTGGCCTCATACATGTATATAGTTATATACTTGTCAAAACTCTTTGAACTAGAACTTAAAACTAGATTTATTCTGACCTAAATGTCCATCAACAGAGGAATGGAAAAAGGAGATATGGTACACATTTACACGGAATATCACTCAGCCATGAAAAGGAATGGCATCGTGCCATTTGCAGAGACGTGGATGAACCTAAAGGAGGATATGGTACACATTTACACGGGAATATCAGCTCAGCCATGAAAAGGAAAGCATGAGGTATTTGTGATACATATATTTGGCAACCAGAAAGATTCTTACACCTCAATTATGAGATAAGCAATCCAATAAATACGTGCAAAAATGTGAACAAGCACTATATAAAAAAGTTATATGAACGGCCAATAAGGTAATGAAAAAATGCTTAAACCGTTAGCCATTAGGACGTTTAAAATAAAACTACAGTGAGGTGCCACGATTTATCTACTAGAATGGCTAATATTAAAGAAAGCTAAACGTAACAAATATTGGTGAGGGTATGGAACAGCTGGGACTCTCAGCCATTACTGGTGGGAATGCAAAGCGGTACCATCATTTTCAAAAGCAGTGAAAACATTTATTATGAAGTTAAATATAATCTTATCATAGAACTCAGGAATTATACTCATAGGTATTACCTTAGAAAAATGAATATATATATATATTCACAAAAACCATATATATGATATTTAAACAAGCTTCATTCACATTATACAGACACTAGAAACAACGTAAAAGTCCATCAAAAAGTGATTGAATAAATCAGTTGCAATTTTCATAAATTAGAAAGACATCGACACTAAAAATGGACAAACTCCTCATATGCACAGCAATATGGATACATTTCAGATACATTATGTTAGCCAAAGAATGCAGACACACGCAGAAAAACATACCGTATGATTCCATGTATCTGAAGTCCTGGAACAAGCAACAGTAACCTAGAGTGACAGAAATGAGATCAGTGGTTGCCTCTGGGAAGGGATGCGCTAAGAAAGGGCCTGAGAGCATCTGGGGGCTGATGAGTATGTTTGGAGTCTTGATTGAAGTGGTGGCCTCATACATGTATATAGTTATATACTTGTCAAAACTCTTTGAACTAGAACTTAAAACTAGATTTATTCTGACCTAAATGTCCATCAACAGAGGAATGGAAAAAGGAGATATGGTACACATTTACACGGAATATCACTCAGCCATGAAAAGGAATGGCATCGTGCCATTTGCAGAGACGTGGATGAACCTAGAGACTGTCATACAGAGTGAAGTAAGTCAGAAAGACAAAAACAAATATCACATATTATCACGTGGAGTCTATTATGTGGAGTCTAGAGCAATGATAGCGATGAACTTACTTGCAAAGCAGAAATAGAGACACAGACGTAGAGTGTAAGCCTACGGACAACAAGAGGGGAAACGGGGGCGGGATGAGTGGGGAGACTGGAGCTGACGTATACACACACTAGGTATAAAACAGAGAACTAACAGAACCTGCTGTTGCACCGGGAACTCTACTCAATACTCTGTGACCTAAATGGAAAGGAAATCCTAAAGAGAGGTGATGCATGTATATATACACCTCCAGGTTCCTCTGTCCATCGAGTTTTCCAGGTAAGAATACTGGAGGGCATCACCATTTCCTCCTCCAGGGGATCTTCTGCGACTGAACCCAGGTCTCCTGCATTGGCAGGCGGATTCTTTACCATGAGGGCCACCAGGGAAGCCACCCACTTCCGTTTCTTCAGAAAGGTCTTCCACAATGACCGTACCTAATGTTGGCTGTCTTCAAGCTCCCCCTTTAAAAGCATTTTGTGTATTTCCTCAGAAAGACGCATCTCCACTTGCCATGTGGCTTAACTTCCGAAGCCCCGCCCGGGTGAGAATGCAAACTCTCGTGCCTGTTGCGTTCACCTGTGTGTTTTTGGAACTGAGAACCATGTCTGGCTATGACAGATGATCAAGAGATCTGCTGAATAAGTGGTGGAGTATGTACCCAGGGTCACACGGCTTGAGAGTCACAAAACTGGGCTTCTTCGCCAAGTCTGTCTCACTCCCAAGTCCATGCTTTTCTCACTGCAGGCCGACTCCTGTCTAATGAAAGGACAGACTTAAAGGGAAAAAAGAGCCCCAAGACGAGGCCACACTAAGCTCTCTCTCTCTCTCTCAAGGAAATGCACGTTTATAATTGGAAAACAAGGGACATGGCTGACAGCAGCTGGAAGGGTTAAAACAAAAATTGGCAAGGGGAGCCAGTTAAACTTGTTTTTCTTTTTCTTTTTCTGCAAGAGGCCTAAGTTTGCAGTCTGCAGAGCTATCTGCAGGGCTGGTGGGAAGGCTGTGCAGAGAGCGGAGGGAAGCTTGCTGACAAAAGCCTGAAAGCCTGGTGTCTCTTTTGTTTTCACCCAAGTCTGTGGCCACGGACATTCCTTTTACACCACGGGTGGATAATAAGCCCCCTTCTCAGGAATCGAAATGCTCTTATACATTTTAATGTGACCTTAGCGAGTGCTTTTCAGAAATCACAGGCCCATCTGACTACACTTGAGGTTGAATTGAGCTAATGGTATTCACCTCATCTTTAGATGCAAAATTGGAAGATAAAAAGACCTTGATGTGAAAAGAGGGAGGGGGGATGGGAGGGGAACAGGGGTGGATGGGTTGTGGAGGCAGGAGGGGGAAGCAGATTAGAGATCCTGCTTAAAAATCTCATGATTGCACCTTGATAAGGAAATGTCTCCGCTTTCTAAAATCCCCCATGGGCTCGAGAGATGTCCTTATGCTTTTATTTTTAATGATAGAATCTTTTTATTCTTGGGCTAGGGAAATTTGAATGTTGCTGCATATGTGGCCAGGGGATACATTGACCTTTAGCAAATCTTATTTTTTAAAAAATCAGATGGAACAGTTATTGCAATATTCTGGCTCTGGAAGATGAAAAAGAGAGAGAGAAAGAGAGCTTTCTTGTTCTGTAATCAGACGTGGATTAAATTTATTAAAGATGCCGCGTCTCCTTTTAAATGACTTGCCACCGTCTTTCTGAATTCTAAGGGGCTAGTTGGAGACATGGCACCCTTCTGATGGCGTCTTAAGATCACAGAGAAGAGTCTTGTAAAATGGGCAAAAAACTTGGATCCTTCTTCTGGCTCTTTGGCTAAAATGTGCTTCTCAGATGAGCACCGGTTTGCATTCTGGACACTAAAGAGGGCCCGAGAGGGCTGAGGGGGCCTGAGACATGGGGGCCGCGGGGGCCGAGGGCGCGGCCAGGAAGAAGCTGGGAAGGGGCGTCTATGACTCAAATACAATGCGCGTCCCCCGCCCCCAGCCGAGACGGGCTCCCTTCCAGCGTTGACGTGCCTGCCGTCCATCAAAAATAGCCGGAGGTTGCTTCCTGCCACTCGGGCTTGGCCACCTCCCGGACGGCGGGGCCTGGCGGGCAATCCATCAGGAGCACACCTGGTCTGCCCAGAGGAGACGGTGGGAGGGAGGGGCCCCGGGGTGGGCGGGGGCAGCCGGGGGCGGGGTGTGGGGCCCCGGGTTGAGGATCTGACTCTCAGACAGGACCTCAGGCCTCCAGGCGTATCCATCTAAGGGCTGTACATAATTCATCACCGTGGAGAGGGTGACAGATTGCGATGGTCTGGCCTTTTGACTTTTCAGCTTCTGTCTGTATTTATAGCATTGGACACTTGGGCCTTCAGGCCACAGCATTCTGACTTGAAAATTGGGTATGCTGACTCAGATACAGGTGGTGAATGGGATTATTATTATGGTTAATTTTTTTTAAGATAGGAGAATCTTGTTTCCGCTTTCTAAAATACCACATGGGCTAGAGAGATGTCCTTATGCTTTTATTTTTAATGATAGAATCTTTTTATTCTTGGGCTAGGGAAATTTGAATGTTGCTGCATATGTGGCCAGGGGATACATTGACCTTTAGCAAATCTTATTTTTTAAAAAATCAGATGGAACAGTTATTGCAATATTCTGGCTCTGGAAGATGAAAAAGAGAGAGAGAAAGAGAGCTTTCTTGTTCTGTAATCAGACGTGGATTAAATTTATTAAAGATGCTCGTCTCCTTTTAGATGACTTGCCACCGTCTTTCTGAATTCTAAGGGGCTAGTTGGAGACATGGCACCCTTCTGATGGCGTCTTAAGATCACAGAGAAGAGTCTTGTAAAATGGGCAAAAAACTTGGATCCTTCTTCTGGCTCTTTGGCTAAAATGTGCTTCTCAGATGAGCACCGGTTTGCATTCTGGACACTAAAGAGGGCCCGAGAGGGCTGAGGGGGCCTGAGACATGGGGGCCGCGGGGGCCGAGGGCGCGGCCAGGAAGAAGCTGGGAAGGGGCGTCTATGACTCAAATACAATGCGCGTCCCCCGCCCCCAGCCGAGACGGGCTCCCTTCCAGCGTTGACGTGCCTGCCGTCCATCAAAAATAGCCGGAGGTTGCTTCCTGCCACTCGGGCTTGGCCACCTCCCGGACGGCGGGGCCTGGCGGGCAATCCATCAGGAGCACACCTGGTCTGCCCAGAGGAGACGGTGGGAGGGAGGGGCCCCGGGGTGGGCGGGGGCAGCCGGGGCGGGTGTGGGGCCCCGGGTTGAGGATCTGACTCTCAGACAGGACCTCAGGCCTCCAGGCGTATCCATCTAAGGGCTGTACATAATTCATCACCGTGGAGAGGGTGACAGATTGCGATGGTCTGGCCTTTTGACTTTTCAGCTTCTGTCTGTATTTATAGCATTGGACACTTGGGCCTTCAGGCCACAGCATTCTGACTTGAAAATTGGGTATGCTGACTCAGATACAGGTGGTGAATGGGATTATTATTATGGTTAATTTTTTTTTTTAAGATAGGAGAATCTTGTTTGCTCACATGTATTGCAGCCGTTGAGTTTCTTTGGAGAAACGTTTCTTTGGGAGAGCAGCAGCCTGAGATGTCTTCGTAAAGGGGAAATTCTGAAGTCGGGTTCTGGTTCAAACACATGTCTGACGTGGATGCCTGCTTGGGAAAAGAAGCCAATCCAGAGCCACGGGGTCAAGAGGTATGGCCGTAGCAGAAGGTTTGCCAATAAGCCCCTGAAAGCTCAAATGTATTTATCTTTTAGAAAATTTTGTTTTGTTTTTAATTGGAGGATGATTACGTTACAATATTGTGATGGTTTCTGCCACACACCGATAGGAATGTGTCACAGGCAGACCTCTGTTCCACCTTCTTAAACCTCCCTCCCACTCCCTCTCCTTGCCTTATAGAGCTACAGGCTCCGCTGGCTATCTATTTGTTATTATTATCAATGTATCTTGGGGCTATCTGTTTCACACAGGGCAGGATATATGTTTCCAGGCTGCTCTCTCGAGTCACGGCACCCTCTCCCTTATGAGTGCAGAGTTCACCTGCCTCCATGTGCGCCATTTGTAGCCGAGATTCATGCAGGAAACACCAGAGCTGTAATTGTCCTTTGGCTCAAAATTCACTCATTCATAAGGAAACTGCAGGCCAAGAGGCACTATGGCCTTGAACATTTGAATAATTAACATATCTGTTGGGTGAACCATCAATGAATGAGTGAAGTTTAGGGTGCGGGGGTCACCCTGGGCCTAGGCACTTGGGGAAATGTTAAAAACGAAAGCGAGAGTGACTCTCTGAACAAGGGAATTTTCCACGGAGGTGAGCGAGCTGGGCAGAGGAGGTGGTTCTTAGGCCAGGTGTTAAATGACTGGATGACTGCAAGGGAGAGGCTTGGGGGTGGTCTCCTGTCTCTCCAACAAGGCCAGGGAGGGCCGGAGGGTCACGATCGATCGTGCTTGACCCCTTCCTGTGAAGGAGTGGGCTGAGCTGGAAGTCAGGCTGCCTCCAGGTTCCTGGGAGCCAAGTGCAGAGCAAGGCTGGTCCGGTTTGGCTAAGTCGGGTTCTGGAATGGGATTATTATTATGGTTAATTTTTTTTTTTAAGATAGGAGAATCTTGTTTGCTCACATGTATTGCAGCCGTTGAGTTTCTTTGGAGAAACGTTTCTTTGGGAGAGCAGCAGCCTGAGATGTCTTCGTAAAGGGGAAATTCTGAAGTCGGGTTCTGGTTCAAACACATGTCTGACGTGGATGCCTGCTTGGGAAAAGAAGCCAATCCAGAGCCACGGGGTCAAGAGGTATGGCCGTAGCAGAAGGTTTGCCAATAAGCCCCTGAAAGCTCAAATGTATTTATCTTTTAGAAAATTTTGTTTTGTTTTTAATTGGAGGATGATTACGTTACAATATTGTGATGGTTTCTGCCACACACCGATAGGAATGTGTCACAGGCAGACCTCTGTTCCACCTTCTTAAACCTCCCTCCCACTCCCTCTCCTTGCCTTATAGAGCTACAGGCTCCGCTGGCTATCTATTTGTTATTATTATCAATGTATCTTGGGGCTATCTGTTTCACACAGGGCAGGATATATGTTTCCAGGCTGCTCTCTCGAGTCACGGCACCCTCTCCCTTATGAGTGCAGAGTTCACCTGCCTCCATGTGCGCCGTTTTGTAGCCGAGATTCATGCAGGAAACACCAGAGCTGTAATTGTCCTTTGGCTCAAAATTCACTCATTCATAAGGAAACTGCAGGCCAAGAGGCACTATGGCCTTGAACATTTGAATAATTAACATATCTGTTGGGTGAACCATCAATGAATGAGTGAAGTTTAGGGTGCGGGGGTCACCCTGGGCCTAGGCACTTGGGGAAATGTTAAAAACGAAAGCGAGAGTGACTCTCTGAACAAGGGAATTTTCCACGGAGGTGAGCGAGCTGGGCAGAGGAGGTGGTTCTTAGGCCAGGTGTTAAATGACTGGATGACTGCAAGGGAGAGGCTTGGGGGTGGTCTCCTGTCTCTCCAACAAGGCCAGGGAGGGCCGGAGGGTCACGATCGATCGTGCTTGACCCCTTCCTGTGAAGGAGTGGGCTGAGCTGGAAGTCAGGCTGCCTCCAGGTTCCTGGGAGCCAAGTGCAGAGCAAGGCTGGTCCGGATCGTGTGACTCTCTGCTCTGGGATGTGCTGCTGTCCCTTTTGGAGGCCTTGTCCTCGGGGCTTGGCCCCCGTGGAGGGACAGGCTGGCTCCCCGCCTGCAGCGCGCACCTGGCGAGCTCACCGCCAGACTCGGTGCTGGGAATCTTCTCCATAAACGCGAAGTCCCACCCTTGGCCTCCAGGGCCTGAGAGCTTTCTTTCCATTGCGTTCCGAAAGCCCCAGGAGAACTGGCACCGCTTCCGCAGCCTTGTCCTGACCAGTCTTCAAAAATGCAATCTTGGACAAGCGGAGGCTGGGGTGGAGCCCTTGGTCAATTCCCTGGACCCGGGCCACCTCGCCTGAAGAATCCTGGGTTTGGCCGCTGCCACAGGGGCCTCTGAGACAGTGGCCTAGCCCTGGCTGGCCCTGCCGGGCCTGGCCGCCCAGGAGAGGGGGTGGCGGGGAGCCCACTGTGCTCACTGCGTCATCCCTGGGGGCTGACCTCTCCCACGGCAAGAATGCACGGACAGGTCTGACCTTCCTGTCCCCACACCTGCACCGGCCGGTCACAGAATCTCAGAAGATGGAGCGACCCTTCATGCTCCACGGTTCTTTCTAAGTCAGGCTTACTGTGGTCACCCTCGGGGAAGAAGAGGACTTTAGGGGGCCACGGTGGATTAACTTGGGCTTCTGAATCAGTGCACTCATGAGGAGCTGTGTGACCTTGGGTACCTGACTGCCCCTCTCTGAGCTTGATTCCTCTCAAATGAAGGCACCGAAGAGGCCTAGGCTGCAGAGTCTTCTGAGAAGAAGGAGCAAAAAGCTGGGTCACCCTGGGCCTAGGCACTTGGGGAAATGTTAAAAACGAAAGCGAGAGTGACTCTCTGAACAAGGGAATTTTCCACGGAGGTGAGCGAGCTGGGCAGAGGAGGTGGTTCTTAGGCCAGGTGTTAAATGACTGGATGACTGCAAGGGAGAGGCTTGGGGGTGGTCTCCTGTCTCTCCAACAAGGCCAGGGAGGGCCGGAGGGTCACGATCGATCGTGCTTGACCCCTTCCTGTGAAGGAGTGGGCTGAGCTGGAAGTCAGGCTGCCTCCAGGTTCCTGGGAGCCAAGTGCAGAGCAAGGCTGGTCCGGATCGTGTGACTCTCTGCTCTGGGATGTGCTGCTGTCCCTTTTGGAGGCCTTGTCCTCGGGGCTTGGCCCCCGTGGAGGGACAGGCTGGCTCCCCGCCTGCAGCGCGCACCTGGCGAGCTCACCGCCAGACTCGGTGCTGGGAATCTTCTCCATAAACGCGAAGTCCCACCCTTGGCCTCCAGGGCCTGAGAGCTTTCTTTCCATTGCGTTCCGAAAGCCCCAGGAGAACTGGCACCGCTTCCGCAGCCTTGTCCTGACCAGTCTTCAAAAATGCAATCTTGGACAAGCGGAGGCTGGGGTGGAGCCCTTGGTCAATTCCCTGGACCCGGGCCACCTCGCCTGAAGAATCCTGGGTTTGGCCGCTGCCACAGGGGCCTCTGAGACAGTGGCCTAGCCCTGGCTGGCCCTGCCGGGCCTGGCCGCCCAGGAGAGGGGGTGGCGGGGAGCCCACTGTGCTCACTGCGTCATCCCTGGGGGCTGACCTCTCCCACGGCAAGAATGCACGGACAGGTCTGACCTTCCTGTCCCCACACCTGCACCGGCCGGTCACAGAATCTCAGAAGATGGAGCGACCCTTCATGCTCCACGGTTCTTTCTAAGTCAGGCTTACTGTGGTCACCCTCGGTGAAGAAGAGGACTTTAGGGGCCACGGTGGATTAACAGGCTTCTGAATCAGTGCACTCATGAGGAGCTGTGTGACCTTGGGTACCTGACTGCCCCTCTCTGAGCTTGATTCCTCTCAAATGAAGGCACCGAAGAGGCCTAGGCTGCAGAGTCTTCTGAGAAGAAGGAGCACAGACTGGGCATGTAGTTAAACATGCGTGGCTATTTTTATCTGCAAAATTGTGGGCTCAGTAATGAAAAAGAAGGAAGGAAGGAGAAGGAAGAAGGAAAATGATACAGAAAACATTTCTGGGGTTCTTGATACTTAGTACATTTGAAGCTCTAAGCCCTCTCTGAAATGATCCTGTCGAATCCTGCAATGGTCGTGGAAATCCTGATGTCATAGAGTTGTCCCCACTTTCCCCTTCAAGGAGTGAGCTTAGCAGGGCGAGGTGATTTGCTCCCTGTCACACCCCTAGTAGACAGGGGAGCTGGATGCCCACCGGCTGCCCCAGAGTGTATGGCCCACGGGTGCTGAGGGTCCACTGCGGAGAGGACCCCTTGCCTAGGACCTGACCTTTGGTCCACGGAGCCGAGTGGAGAGTCGGCACTGGAACACACTCGGCGTGGCATCCTGGATGCTTTTCCACTTGAACGTGGCTGGGACACTTCATCACTTGCAGGTGGGGGATGCCAGGGCAGTGGCACCAGCCCAAGAGATCTTCATGTGCCCTCAGAGAGATCTGACTGTCAAATACTGCACGCTGGGAAGACAGCTTCAAACGTAGGCCCCAGTGAAAGAAGGCTCGCTCTGTATTTTGCCATAAATATTTGGAGTGGAAGTTACCTTTGAAGTAAAGAGTTGAGCTAGAAGCAAAGTGCTCCCCAGCCTGTGTCCTGGGGGTGGGAGGGAGCAAGGGGCGGGAGCCTCCGGGTGGGCTGAGTACCAGAATGAAGTTAGGAGGGATGGAATGCAGCATTGACTGGTTATGAACCACTCTCCGCAAGTCACGGCTTACTTGTGCACCGGCCGGTCACAGAATCTCAGAAGATGGAGCGACCCTTCATGCTCCACGGTTCTTTCTAAGTCAGGCTTACTGTGGTCACCCTCGGGGAAGAAGAGGACTTTAGGGGGCCACGGTGGATTAACTTGGGCTTCTGAATCAGTGCACTCATGAGGAGCTGTGTGACCTTGGGTACCTGACTGCCCCTCTCTGAGCTTGATTCCTCTCAAATGAAGGCACCGAAGAGGCCTAGGCTGCAGAGTCTTCTGAGAAGAAGGAGCACAGACTGGGCATGTAGTTAAACATGCGTGGCTATTTTTATCTGCAAAATTGTGGGCTCAGTAATGAAAAAGAAGGAAGGAAGGAGAAGGAAGAAGGAAAATGATACAGAAAACATTTCTGGGGTTCTTGATACTTAGTACATTTGAAGCTCTAAGCCCTCTCTGAAATAATCCTGTCGAATCCTGCAATGGTCGTGGAAATCCTGATGTCATAGAGTTGTCCCCACTTTCCCCTTCAAGGAGTGAGCTTAGCAGGGCGAGGTGATTTGCTCCCTGTCACACCCCTAGTAGACAGGGGAGCTGGATGCCCACCGGCTGCCCCAGAGTGTATGGCCCACGGGTGCTGAGGGTCCACTGCGGAGAGGACCCCTTGCCTAGGACCTGACCTTTGGTCCACGGAGCCGAGTGGAGAGTCGGCACTGGAACACACTCGGCGTGGCATCCTGGATGCTTTTCCACTTGAACGTGGCTGGGACACTTCATCACTTGCAGGTGGGGGATGCCAGGGCAGTGGCACCAGCCCAAGAGATCTTCATGTGCCCTCAGAGAGATCTGACTGTCAAATACTGCACGCTGGGAAGACAGCTTCAAACGTAGGCCCCAGTGAAAGAAGGCTCGCTCTGTATTTTGCCATAAATATTTGGAGTGGAAGTTACCTTTGAAGTAAAGAGTTGAGCTAGAAGCAAAGTGCTCCCCAGCCTGTGTCCTGGGGGTGGGAGGGAGCAAGGGGCGGGAGCCTCCGGGTGGGCTGAGTACCAGAATGAAGTTAGGAGGGATGGAATGCAGCATTGCTGACCTGGGTCTTCAGTGAATGGGGCAGCAGCCAACTGTCCTGGAAAGAGTTTGGGCTTTGAAGGATGGGCTGGACTCCTGATGTGACCATTCTCTAGCTCTAACTTTGGATATGTCGCTTGACCTCTCTGAACCTTCTTTTTTTCTTACCTGTAACATGGGAAATGAGATAAACCTCCCCACGCAGAGGTCAGGTTTAGCTAAGCTAACATAGAAACTATTTGGTGGCGCCATAAATTTTTATTGATGAACTTGGTCAGGCTCTGGGAGACGGTGATGGACAGGGAGGCCCGGTGTGCTGCAGTCCATGGGGTCGCAAAGAGTCAGACAGCACTGAGCAACTGAACAACAACAACATGAAATTTTCAAAAACAGTTTTACTACGTGTGATTCACACCCCGTACGGTTCATCCCTTTAAGGTTGATAGTTTACTGGCTTCTGTGTGCTCCCAGGTGTGCGCAGCCGTCACCCCGGTCAGCTTTAGAGCATTCTGACTGTCTCTCCAAGCAGCCAGCTGGCTATCACTCCCCTCCTCCGGTTCTCCTAAACCTTGGCTACCGCGAGTCTACTTTCTGTCTTGATCGATTTCCCTATTCTGGCTGTGTTCACACGAATGGTATCATAGTTGTGGCCTTTTGTGACTGGCTTCTTTCCTCAGCAGATGTTTCCCAAGTTCATCCGCACTGCAGCGCATGTCAGCACTTCACGCTTCTGTCTGCCTGGATAATATTCTGTTGTAGGGACAGACCATGTTTTGTTTATTCATTGATCAGTTGACAGACATTTGGCTTGTTTCCATTTTGGGCTATTAGGAATAATACCTTTATGAACATTTGTGCACATTTTTGTGGCTCATACATCTCGACTGTTTCTCTCAGAAATATACTTGGGAATGGAATTACTGGGTCACGTGGTAAATCATTTTTTTTTTTAAATTGTATTATTTTTGACTGCACTTGGGCTTTCTCCAGTTGTGGCGAGGTGGGGAAGGCCACTTTCTAGTTGTGGTATGTAGGCTTCTCATTGAGATGGCTCCTCTTGTTTCAGGGAATGGGTTCAGTACTTGTGGTGCATGGGCTTAGTTACCCGCAACATGGGGAATCATCCCAGACTAGGGATCGAGCCCTGCAATGGCGGGAGGATTCTCAGTCTCTGGTCCACCAGGGAAAGCGCTTTAGCTAGGTCTTCGTGTAATCATTTGAAGAACTACCAGACTGTTTTCCAAAGTGACTGCACCATTTTATGTTCCTACTGGCTGCATAGCGTGATTCTCCACATAGTTTTCAGGTTAGTATTTCTTTTCCCCTACAATTTGCCTGTCAATGCAGGATAGAAAACACAGGTTCGATCCCTGGGTTGGGCAGATTCCCTGGAGGAGGGCATGGCAACCCACTCCAGTATTCTTGCCTGGAGAATCCCATGGACAGAAGAGCCTGGGAGGCTACAGTCCATAGAGTCATAGAGAGTTGGACACAACTGAATCGACTTAGCGTGGGCACATGCACAACATTGGACAACCCGAGTCAGAGATCTCCACACATCCCCAAAGCCCCCAGGCTCCGGCCCCATCCTGACTGTGGCCAGCACCCCCAGCCCTGTCTCCTCCCTCCTCCCCCTGTGTGGTCCTCCTCTTGGGTCAACCTTCCTCACATTTTTCTCTCTGAAAGAGCCCTCCCCTCAACTGGTGGGCTTTCCAAACCTGCCTGTCCACCTGGTTCGGTCTTCCCCAGGCTTCCATGGTGACTTCCATGTCTCTGTTAAGTTGTGGCCTCCATAGAGAAGGACCTTTGACTTCCTCCTTGCTGCATTCCTCACGGCACCTGAGTGGCTGACTGCAGGAGCCCGGGCCGACTGGTGTGGTGGAGAACACCTGCATTTGGACCAGGGTTCTGATTTTGGCACTGGAATTTATAGCCATGGGATACAGAGCAGTTCAGCCCCACCTGTGCCCCCCTACCTGCCCCGCCAGTGTTCTGCATCTCAAATCAAATAGCAGTGTCATAAAAGGGGCAATTACCCTTGACATGTGATATGCTGGGCTGGATGAAGCTCAAACTGAAATCAAGATCCCTGGGAGAAATATCAATAACCTCAGATATGCAGGTGACACCACCCTAATGGTAGAAAGCAAAGAGAAACTAAAGAGACTCTTGATGAAGGTGAGAGAGAAGAGTGAAAAAGCTGCCGTAAGACTCAACATTCAAAACACGATGATCATGGCACCTGGTCCCATCATTTCATGGAAAATAGATGGGGAAACAGTGGGAACAACAACAGACTTTATTTCCTTGGGCTCCAAAAAGACACTTGCTCCTTGGACAAAAAGCTACGACAAACCTAGACAGTGTATTCAAAAGCAGAGACATCACTTCTCCAACAAAGGTCCATGTAGTCAAAACTATGGCTTTCCCAGTAGTCATGTGTGGATGCGAGAATTGGACCCTAAGGAAGGCAGAGCACCAAGGAACTTAAGCTTTTCAACTGTGGTGCTGGAGAAGACTTTTGAGAGTCCCTTGGACAGCAAGGAAATCAAACCAGTCAATGCTAAAGGAAGTCAACCCTGAACATTCATTGGAAAGACACCCCAGAGCTCCAGGGCCCCATCCCTGAGATCTCCACACATCCCCAAAGCCCCAGGCTCCGGCCCCATCCTGACTGTGGCCAGCACCCCCAGCCCTGTCTCCTCCCTCCTCCCCCTGTGTGGTCCTCCTCTTGGGTCAACCTTCCTCACATTTTTCTCTCTGAAAGAGCCCTCCCCTCAACTGGTGGGCTTTCCAAACCTGCCTGTCCACCTGGTTCGGTCTTCCCCAGGCTTCCATGGTGACTTCCATGTCTCTGTTAAGTTGTGGCCTCCATAGAGAAGGACCTTTGACTTCCTCCTTGCTGCATTCCTCACGGCACCTGAGTGGCTGACTGCAGGAGCCCGGGCCGACTGGTGTGGTGGAGAACACCTGCATTTGGACCAGGGTTCTGATTTTGGCACTGGAATTTATAGCCATGGGATACAGAGCAGTTCAGCCCCACCTGTGCCCCCCTACCTGCCCCGCCAGTGTTCTGCATCTCAAATCAAATAGCAGTGTCATAAAAGGGGCAATTACCCTTGACATGTGATATGCTGGGCTGGATGAAGCTCAAACTGAAATCAAGATCCCTGGGAGAAATATCAATAACCTCAGATATGCAGGTGACACCACCCTAATGGTAGAAAGCAAAGAGAAACTAAAGAGACTCTTGATGAAGGTGAGAGAGAAGAGTGAAAAAGCTGCCGTAAGACTCAACATTCAAAACACGATGATCATGGCACCTGGTCCCATCATTTCATGGAAAATAGATGGGGAAACAGTGGGAACAACAACAGACTTTATTTCCTTGGGCTCCAAAAAGACACTTGCTCCTTGGACAAAAAGCTACGACAAACCTAGACAGTGTATTCAAAAGCAGAGACATCACTTCTCCAACAAAGGTCCATGTAGTCAAAACTATGGCTTTCCCAGTAGTCATGTGTGGATGCGAGAATTGGACCCTAAGGAAGGCAGAGCACCAAGGAACTTAAGCTTTTCAACTGTGGTGCTGGAGAAGACTTTTGAGAGTCCCTTGGACAGCAAGGAAATCAAACCAGTCAATGCTAAAGGAAGTCAACCCTGAACATTCGTTGAAAAGACTTATGCTGAAGCTGAAGTTCTAGTACTTTGGCCGTGGGATGTGAAGTGTTGACTCACTGGAAGAGTTCTTGTTTCTGGGAAAGATTGCAGGCAGAAGGAGAAGGGGGCAAGAGAGGATGAGATGGTTGGATGGCATCACCAACTCAATGGACATGGGTTTGAGCAAACTCTGGGAAATAGTGAAGAACAGGGAAGCCTGGCGTGCTGCAGTCCACGGGGTCACGGAGAATCAGACATGACTGAGTGACTGACCAACAACAACTCTTTCTTGTTCTATCAGGTAGTAAATATTTGTTGAATATGTAAATAAATGAAAACAATATGCAGTAGGTACTTGTGGTGCTTAGTTATTCCCCTGGTAGCTGTAAGCAGCCTTGATCTATGCATTTGATGGAATATTTTCCTTTATAATTGCAGCAGTTGTCTCTGTGGATACTATATGTATATAATACCTATTTTACAGATGTCAAAATAAAGGCTCCAAGAGCTTCAGTTGTCAAGAGTGCTCACATCTACAGGAAGAACTTAGAAAAATTTGTGCTGGATTAAACTATAGTTCAGAACTATAAAGGGGACTTATCTGGTCGTTCAGTGATTGAGAATCTGCATTGCAGTTTGGGGATGCAGGCTTACTCCCTGGTCAGAAACTGAGATCGCACAGGCTGGGGGCAACTAAGCCTGTGTGCTGCAGCTACTGAGCCTGTCCACGCTGGAGCCTGTGTGCAACAGCGAAAGAGCCTGTGAGCTCAGTGGAAGATTCCACTCTTGATGAAGGTGAGAGAGAAGAGTGAAAAGCTGGATGGACCCAACAGGGAACAGACCGCTTTATTTCCTTGGGCTCCAAAAGACACTTGCTCCTTGGACAAAAAGCTACGACAAACCTAGACAGTGTATTCAAAAGCAGAGACATCACTTCTCCAACAAAGGTCCATGTAGTCAAAACTATGGCTTTCCCAGTAGTCATGTGTGGATGCGAGAATTGGACCCTAAGGAAGGCAGAGCACCAAGGAACTTAAGCTTTTCAACTGTGGTGCTGGAGAAGACTTTTGAGAGTCCCTTGGACAGCAAGGAAATCAAACCAGTCAATGCTAAAGGAAGTCAACCCTGAACATTCGTTGAAAAGACTTATGCTGAAGCTGAAGTTCTAGTACTTTGGCCGTGGGATGTGAAGTGTTGACTCACTGGAAGAGTTCTTGTTTCTGGGAAAGATTGCAGGCAGAAGGAGAAGGGGATGAGAGGATGAGATGGTTGGATGGCATCACCAACTCAATGGACATGGGTTTGAGCAAACTCTGGGAAATAGTGAAGAACAGGGAAGCCTGGCGTGCTGCAGTCCACGGGGTCACGGAGAATCAGACATGACTGAGTGACTGACCAACAACAACTCTTTCTTGTTCTATCAGGTAGTAAATATTTGTTGAATATGTAAATAAATGAAAACAATATGCAGTAGGTACTTGTGGTGCTTAGTTATTCCCCTGGTAGCTGTAAGCAGCCTTGATCTATGCATTTGATGGAATATTTTCCTTTATAATTGCAGCAGTTGTCTCTGTGGATACTATATGTATATAATACCTATTTTACAGATGTCAAAATAAAGGCTCCAAGAGCTTCAGTTGTCAAGAGTGCTCACATCTACAGGAAGAACTTAGAAAAATTTGTGCTGGATTAAACTATAGTTCAGAACTATAAAGGGGACTTATCTGGTCGTTCAGTGATTGAGAATCTGCATTGCAGTTTGGGGGATGCAGGCTTACTCCCTGGTCAGGAAACTGAGATCGCACAGGCTGGGGGGCAACTAAGCCTGCGTGCTGCAGCTACTGAGCCTGTCCACGCTGGAGCCTGTGTGCAACAGCGAAAGAGCCTGTGAGCTGCAGTGGAAGATTCCACGTGGTGCAACCAAGACCCCACATGGCCAAATAAATAAATATGAAAAAAGAACCATGAAGGCCAACTTTCCCAAAATACACCTGTAGAACTTGAGATAGTGGGCGTAAAAGGACTTCCAGGTCAACAGAGCTTGTGAATCATTGTGCAGGGGTCAGCTCTCCTGGGACTCGGTCCCTAAGGCTTCCAGGGACACTGCTGTTCAGAGGGGCAGCAGGTGACACTGTCTGAGGCTTCTGAGTGGACTTCAACACAGCTCCTGTACCCCGTCCATTAAGCGAGGGGGCGATCTCGGCTGAGAAAGAGCTTCTTGTTTTGGGATGGGGTAGGTGAGAGGTTTTTTGGACGATGGGACCAACACCTAGCACACTCTGAACTGGGCAGAACAGATGGCCCCCCTTCTGGGCCCGCAGTTCCTCCTCTACAGGGGAGAAGGGACAGCAGGAGGGAGCGAGCCAGCCTGCTGGTCCACCTTCCCTGTCTCACTCCGATTTCAGAGCTGGGCTCTCAGGGGCCTCCAAGTAGCTGATGCTTCCCCCGCAGCCTCTCTCCCTCCGAGCAGCCGTGCCGGCCCTTCTCCACCCCGAAGCCCAGGCTCGACAGCAGTGGTTTCCTTCCTGATCTTACAACCCCCCTCTCCTCCCACCACACTCTGCCCTGGGCTCGGAATCACACAGATCGTGGAGAGGTGAGAACGAGGCTTCTGAACCTGCCCGGGACTCCTGCCAGCCTTGCACTTCTGGGGGGCAAACTCTTGGTCCCCAAGGAGGAACTTTGGCTCCATCCAGCAAGGCTCCTCTTTGGAGCAACAGCAGAGGAAAAGCAGTCTTGGTTCAACACCTCCTCGGTGCCAGGCACACACACGAGTGTGACACAGTCTGCTCAAGGATTCTAGTCATTTCAAAAGATGCGGCTGGTGAGGGAGGCTCAGGGGCTCGAGGTGACCTCTTCCAGGCCGTGCTGTTTCGGTGCTGGCCTCTGCCAAGCTCTTCCCACTGCCCTGCTTACCATGAGGAAGCTGGACTTCCTCCACCTTCTGTTTTACTCTGCAGACAGGGGCATGGCCCGAAGCAGGGATCCAGGAGCCGAGATCCTGCCCTATGGACAGACATAGCGGTTGCTCCTTAAAAGAAGAGCGATGGCTTCACTGACCTTCAGGTGAAGTGGGGGCCCCCAGGGCACGAGGCCACTCCAGAGATGCTCTGCTTCGCCGCCACATCCAGACTGTCCAGACAGTTGGGGCTTCCATTCCCCAAAGAGTCAATGCATCAATAACCTAATCAATACTCAATAAAGCACAGAACTGTTTCCCCCATGTCACTGCTGGTGAAATCATGATCACCGAAGACTTTTTAACTTCACACACATTCATAAGACATCACGGGGTCCGTTAAGGTTATGGCAGAATATTCGCAATGTAAAATTGCTCATTTTAGCCATTCCTAAGTATGCAAACCAGTCAATTCTAAAGGAAGTCAACCCTGAATATTCACTGGAAGGACTCATGCCGAAGATGAAGCTCCAATACTTTGGCCACCTGATGCGAAGAGACAACCCATTGGAGAAGACCCTGATGCTGGGAAAGACGAAAGGCAAAAGGACAAGGGGGCAGCAGAGGGTGAGATGGTTCGATGGCATCACTGACTCAATGGACATGAATCTGAGCAAACTCTGGGAGACAGTGGAGGACAGGGGAGCCTGATGTGCTGTAGCCCACGGGGCTGCAAAGAATCAGATAGAACTTAGCAACTGAGAAGCAACAACAAGTATTTGAGTCAGGAACCTGACATACATTCACATGGTTGTGTAACTCTTACCACCATTTCTAGCCAAAACTTCACCGTCCCCAGCAGACTGGTACTGGTGAATAACAAATAGCCTCCATTCTCACTCCCAGCCCCAGGGCTAATCCTTATTCAGATACCTGCCTCCCTGCTCCTCCACCGTGATCCCTCTTTGGGAATACTTTTAAATGAACACTGTAGCACATAGCCAACCAAGCTGGACACAGGAAACTACCCAGATTATTCTGGTCTCTGAAACCTAGTTAAAGAAAAGGGGTAACGACAAAACAAAGATTCCAAAGGGGAAGAACTTGAGCAGCTTGCAGTTAGTTACCTTCCTCGTGGAGGTGCGGCCCGCCGAGGAGATGGAAACCTGGACGGAGGTTTGTTTTCGAAATGTCTGGGCTGGGCTTGGCCTCCTGGCTCTCCTGGACGCGGCTGGGCTGCTTGTCTCCCTTGGTCACGCAGACCGTGAACTATTTTCTTCGCTCTGTGTTCCAGCTGCCTTCGGGCTCAACCACCAGCTCCCTGTTCCTTGAGCTGGGCATTGAGTCAATGGGGCTTCCATTCCCCAAAGAGTCAATGCATCAATAACCTAATCAATACTCAATAAAGCACAGAACTGTTTCCCCCATGTCACTGCTGGTGAAATCATGATCACCGAAGACTTTTTAACTTCACACACATTCATAAGACATCACGGGGTCCGTTAAGGTTATGGCAGAATATTTGTAAGTAAAATTGCTCATTTTAGCCATTCCTAAGTATGCAAACCAGTCAATTCTAAAGGAAGTCAACCCTGAATATTCACTGGAAGGACTCATGCCGAAGATGAAGCTCCAATACTTTGGCCACCTGATGCGAAGAGACAACCCATTGGAGAAGACCCTGATGCTGGGAAAGATTGAAGGCAAAAAGAGAGAGGGGTAGCAAACAATGAGATGGTTAGATAGCATGAGTGACTCAATGGGCATAAGTTTGAGCAAACTCTGGGAGACAGTGGAGGACAGAGAAGCCTGATGTGCTGTAGCCCACGGGGCTGCAAAGAATCAGATAGAACTTAGCAACTGAGAAGCAACAACAAGTATTTGAGTCAGGAACCTGACATACATTCACATGGTTGTGTAACTCTTACCACCATTTCTAGCCAAAACTTCACCGTCCCCAGCAGACTGGTACTGGTGAATAACAAATAGCCTCCATTCTCACTCCCAGCCCCAGGGCTAATCCTTATTCAGATACCTGCCTCCCTGCTCCTCCACCGTGATCCCTCTTTGGGAATACTTTTAAATGAACACTGTAGCACATAGCCAACCAAGCTGGACACAGGAAACTACCCAGATTATTCTGGTCTCTGAAACCTAGTTAAAGAAAAGGGGTAACGACAAAACAAAGATTCCAAAGGGGAAGAACTTGAGCAGCTTGCAGTTAGTTACCTTCCTCGTGGAGGGTGCGGCCCGCCCGAGGAGATGGAAACCTGGACGGAGGTTTGTTTTCGAAATGTCTGGGCTGGGCTTGGCCTCCTGGCTCTCCTGGACGCGGCTGGGCTGCTTGTCTCCCTTGGTCACGCAGACCGTGAACTATTTTCTTTCGCTCTGTGTTCCAGCTGCCTTCCGGGCTCAACCACCAGCTCCCTGTTCCTTGAGCTGGGCATGGATGTGGGTGGGTGGGAGGCAGGGTGGTGGGCAGGTCAGTTTCATGGTCTTAATCCTTAGCTGCCACTTGGCCAAAAATAAAGAAGAAAGAGAAGAAGGAAAAATGACTTAAAATACCAGTCTCTGGCCTAGATATCAGCACAGGAGGAAAGAAGTATTGGGGTTGTTGGTGTCAGACCTGGATTTGAGCTTTCAGCTTTCTAGTTGTCCTCTCCGACAGGAACGGCCCGCCTTTGAGATTCGGTTTCCAAATGGTAAGAGACGATAACTCAGGTATCTCACCCTGCTCTCTTCCTTCTGTAGCAGGACCATGATGCCATGGTCTTTTGCATGCCTCTTTGTCCACTTAAGACCTCCTATTCACCCTGCAAACCCCTGCTTACAAAGCCCTTTCTCCATGAGGCCAGCCCAGAGGATCTCAGAAGTTAATCACTCCCATCTTTATTCTATTTATGTCCCTCACACTGTTCTCTGTATTACTCACAGCCTTCTTCTGTAATTGGTATTTTTATACCTCTGCTGGGCTCAACTTTTCGAGGGAGGGAGCTTGGCTGATTCATTCTTGAGTCCAGGATACAAATCCTGCTGGAGAAATGTGAGGTCCCCTTTACAGTCTGGTGACCCTGAGGTCCACCTCCCCTCTTCTGGGACACATGTGAATAGCATGGGAATGTAGGTGAATGGGCAGGGACTGTGACAGTTGAACGAAACCTCGCTTTCTCTAGGAATGAGGCTTACCTCGTTGCCCTGGAGGTAGGTGCTTCAGGCACCAATAGGTGCTTGAAGTCTTACTCTTTGAGGGACCTTGGAGGGAAGGCTCAGGTCCATACTGGTTTCTGGAATCACAAAGAGCACTGCGGTGGGCTGGGGCCTGTCCTCTCCCAGAATGTGGGGTGCCTGCCACAAGCCACGTGAGTAGGGCGTGCCCTGGCGGTCCAGCCCTGGAGCGTGGCTTCCTTGGAGGCCAGCTCTCACCGCTTATTCACTCCGGTTTAGTACCTGGCTGGGCCCAGCCTCTCTGATCTGTATAAAAAATAACTATTTGCTTAAAACCCACGAAGTGCTCCCGTAATTTAAATTGGTTTAATTTAAATTTTAAATGGTGGATCTCCAACCTCTAATCACTTTGAAACTGAAGTGCTTTTCGCCAAAGGTGAAGTGCTTTAGGGCTGGCAATGATTACGTGTGGTTCAGAGTGAAAGGGATGAGAAAGAAGGAGAGAGGGGAAGGTACTGAAAGGAAGGGTCGGAGGAAAACAGAGGGGCAATGATTCCCAATCAGGTAGGAAAGAGATTCTTGCGGGCTGAGGCACCGCCAGGGCAAAACTTAGCCCTTGAGATCTAAGCTGAGAAAATGCCCCCCAGAGCTCGGGGTGCTTCCGGCTCCCAGGGCATCCACACAGACACAGACCTCACCCGTACGGGCAAGATTTAAGATGCCTTCTGGTTAGGTTTTCTGACTGCAAGCTTCCGATGAACTGTGTGTGTGTGTCCCTGTGACCCTAGGCACACGCCTGGTCTGCTCTGGGGTCAACCAGCACTGGCCTTGGAGCAGCCTGGACAGCTAGGAGAACTGATGGGTGAAGACTCAGAATTTTGAGCTCAAGGTGTAGGGGCGGAAGACAGTGGCAGGAGAGCTCAGGGCTGTGTGTGTGAGTGATTGTGTGGTGTGTGTGTGCTGGGGGTGGGCTGCTGGGAACACCTGGCTGCAGCTGGCTAGGCCAGGCATTGCTGGGAAACGTGAGAACTCCGATATGGCTGCAGGCACTGTAGAACCCGGAAGCCCTGGGCCTCTGACCGCCGATGGGGGTCAGGCAGCTGGGGTGGGTGGGCTGCCTGCAGCTGCTGCCCCATCTCCCTGCTGTTCCCTTTCTCTCTGTGCAGCAGTGCTGAAAGAGAAGAGGGGCTAGACGTACCTCTGCAGCCTGACTTCTGTGCTCACTTTTGCTATGTCCTTCCAGGTATAATTTTGGGCGGGTTACTTCAACTTTCTGAGTCTCATTTGGTAACTAGGAAATAAGCACTTTCTTTGTACTGTCTTGGCTTTGGGGCAGAGATTTCCCTGCCTTGCCTCTCTGACTTGAATTCGTCCTGGGCGTGGCTTCCTTGGAGGCCAGCTCTCACCGCTTATTCACTCCGGTTTAGTACCTGGCTGGGCCCAGCCTCTCTGATCTGTATAAAAATAATATTTGCTTAAAACCCACGAAGTGCTCCCGTAATTTAAATTGGTTTAATTTAAATTTTAAATGGTGGATCTCCAACCTCTAATCACTTTGAAACTGAAGTGCTTTTCGCCAAAGGTGAAGTGCTTTAGGGCTGGCAATGATTACGTGTGGTTCAGAGTGAAAGGGATGAGAAAGAAGGAGAGAGGGGAAGGTACTGAAAGGAAGGGTCGGAGGAAAACAGAGGGGCAATGATTCCCAATCAGGTAGGAAAGAGATTCTTGCGGGCTGAGGCACCGCCAGGGCAAAACTTAGCCCTTGAGATCTAAGCTGAGAAAATGCCCCCCAGAGCTCGGGGTGCTTCCGGCTCCCAGGGCATCCACACAGACACAGACCTCACCCGTACGGGCAAGATTTAAGATGCCTTCTGGTTAGGTTTTCTGACTGCAAGCTTCCGATGAACTGTGTGTGTGTGTCCCTGTGACCCTAGGCACACGCCTGGTCTGCTCTGGGGTCAACCAGCACTGGCCTTGGAGCAGCCTGGACAGCTAGGAGAACTGATGGGTGAAGACTCAGAATTTTGAGCTCAAGGTGTAGGGGCGGAAGACAGTGGCAGGAGAGCTCAGGGCTGTGTGTGTGTGAGTGATTGTGTGGTGTGTGTGTGCTGGGGGTGGGCTGCTGGGAACACCTGGCTGCAGCTGGCTAGGCCAGGCATTGCTGGGAAACGTGAGAACTCCGATATGGCTGCAGGCACTGTAGAACCCGGAAGCCCTGGGCCTCTGACCGCCGATGGGGGTCAGGCAGCTGGGGTGGGTGGGCTGCCTGCAGCTGCTGCCCCATCTCCCTGCTGTTCCCTTTCTCTCTGTGCAGCAGTGCTGAAAGAGAAGAGGGGCTAGACGTACCTCTGCAGCCTGACTTCTGTGCTCACTTTTGCTATGTCCTTCCAGGTATAATTTTGGGCGGGTTACTTCAACTTTCTGAGTCTCATTTGGTAACTAGGAAATAAGCACTTTCTTTGTACTGTCTTGGCTTTGGGGCAGAGATTTCCCTGCCTTGCCTCTCTGACTTGAATTCGTCCTGTACTGGCCTTGGAATTCCTCATCCTTCAGGAATGTATAATCCAGGAATCCCCTGGGCCTCAGCGGACGGAGCTCCTTCACGCAGGGCCAGGTCCAGCTGATGTCTGTGTCCACAGGGCCAGCAGCCCAGCACAGAGCAGCCTCTGGACCGACGCAGTGGGTTTCAGGAAAAGACCACAGGGTTTGGACCCTGTAGGTCTGGGTTTGCTTCCGGACACTGCCATTTATAGCCTGAGAAGTCCGTTCACCAGTTTGAACTGCAATTTCCCCTGGTGTGAAAATGGAATCAGACTCATGTGACCCCCAAAATAGCTTTCAGGTGGGTTATGACTTATAAGGGAAAAGAGAACCTTTAACACATTGGGGAGAAAAATAGAATATCTTCCCGGCTTTGAGGTACAGAAGAGAGCTTTAGAAACAACTTGAAATAAAAACCACAGGAAATATTGATACAGTTAACCACCTTAAAATCTCCTGTTCAGTGAAAGGTGTGCTCAGTCAGTGCAGTCACGTCTGAGCCATGGATTGTAGCTGCTACACTCCTCTGTCCATGGATTCTCCAGGCAAGCCTACTGGAGTGGGGAGCCATTCCCTTCTCCAGGAGATCTTCCCAACCCAGGGATCAAACCCAGTCTCCTGCATTAAGAGGCAGGTTCTCTTACCACCAAGCCACCAGGGAAGCCCAGACATACTTTACATTGTACGAGTTTCCCTATCCACATGGCATCTGAGCATCATATAATGTAGTTACCATTTACTTAAAATGTTTTCTGATTTTTGTTGTGATTTTTTTCTGTTTGACCCAGAATATTTCTTAGAAGCATTTTTCTTAATTCTCCAGAATTCTTGATTTCACCAAATATTCTACTTAAACTTATTATGAATGCCTTGCTGAATTCCACTCTGGTCAGAGGACATGCTTGTTGGGATTTTTAATCCCTGTTGAAACAGCATACGGTCAATTCTGGTAAATGTTTAAAAGGCATCCTCAGCAGTTGTTGGGGGCCATGTTCTACAAATGTCAGTTAAGTCAGGTCTGTTGGTTATGTTTTTTCAAAACTTCTAAATCTTTGCTAATGCTTTCGGTCCACTTGTTTTATCAGTTACTGAGAGATGTATTGAATCTTTCACTGTGAGAGTAGTTTTGTCTATTTCTCTTTTGAGTGTTGCCAGTTTTTGCTTTGTGTGTTCTGAGGCTGCGTTATTAGGTGCATGCATGCTTAAAACTGTGATATCTTCCTGATAGCCTTGACCTTGTGTATATAACTTCCTCTCTTCATGTTTAGTCACATCTCTTCCCTGAAGAGTACATCATCTAATACTAATGTAATTATATCAGTTTTCTCTTGGTTAGTGTTTGGAGTGAGATAACTTTCTTTCTTTCTTTTTTTTTTTTTTTTAATTGTTTTTTTTTTTTGGGGGGGTGGGGTGGGGAGGGAGGGGAGCAGGCGGGCCACTTCTATTGGTCTTTCATTTCTCTATCTTCATCCATCTTTGTTCTTTGGCCCGTGTGGGCCTCCCATCGCGGTGGCCTCTGTTGTCACAGAGCACCGGTTCTGGGCGCATGCACTCCAGAGCTCCGACTTGGTAGTTGGACGCATCGGTCCAGCTGCTCCGCGGCACGTGGGATCTTCCCAGGCCAGGGATCTAACCGGCGCCCCTTGCACTGGAAGGCAGTGTCCTTACCCACTGGACCACCAGGGAAGCCCTGAGATAGCTTTCTATTCTTCCACTTTCAACCTTTCTATAACCTGACACATTAAGTGTGGATCTCCTGAACAGTATACAGTTGGATCGGTCTGAGTCTTTGTCCGTTTATATGTGATGTCGGGAGGGACATAGATCGTCTGATCTTTGTCTTTTGTTTCTCCTCTCTTGCCTTCTCTTGGATTTCCTGAGTTTATTATTATAATCATCTCCCCCTGCAGCTTCTCTTAATAGTTTTTATACTATTTTTATGTAGTTCTAATTTTTCTAATTGGATTAATGATTTTATATAAAAAACCCTTAGAGGATGTCATGGGGAATCTTTCACTACGGTCAATTCTGGTAAATGTTTAAAAGGCATCCTCAGCAGTTGTTGGGGGCCATGTTCTACAAATGTCAGTTAATCAGGTCTGTTGGTTATGTTTTTTCAAAACTTCTAAATCTTTGCTAATGCTTTCGGTCCACTTGTTTTATCAGTTACTGAGAGATGTATTGAATCTTTCACTGTGAGAGTAGTTTTGTCTATTTCTCTTTTGAGTGTTGCCAGTTTTTGCTTTGTGTGTTCTGAGGCTGCGTTATTAGGTGCATGCATGCTTAAAACTGTGATATCTTCCTGATAGCCTTGACCTTGTGTATATAACTTCCTCTCTTCATGTTTAGTCACATCTCTTCCCTGAAGAGTACATCATCTAATACTAATGTAATTATATCAGTTTTCTCTTGGTTAGTGTTTGGAGTGAGATAACTTTCTTTCTTTCTTTTTTTTTTTTAAAGTGCTTTTTCTTTTTCTTTTTTTTTTTTTAAAGATTTATTTTTTTTGGGGGGGTGGGGTGGGGAGGGAGGGGAGCAGGCGGGCCACTTCTATTGGTCTTTCATTTCTCTATCTTCATCCATCTTTGTTCTTTGGCCCGTGTGGGCCTCCCATCGCGGTGGCCTCTGTTGTCACAGAGCACCGGTTCTGGGCGCATGCACTCCAGAGCTCCGACTTGGTAGTTGGACGCATCGGTCCAGCTGCTCCGCGGCACGTGGGATCTTCCCAGGCCAGGGATCTAACCGGCGCCCCTTGCACTGGAAGGCAGTGTCCTTACCCACTGGACCACCAGGGAAGCCCTGAGATAGCTTTCTATTCTTCCACTTTCAACCTTTCTATAACCTGACACATTAAGTGTGGATCTCCTGAACAGTATACAGTTGGATCGGTCTGAGTCTTTGTCCGTTTATATGTGATGTCGGGAGGGACATAGATCGTCTGATCTTTGTCTTTTGTTTCTCCTCTCTTGCCTTCTCTTGGATTTCCTGAGTTTATTATTATAATCATCTCCCCCTGCAGCTTCTCTTAATAGTTTTTATACATTGTTTCTATTTTTCTAATGGTTAAGATTCTCAAAGTGTTTGGTCCTAGGATTCCTTGACACTCTTAAGAGAACTTCAACATGATTTTATATACCCCTATTGATACTTTATGGCATTAAAATTTAAAATGAAAAATTTAATATGTTTATTAGAAGTTATACTAATTATTATTGGATAATAGAAATAAATTATTTCATGAAAAGTAACTATCTTTTCTGCAACAAAATTTGGTGAGATAGAAATTGTTTTCTCTTTTGGCATTAAAAAATGTATGGCTTAATAACAGACAGCTATAACTTCATATCTGCCTCTGTATTACATTTCTTTTTATTTATTTATTTGTTTTTGGCTATTCTCGGTTTTCACTGCTGCCGCAGGCTCTTCTCTAGATGCAGGAAGTGGAGGCTCCTCTCTAACTGACGTGAGCGGGCTTCTTGTGGTGGTGGCTTCTCTGGTTGTGGAGCTCGGGCTCCAGGGCACACGGGCTTCAGTAGCTGCGGCCCATGGGCTCCACAGTTGTGGCTCCGGGGCTCTAGAGCACAGGTCCAAAGTTGTGGCTCACGGGCTTAATTGCTCTGCGGTGTGTGGGATCTTCCTGGATCAGGAATTGAACCTGTGTCTCCTATATTAGCAGGCTAACTCTTTACCACTGAGCTACCAGGGACGCCCAGAAAAGTCTTTTTAAAAAAGATTTATTTATTCATTGGCTGCACTGGAGTGGGTAGCTATGCCCTTCTGCAGGGGATCTTCCTGACCCAGGAATTAAGCCCGGGTCTCTTGCAGTGCACGGGCTTCTCGTTGTGGTGGCCTTTCTTGTTGCAGTTCACTGGCTTTTGGAGTGAGGGTTTCAGTAGTTGCAGCATGCGAGCTCAGTAGTTGTGGTGCATGAACTTAGTTGTTCTGCAGCATGTGGGATTCTCCCTGACCAGGGATAGAACCCATGTCCCCTGCATTGGCAGGCGGATTCTTAACGACTAGACCACCAGGGAAGTCCTTAGAAAAGTATGTAAGTGTTGGGAAGCCAACACTCTAGATGGCCAATGCAAATTTTCCAAGGTTTGAATTTTTCTTTGAAAACTCAGATTGTATCATTGGTAACAGCTGTGTTAAGTTGTTTTCCTTAAAGTGACACAGTCACTTTGTTAATTTTTGAAAGGATGCCCACCCAATGAATCCAAGTTGGAACAACCATAGTTTGTGCATCAGTTGTTCTTTCCAGTGAAATTGATGTTGGATTAAAAGGTGGCTGGTTCATTTTGTGACTTAATTGCTCAAATGCTTTTTCTTTGTGTTTCGGGGTGCAGTAACCCAGCTTTATGTCTGTGTTGTGTTTCATCATAGAGAGTATTCAAAATGTGTAGTCAAGGGCCACAGTTTAGTAAACATTAATATTTTATTTATTTATTTATTATTTTACTGTTCCATCGAGGATAGTCAAATGCAGTGGTCTCCTTTTGTTTTTCTCCTGTGAGAGTATGGCAGGGGAGATGGCGTGTCTTCCTGCCACGGCCTGGTTTGTTCTGATGCACCTGCATTTGCAGTTTTATTTGCTGTCCTTTTGTACTGCTGATACAGATAACAGCGTACCCATAATCAGCTAGTGCCTTAATCCTGCTATGAAGATGGTGTTGGCCTTGTTGACCCCTCTGCGACTCTCCGGGGTTTGTGAACTACATTTGAAGAACTGCTGAAAGAGATCATGACAAGATTTTATTGTTTTTTGGATTATTGATCATCTTTACTATATGTTTATTTTTCATTTCCTTAATCAAAGCTCTTATATTCATCACTTCTTTTTGTTTTCTTTGTTAAACCCTTCTGCAGGGATCTTCCTGACCAGGAATTAAGCCCGGGTCTCTTGCAGTGCACGGGCTTCTCGTTGTGGTGGCCTTTCTTGTTGCAGTTCACTGGCTTTTGGAGTGAGGGTTTCAGTAGTTGCAGCATGCGAGCTCAGTAGTTGTGGTGCATGAACTTAGTTGTTCTGCAGCATGTGGGATTCTCCCTGACCAGGGATAGAACCCATGTCCCCTGCATTGGCAGGCGGATTCTTAACGACTAGACCACCAGGGAAGTCCTTAGAAAAGTATGTAAGTGTTGGGAAGCCAACACTCTAGATGGCCAATGCAAATTTTCCAAGGTTTGAATTTTTCTTTGAAAACTCAGATTGTATCATTGGTAACAGCTGTGTTAAGTTGTTTTCCTTAAAGTGACACAGTCACTTTGTTAATTTTTGAAAGGATGCCCACCCAATGAATCCAAGTTGGAACAACCATAGTTTGTGCATCAGTTGTTCTTTCCAGTGAAATTGATGTTGGATTAAAAGGTGGCTGGTTCATTTTGTGACTTAATTGCTCAAATGCTTTTTCTTTGTGTTTCGGGGTGCAGTAACCCAGCTTTATGTCTGTGTTGTGTTTCATCATAGAGAGTATTCAAAATGTGTAGTCAAGGGCCACAGTTTAGTAAACATTAATATTTTATTTATTTATTTATTATTTTACTGTTCCATCGAGGATAGTCAAATGCAGTGGTCTCCTTTTGTTTTTCTCCTGTGAGAGTATGGCAGGGGAGATGGCGTGTCTTCCTGCCACGGCCTGGTTTGTTCTGATGCACCTGCATTTGCAGTTTTATTTGCTGTCCTTTTGTACTGCTGATACAGATAACAGCGTACCCATAATCAGCTAGTGCCTTAATCCTGCTATGAAGATGGTGTTGGCCTTGTTGACCCCTCTGCGACTCTCCGGGGTTTGTGAACTACATTTGAAGAACTGCTGAAAGAGATCATGACAAGATTTTATTGTTTTTTGGATTATTGATCATCTTTACTATATGTTTATTTTTCATTTCCTTAATCAAAGCTCTTATATTCATCACTTCTTTTTGTTTTCTTTGTTAAACTAATTTTCCTGGAGTATAGTTGACTTACAATATTGTGTTAATTTCTAAGGGAATCAATTATACATATATCCACACTTTTTTTTTTTTCCCATATAGGTCATTGCAGAGTATTGAGTGGAGTTCTCTGTGCTATATACACAGTAGGCCTTTATTAGTTATCTATTTTATATATACTAATGAGTATATGTTGATCACACTCTCCCAATTCATTCTCTCTGCCCAACAAAAAGCATCTTGAATTTTTTAACAGTCTAATTATGTTGTAAATAGTGGGGCAGTACCCGCTCCACTTCTTGGATAATTCAAGAGCCTTAAAGCGCTCATCTGCATTCACTTCTACTTACATGTTATAGTGTTTACTTACTGTATGTATTCCATACCCCACGAGTCATTGCTATTTCTTTGATACAGTTAATATTCATTTTACATTTATCTCTGTATTCACCTTTCTGTCATCTTTTCACTCTTTTCTACATTTCTAAGCTTCTTTTTGAAGAATACATTTCAGTATTTTCTTTTGTGGGGGGACTGCTGGCGTGAATTTTCTCAGCTTGAAGATATATTTCTCCCAATCTGAGAACGTCTTTATCGTTGAAGGGTGTTTCTGCTGGGGATTTCTAGGTTGACACAGTTTGTTTCCAGTACTTTGCGGATAGCATTCTACTGTTGGCTACTTCTGTCATTTGTGTTGGGAAATCAGGTGTCAGTGCTGTTCTTGCTCTCTTGAAGGTAAGGCCTCCTGCTCCTGGCCCCTGCCGGGCCGGCCCTGGTTTTAAGATTTTCTCCTTGCTTCTCAGTAGCATTAGGGCCACATGCTGAGGTGTGATTTCCTTTGTATTTACTTTGCTTGGAGGTTCATAGGGCTTCTTGAATCTTTCTAAAGATGATTGATCACTTTGATATCTTTATTTCTTTAGCTACTGCTTCTGTCTCACTCTGTTCTATAAGTCTGGGATCCCAGTTATGTATTTCTGTTAGACATTGTTGTAATAACTCATATGACTTCAGTGAAAGTGAAAGTGTTAGCGGCTCAGTCGTGTCTGACTCTTTGCAACCCCGTGAACGGCGGCCCGCCCAGCTCCTGTCCATGGGATCCTCCAGGCAAGGCTGCTGGAGTGGGTCGCCATGCCCTCCTCCAGGGGAGCTTCCTGGCCCAGGGCTTGAACCCACACCTCCTGTGTCTCCAGCACTGCAGGCAGATGGTTCACTCTCTGAGCCTTATCTTCTCTGCTTTTCCTCTATCCTCCTGTCTCTCATGTATCTTTCTAGATGCTTTCATATGAGATATCTTTCCATCTACAAATTATTTAATCAGCTGTATCTTACTTTCTTTAAACCTATCCGTTGATTCTATTTTTATGGGGCAGTACCCGTCCACTTCTTGGATAATTCAAGAGCCTTAAAGCGCTCATCTGCATTCACTTCTACTTACATGTTATAGTGTTTACTTACTGTATGTATTCCATACCCCACGAGTCATTGCTATTTCTTTGATACAGTTAATATTCATTTTACATTTATCTCTGTATTCACCTTTCTGTCATCTTTTCACTCTTTTCTACATTTCTAAGCTTCTTTTTGAAGAATACATTTCAGTATTTTCTTTTGTGGGGGGACTGCTGGCGTGAATTTTCTCAGCTTGAAGATATATTTCTCCCAATCTGAGAACGTCTTTATCGTTGAAGGGTGTTTCTGCTGGGGATTTCTAGGTTGACACAGTTTGTTTCCAGTACTTTGCGGATAGCATTCTACTGTTGGCTACTTCTGTCATTTGTGTTGGGAAATCAGGTGTCAGTGCTGTTCTTGCTCTCTTGAAGGTAAGGCCTCCTGCTCCTGGCCCCTGCCGGGCCGGCCCTGGTTTTAAGATTTTCTCCTTGCTTCTCAGTAGCATTAGGGCCACATGCTGAGGTGTGATTTCCTTTGTATTTACTTTGCTTGGAGGTTCATAGGGCTTCTTGAATCTTTCTAAAGATGATTGATCACTTTGATATCTTTATTTCTTTAGCTACTGCTTCTGTCTCACTCTGTTCTATAAGTCTGGGATCCCAGTTATGTATTTCTGTTAGACATTGTTGTAATAACTCATATGACTTCAGTGAAAGTGAAAGTGTTAGCGGCTCAGTCGTGTCTGACTCTTTGCAACCCCGTGAACGGCGGCCCGCCCAGCTCCTGTCCATGGGATCCTCCAGGCAAGGCTGCTGGAGTGGGTCGCCATGCCCTCCTCCAGGGGAGCTTCCTGGCCCAGGGCTTGAACCCACACCTCCTGTGTCTCCAGCACTGCAGGCAGATGGTTCACTCTCTGAGCCTTATCTTCTCTGCTTTTCCTCTATCCTCCTGTCTCTCATGTATCTTTCTAGATGCTTTCATATGAGATATCTTTCCATCTACAAATTATTTAATCAGCTGTATCTTACTTTCTTTAAACCTATCCGTTGATTCTATTTTTCAGTCTTAGAATGCGTATTTGATTCATTGTTACAGTTTTTGGATTTCTGATGTAATTTTCAATTTTTCTTGTTCAAGCATTCCATGGACAGAGGAGCCTTGTGGGCTACAGTCTGGGGTTGCAATGAGTTAAGCACATCTGAGTGGCTAACACTGTCATAGAAGTCATGTGAGACACTGCAAAAATGTCTAACAAATACATAATTAGAATCCCAGATGAACAGGACAAAGAGTGAGACAGAAACAGTATCTAAAGATATAAAGATATAAAAGTTGTTTTCAAAATGTAGGTCTGATATTGAAACCTCCATTATCTGGAAATCCTGTGGGAAGTTGCCATATTACGCTGTGTCTCTTTGTTTTCAGACATACTATTTTGTTTCCCTGAATTACTGGTTTTTATTGAGTGCTGGAAACATTGCCGAGTTTCACTGGAGACTAGATGTTACACTTGATTCTGACACAGGCTAGCTGGGAGATCTAGCGGTGCCAGGGCGTCTTCATCTACTTAGTGTGGAGAAGGTTTAAACTGGACTTCAATTTGTTTGAAGGACAGCCTATTTCCGGTTTGCCCTTGCTCTGAGAGCATATCCTTTTAGAGTCAGTTAAAAAGAAAACTCAGCCGATTCCTCCACAAGTGGTAAGAAAGCAAAGAAAGGAGAATCATAGAAAATATGGATACCATGCTTGGTGGTGGTGGAGGTTTCATAAATCCCCCTTGTTCACGGTCTCTGAACTTTAATTTTGTCCCTCTAGTTCTATGATCATCAAAATCTCAGCTTTTCTGCCTCTTCCTCCAGAATCAATGAGTACCTATAAAGGAAAAACTGTCCAAACACTAAGCTTGCCTCCTTGAGTTTCCTTTTTCTCCAGGATCATAGTTATAATTCTTCACTGTCTTGAAAATTCTCCAATACCTTCAGTCATTTAATATTTAGTGTGACAGTTTGTTCATATTTTCCAGGTTTTGCAGTGGGCAGGTTTGTCCTAACTGCCTAGTCTGCCATTGCCAAAAATGTGGCAACCTGGCATAACTACTTTCAATTTGTCAATTTCTAGGGGAATAGGAAATATTTGCATTACATGACTGAGAAATTCCACAGCTAAGAGTACTTACTTTAGAGACAAACTTTGGCAAAATAAACTGTGTATATATATACATACATACATATATATATATATATATATATACATATATATATATATATATATATATAAAATACTCTGCTTACCAGTGAGAGCGTGGATAAATCAGTTGTGGCTTCAGTTCAGTTCAGTCGCTCAGTTGTGGCCAACTCTGTGCGACCCCATTGACTGCAACATACCCAGCTTCCCTGGCCTTCACCATCTCCCAGATCTTGCTTCAAACTCATGTCCATTGACTCGGTGATGCCATCCAACCATCTCATCCTCTGTCATCCCCTTCTCCTCTGCCTTCTATTTTTCCCAACATCAGGATCTTTTCCAGTGGATCGTTTCTTCCCATCAGGTGTCCAAAGTATTGGAGCTTCAGCTTCTGCATCAGTCCTTCCAATGAATATTCAGAGTTGATTTCCTTTAGGATTGACTGGTTTGATCTTGCAGTTCAAGGGACTCTCAGGAGTCTTTTCCAGCACCACAGTTCAAAGGCATCAATTTTTTAGCACTCAGCCTTCTTTGTGGCAGTCTTACAAAAAGTAATACAGAAGTAAGAATTAATGAACTAAAGTTACATATATAAAAAACAGACAAACCTTGTGAATATGATATTGAGTAAAAATGTGATGTGCAGAAAAAAAATGTGTGTCTAGTGATATACACAGTTGTGGCAAAATACATGGGAATGGACGGTATAATAAATACTGAAATAGTCATTTTCTTTTCTTCTGAGAGGAGAGAGTTGGACTAGAAAGGGGTACATAGATTCTTCAGTTTTGCTGTTAATAGTTTCCTCCTCAAACTCGTTGGTAGTGATACTTGGATATTTCTTGTGTTTTGAAAATTCTTTTGGACCATCTTGTTTTGAATTGGTTAGTTTAGTACACTTGTGTTTATTTAGATTATTGATTTATTTTTACTGTTTCTTAGTTGTCTTTTTTACTCTTCTCTTTCACCCTAGTCAAAAAATTAAAGAGGAGAGTGAAAAGCTGGCATAACTACTTTCAATTTGTCAATTTCTAGGGGAATAGGAAATATTTGCATTACATGACTGAGAAATTCCACAGCTAAGAGTACTTACTTTAGAGACAAACTTTGGCAAAATAAACTGTGTATATATATACATACATACATATATATATATATATATATACATATATATATATATATATATATATAAAATACTCTGCTTACCAGTGAGAGCGTGGATAAATCAGTTGTGGCTTCAGTTCAGTTCAGTCGCTCAGTTGTGGCCAACTCTGTGCGACCCCATTGACTGCAACATACCCAGCTTCCCTGGCCTTCACCATCTCCCAGATCTTGCTTCAAACTCATGTCCATTGACTCGGTGATGCCATCCAACCATCTCATCCTCTGTCATCCCCTTCTCCTCTGCCTTCTATTTTTCCCAACATCAGGATCTTTTCCAGTGGATCGTTTCTTCCCATCAGGTGTCCAAAGTATTGGAGCTTCAGCTTCTGCATCAGTCCTTCCAATGAATATTCAGAGTTGATTTCCTTTAGGATTGACTGGTTTGATCTTGCAGTTCAAGGGACTCTCAGGAGTCTTTTCCAGCACCACAGTTCAAAGGCATCAATTTTTTAGCACTCAGCCTTCTTTGTGGCAGTCTTACAAAAAGTAATACAGAAGTAAGAATTAATGAACTAAAGTTACATATATAAAAAACAGACAAACCTTGTGAATATGATATTGAGTAAAAATGTGATGTGCAGAAAAAAAATGTGTGTCTAGTGATATACACAGTTGTGGCAAAATACATGGGAATGGACGGTATAATAAATACTGAAATAGTCATTTTCTTTTCTTCTGAGAGGAGAGAGTTGGACTAGAAAGGGGTACATAGATTCTTCAGTTTTGCTGTTAATAGTTTCCTCCTCAAACTCGTTGGTAGTGATACTTGGATATTTCTTGTGTTTTGAAAATTCTTTTGGACCATCTTGTTTTGAATTGGTTAGTTTAGTACACTTGTGTTTATTTAGATTATTGATTTATTTTTACTGTTTCTTAGTTGTCTTTTTTACTCTTCTCTTTCACCTTGAAAAAGACCAGTAAGAAACAATCAAAATAAAATAAAAGAGGAGAGTGAAAAAGCTGGCATAAAACTCAACATTCAAAAAACTAAGATCATGGCCTCCAATCTCATCACTTCATGGCAAATAGATGGACAAACAATAGAAACAGTGGCAGACTTTATTTTTTTTATTTTTAGTTTTTTTTGGGGATGGGGTTTGGGAGGGAGGGGGCCACTTCTATTGGTCTTTCATTTTGTCTGTTTTCATCCATCTTTGTTCTTTGGCCCGTATGGGCCTCCCACTGCGGTGGCCTCTGTTGTCACAGAGCACCAGCTCTGGGCGCATGCGCTCCAGAGCGCCGGCTCGGTAATTGGACACATCGGTCCAGCTGCTCCGCAGCAAGTGGGATCTTCGCAGGCCAGGGATCGAACCAGCGTCCCTTGCACTGCAAGGTGATATCCTTACCCACTGGACCACCAGGGAAGCCCAGACTTTATTTTCTTGTGCTCCAAAATAACTGCAGATGGTGACTGCAGCCATGAAATTAAAAGATGCTTTCTCTTTGGAAGAAAAGCTATGACAAACCCAGACAGTGTATTCAAAAGTAGAGATATCATTTTGCTGACAAAAGTCCATATAGTCAAAGCTAATGGTATTCCCAGTAGTCAAGTATGGATGTGAGAGCTGGACCATAAAGAAAGCTGAGTGTCAAAGAATTGATGCCTTTGAACTGGTGTGTTGGAGAAGACTCTTAAGAGTCCCGTGGTCTGCAAGGCGATCAAACCAGCCAATCCTAAAGGAAATCAGCCTTGAATATTCACTGGAAATACTGATGCTAAAGCTGAAGCTCCAGTACTCTGGCTACCTGATGCGAAGAGATGACTCTTTGGAAATGAGCCTGATGCTGGGAAAGCTTGAGTACAGGAGGAGAAGGGGGCGACAGAGGATGAGATGGGTAAATAGCATCACTGAGTCAATGGACATGAATTTGAGCAAACTCTGGGAGATAGTGAAGGATGAGGAGCCTGGCATGCTGCAGTCCATGGGGTTGCAAAGAGTTGGACATGACCAAAGCGACTGAACTGAACTGAACTTAGTTGTCTTAGTTTGTGATTTCCCTTTTTCTGTGATTCTCATCTTCTTTATTTTTGGTCATCTTTGAAAAAGTAAAAAGCTATTTGCTCTTTTTCCTAATTTCATTTCTCTCCTTCTATTGCTTTGAGATTTATTCTTTTTTTTCCTATTCTTTCTTTGATTGCCCTGGTTACTTTATCATGCATATTTAACTTGACAACATTACTAAATTAAAAACTATGTTTGAATTCCTTTGAGTAATAAAAAGACCTTGGAATACCCAGAATCAGGTCATGGCTCTCTCAACATACATATTACTGTTGTTTAATATCTTTCTTCTGTTTTTTTCAGTAACTTTATAAACTATAAATAGTCTTTAAAAAGACTATTGTAATGTTTTTTTAAAACTTTTATTTTACTTTTAACTTTTACAGAGTTTTGTTGTTTACAGATACGTATGTTCCCAGATTAGAAAAAGACTATTGTAATTTTAGATACACATTGCTTTGTTAGTTTTTATACATGTTTAACCAACACACTCTTTCTTCTTGCATCTCACACTGTTTTTGTTTCTTTTATCATTTTTTACCCTTTCTTCAGGGAGTTCTGGTTTACCACCAGCTGAGTCTATCTGAATATAACTTTATTTCATGTTTTTGGGGGCACGGTCTTATGAAGCACACAATTCTAGATCTGCAGTAAATGCATCTCCACATGTGGAAAGCTCTGTTCTGTGACTTTTGGGGGCATTTTTGGCATTAAAAGTTTGGTGTCAGCCTTATCATTCCTTTGAAGATGATCTCTTCTTTTTGTGGCTGCTTTTAAAATATTATTTTTGTTTTTGGTATTTTGATGATTCACTATAGAATGCTGGAGAGAATTTAAGGCAGTTAATCTTACCTGGAATACTTTGGGATTCCTGAATCTGGTATTTGCATCTCCCCTCTGTTCTAGAAAGTTCTTATCCCTTCAAATATGACCTCTGATTGAGTGTCTCTGCTTTGTCCTCTGATTTGAATTTATGTTAGAGCAGCTCGTTCTACTCTTCATCACTCTTACATCTTCATCTTCTCTAGTTCCTCCTCACTTGGTACAGCTTTTCGGTAATTCAATCAGACTCTTGGGTTCACACATTTTATTTTTAGCTGTGCATAATTGACAACCCATTGAGATTTTTTTTCAAAATTAATTAACATTTTTATTTTAGACGTTCCAATTATTTTTCAAGGCTGTTTGGTCATTGCTGATAATCTTTTGTTGATTGGTCGTCTTTGTGATTCCAGCCTTTCTTTCTTTAGACACTTCAGACATTGTTGTTCTATCTTGTGTATCAGACTGTACAATCTTTGGGGGTTTCCCGTTTGCTCTCACGGACACTCATGGCTGTGTGTGTGCATGCTCAGTGGCTAAGTCACGTCCGACTCTGCGATCCCATGTGCTGTAGCCCACCAGGCTCCTCTGCCCATGGGATTACTGCTGGAGTGGGTAGCCATGCCTTCCTCCAGGGAATCTTCCTGACTCAAAGACTGAGCCGGAGCCTGCTGTGTTTCCTGCATTGGAAGGCAGATACTCTGCCACTCTTGGATACTTACCTCCTTCTGTTTCTGTGACCTTTCATGGTGGGGTCATTGCTTAGTCCGAATCCCTGGGACACTCGTGAGCCTAAATTGAGGATGCTTTCCTCCTGCTATGAGTCTGGACGACCAAAGACCCGGACCTACGAGTGTCACCTTTGTGTATCCCAGATCTGCAAGACTCCTGGGCTTGCCTCTCCTGCTTTGCCCTTGGCCTTAGCGTCAGGATTCCAGTAGCAATGTAATTACTGATGCTCACTCTCAACGAAAGCCAGCTCTGGCTTCTGTGGTCTGCTGCTTTGTCCCAGTTTGTGTTTAGCTCCCATTCTGGGGAGGAATTAGAGACTTCCACATGCCAGCTAGCAATATGTCAAAAGAAATGTTTTTCAGGAGAGTCTTTTTTCTTTTTGACATGAGAATGTGCCTTGGAGGACTTCATCTTCCATATTCCCAGAGTGGAATTATTCTGTTGTTCTGTACTAATCTCTTTACTTCCTCAGCTCTCATAAATATTGCATAATAAAGGTGATCCTACTCTCCACTCTGAAGCATTATTATGAGGATTAGAAAACCTAGGAAGCTGCTAACATTTAGCAGTTGCTAAATAAATGATCACTAATAACAATGATGATGGTGATTAAGTATTTGGTGAACTTAATTGAACATATATTGATTTTTGAAGATGCATAGATCTTGTACATATATTACCTCCTGAAGGCTGAGTGCAAAAGAATTGATACTTTCTAATTGTTGCACTGGAGAGGACTCCTGATAGTTCCTTGAACAGCAAAGAGAATACACCAGTCAATCCTAAAGGAAATCAACCCTGAATATTCATTGGAAGGACTGATGCTGAAGCTGAAGCTCCAATAGTTTGGCCACCAGATGCAAAGAGGTGACTCAAAAGAAAAACCCCTGATGCTGGGAAAGACTGAAGGCAAAAGAAGAAGGGGGCAGCAGAGAATGAGATGGTTGGATGGCATCACTGACTCAATAGATGTGTGTCTGAACAAACTCCAGGAGATAGTGAGGGGCAGGGAGGTCTGGCCTGCCACGGTCCACAGGGACACAAAGAATTGGATATGACTTAGTGACCAAACAACAATAACAACAATTTTTTTAACACTGTTAGGTAAGCAATACTCTTATTTTATAGACTAGGAAACGGAAATAAAGAGATGATAGTGAGTGACATTTTTATTAAATGATATAAAATATATGATAGTGCTAATTCATTCATTTCTTTCAACAGATACTTGGTGGTGGTAGTTTAGTCACTAAGTCTTGTCTGACTCTTGTGACCTCGTGGATGGTAGCCTTCCAGGTTCCTCTGTCCATGGGATTTCCCAGGAAAGAATACTGGAGTGGTTTGCTATTTCCTCCCCCACCACAGATACTTACCATGTACTGCTGCAGTGTATGTATTAGGAAGCTCCTGGATAAACTCTCCTTTGAGGTGGGCTAATAATCGTGCTCCTATGGATGAGATGGAGCATGGGAGCCCTGAATTTCAAGTTCTATGATGCAAAGCGCAGAAGGAGTGTGCAAGTTGTAGTGCGTCCTTGGTATTTAGGAATTAGCAACGTCATCAGAGGGCTTCCTGGGTGGCTCAGTGATTAAAAATCCACCTGCCAATGCAGGAAATGTGGGTTCAATCTCTGGGTCAGGAAGATCTTCTGGAGAAGGAAATGGCAGCCCACTCTAGTATTCTTGCCTTGGAAATCCCATGGACAGAGAAGCCTGGTGGGCTATAGTCCAGGGGGTCACAAAAGGGTCAGACGCGACTGAGCACACGCACGCACACACACAGTGTCGTTGGAAAGGAATGATGGGCGTGGAGTGTGGGCAGCCTGGCTCGTGAGTGTCTGGTGGCTTGGTGAGGGCCAGTCTGTGGCCAGCGGACTCCCTGGTTCTCTGCAGGAGCTGCCTGGGCCACAGGAAGTGCACCACATTCTGGCTCCTGCTGCGCACGTACTGGAATCTTCTAGGAGTCCTCACCATACCTAGCTCTTCCACGTGCCTTCAGGTGGCGATGGCACCTCCTACACCTTCTCCACATCCGGCACCCCATGGTCTGCTAGTGCTGAGACCTGTGCCTGGGAGCCCGACCCTGTCCTGCTGGTGCCCCCCACCCAGGCTGAGGAAGACGGAGGGAGGCCTTGGGCTTATGGGCAGCAGTGCAGACGCGTCCATGGCTCAGAAAAGCCACCTGCCTTGTGTCCACCTTGGGAACTCTCAGCACAGTGTGTAAATCGGACTACATTTTTATGGGCATTTATACATGGGGACAGACACGTGAGGGTGAGAGATGAGGATGGGGGACAGCATGAGGGCAGGCCTTTTGTTTTTGTGTTTTTATCTAACAAGCATTCCTTTAGGAGTTGCCTGGTGATCTGCTGATAAAGAATCCAGCTGCAATGCAGGAGCCCTGGGTTCGAACCCTGGGTGGGGAAGATCCCCTGGAGGAGGAAATGGCAGCCCACTCTAGTATTCTTGCCTTGGAAATCCCATGGACAGAGAAGCCTGGTGGGCTATAGTCCAGGGGGTCACAAAAGGGTCAGACGCGACTGAGCACACGCACGCACACACACAGTGTCGTTGGAAAGGAATGATGGGCGTGGAGTGTGGGCAGCCTGGCTCGTGAGTGTCTGGTGGCTTGGTGAGGGCCAGTCTGTGGCCAGCGGACTCCCTGGTTCTCTGCAGGAGCTGCCTGGGCCACAGGAAGTGCACCACATTCTGGCTCCTGCTGCGCACGTACTGGAATCTTCTAGGAGTCCTCACCATACCTAGCTCTTCCACGTGCCTTCAGGTGGCGATGGCACCTCCTACACCTTCTCCACATCCGGCACCCCATGGTCTGCTAGTGCTGAGACCTGTGCCTGGGAGCCCGACCCTGTCCTGCTGGTGCCCCCCACCCAGGCTGAGGAAGACGGAGGGAGGCCTTGGGCTTATGGGCAGCAGTGCAGACGCGTCCATGGCTCAGAAAAGCCACCTGCCTTGTGTCCACCTTGGGAACTCTCAGCACAGTGTGTAAATCGGACTACATTTTTATGGGCATTTATACATGGGGACAGACACGTGAGGGTGAGAGATGAGGATGGGGGACAGCATGAGGGCAGGCCTTTTGTTTTTGTGTTTTTATCTAACAAGCATTCCTTTAGGAGTTGCCTGGTGATCTGCTGATAAAGAATCCAGCTGCAATGCAGGAGCCCTGGGTTCGAACCCTGGGTGGGGAAGAGTCCCTGGAGAGGGAAATGGCTACCCACTTCAGTACTCTTGCCTGGAGACTCCATGCCCAGAGGAGCCCGGCAGGCTACAGTCCATGGGGTTGCAGAGAGCTGGACATGACTGAGCGACTTTGACTTTCTTCTGGTGAATAAGATGGTGTTTCCCATACAGCGGGCACAGATGTGACTCCTGGCCAGGGAAGGTCCATGTGCCAAGCAGTTTACCTTACAGGGAAGTGTGACCAAAAATGAACAAACAAACAAAACAAAACAAACAGTCTTTCCTTACTGAGCGTCGAGTCTGCCCAGCTACTAAGAGTCAGAGAGAGGATCCAGACCTGATTCTGTGTCGATGCCGCAGCCTGTGCTCCTGCCACCGTGATGCCTGCCGCCCAGGGTGGGGATGAAGCCTGGAGATACCGTGTGGCTGGCCAGCAGGGTACTTGGCAGGTCAGAACTCAGTCTATGCCATCTTCTTTCTCTGAGCAAAAAGAAATCTTAAAAGGAAGTGAAAATCTGTTGCCTTGGAGAAGTTTGAGAAGACACAAGAAAGTGTGTGGGAAGGAATCTGCTCCGCCTCTGCCCGGGCGGTCGTGCCGGCTCTGGTGGGCGCTAGCTTCCGGCGTCCCCCGCTGATGGGCCAGTGAAGCGCCTCCTGCCTCCACTTCCATTCCCCCCGCTTCAGCCACGTGGTCTGGCGATTATCACGGACAGAAGGACTGGAGAGTTTGCCCTTTTCAATGGTGAATGTGGTCACACCCAGCCTTATCTTTTCATTCCTGAGATTCTGCTTATAATGAAGAAGTGCAAACCTGACAGATTGAGCATCAGCTCGGAGGCTGTACTTTCACCGTTCCTGCGGTTTGGGTGGATTTGGGAGAGAGGAAAGGGAGAGCGGTTCTTTGTGAAGAACACATCATTTTTATGGGCATTTATACATGGGGACAGACACGTGAGGGTGAGAGATGAGGATGGGGGACAGCATGAGGCAGGCCTTTTGTTTTTGTGTTTTTATCTAACAAGCATTCCTTTAGGAGTTGCCTGGTGATCTGCTGATAAAGAATCCAGCTGCAATGCAGGAGCCCTGGGTTCGAACCCTGGGTGGGGAAGAGTCCCTGGAGAGGGAAATGGCTACCCACTTCAGTACTCTTGCCTGGAGACTCCATGCCCAGAGGAGCCCGGCAGGCTACAGTCCATGGGGTTGCAGAGAGCTGGACATGACTGAGCGACTTTGACTTTCTTCTGGTGAATAAGATGGTGTTTCCCATACAGCGGGCACAGATGTGACTCCTGGCCAGGGAAGGTCCATGTGCCAAGCAGTTTACCTTACAGGGAAGTGTGACCAAAAATGAACAAACAAACAAAACAAAACAAACAGTCTTTCCTTACTGAGCGTCGAGTCTGCCCAGCTACTAAGAGTCAGAGAGAGGATCCAGACCTGATTCTGTGTCGATGCCGCAGCCTGTGCTCCTGCCACCGTGATGCCTGCCGCCCAGGGTGGGGATGAAGCCTGGAGATACCGTGTGGCTGGCCAGCAGGGTACTTGGCAGGTCAGAACTCAGTCTATGCCATCTTCTTTCTCTGAGCAAAAAGAAATCTTAAAAGGAAGTGAAAATCTGTTGCCTTGGAAGTTTGAGAAGACACAAGAAAGTGTGTGGGAAGGAATCTGCTCCGCCTCTGCCCGGGCGGTCGTGCCGGCTCTGGTGGGCGCTAGCTTCCGGCGTCCCCCGCTGATGGGCCAGTGAAGCGCCTCCTGCCTCCACTTCCATTCCCCCCGCTTCAGCCACGTGGTCTGGCGATTATCACGGACAGAAGGACTGGAGAGTTTGCCCTTTTCAATGGTGAATGTGGTCACACCCAGCCTTATCTTTTCATTCCTGAGATTCTGCTTATAATGAAGAAGTGCAAACCTGACAGATTGAGCATCAGCTCGGAGGCTGTACTTTCACCGTTCCTGCGGTTTGGGTGGATTTGGGAGAGAGGAAAAGGGAGAGCGGTTCTTTGTGAAGAACACATCATTTTTCTATGAGTAGTCATTACAGAACATGATTAGACTGTATGCATCTAACTGTGCAGGAATGGTGTTAGCAAACACCCCTGCTTGAGTCAGAGACAGAGTTGAGGTTTAATAAGCTGAAAGGAACACAGGAAACGGGATGAGGCAGGTGCACGGTCGTGGCCTCCGCCGCCTTCCCCCTGCTCCTTGGAAGCAGCGGAGGGTCAGACGTGTGGCGCTGAGGCGCGACTTTCTCCTTCGGATGTGTCACGTCATGACTCTGACGTTACTCGTTCATACGCTGAAGTTCCAGTTGTCTGCGCTGTGAAGCAGACTAACCCACGTGGTGGGATAAAGCAACGCTCCTGTAGTAGTGTTGTCTCCCCCGATGTTGAGAGAGACTGGGCTCTGCTGGGGGTGCTTGCTCAGCGTTGCTCAGAGGGTGGTGGTTACACGCCGGCTGCACTGGACACGGTTGATGTCATCCTTGCGCACGTGCCTGGTGGCGGCTGGGGGCTGCTTGCTGGGATCTCAGAGGGGCTGCGGGCCATGCCATCCACACACGGCCCTTGGGCCCTGGGACTCCTCAATGGCCTGGTGACTGGGTTTCAGGAGTGGCGTCCTGTAAGCCGGTGGGAAGCCGCTGTGCCTTCTAAGACTGACCTTCAGACATCTCTCAGCTCTGCGTCGCCTGCCTTCCGCTACTGGACGTGCATCAAGGCCACAGGGAGCAGCGCGTGATGGGGAGAGGCAAGCCTCTGAGACGGGAAATACTGTGGGCACTTCTGGGAAATGGATGGCATTGACCTCTGGGTCACTGCGAGCCTAAGTCGAGTACCACCGATAGGCAGTGAGGGCTGGGTTTCTGATCCTGGTTTCACCACTTACCAGCCTGGGGATGAGTCAGCCACACTCCCGTGGGTTTGAACACTTGGGGCTGGGCTCACAGGGAGGAGGAGTGAATGCAGGTCCTTCCCTGACTCTAGCTATCTCTTCCGTTTTCCTTTCTCAGTGGCCGGTCAGCAGCTGCCGATTTGTCCTGAGTTTAAGGATGACGCTTCCCACAGCCAGCCTTCCTTATTCTTCATGACTGATCGTAAGGAAAGAAAGGCTGTGGGCTTATTAGACTGAAAGTTACACCGGAGGCTGTCCCCTTCATGGCTTGGCAGATGGAGGAGTGTGGCCGCTGGTAATCCCTCTTTTCCTGGCTCACAGCAGACTGAATGGACTGAGGGGCAGGAGGCCGGATGTGCAGGAGGTGGCGGCGTGTGGGCTAAGGGTGGGCTTTGGGGCCCGATGCCCTTGGGTTTGGATCCTGGTTCATCAACTGGGAGTCTTGGAGAAGCAGGTGCCGTCTCTCAGCGTCTGTGTCTGCAGCTCTGAGATGGGATGGTGCCCGGGTTCCTGTGTGGTGTAACTACAAGGGGCCGCTCCCACAGCACGGTCTGAGTGGACACCCTGGAGGCGTGCGGGCACAGTCTGCACAGCCTGGGGGACCTCGGTCGGGCACGGCAGTAGTGAGGGTGGGAAGGGGTGGGAAGGAAGGCTTGAAGGGCTCAGGGCACCGGGGATCCGCGAAGGCTGGCTCCACTAGCGTTTCTACCCCAGGCTGGACCCTCGGAGGGAGCAGGGTTTCCATCTCGTTCGAGCCCTCCGCATGCCAGTTGTGCCCAAACAGCACCACCCAGCTCGTCCCGGAGACACAGTGTCCTGGTCTCTGGCTCCCCACAGCCCTGGGAAAGGGGTTCCAGCTTTAAAGAGAGAGGAACAGGGCAAAGTCTCCCTTACTGTGGTTCACATCCGGATCGAAAGTTCTCACGGGCCTTTTGTGCGCCTGCGCACGGCTGCTTCGGTTCTGTGGTTGGTCCGGTTCATCCTCAGCCACCCGGCTCCCCGACACCCTCCTCCACTTTGAGACCAGCAGGTGCAATGGTAAGGTCAGCTCCTGGGATCCAGACAAGCCTGGCTCTGAGTTCCCAGCACTTGCAGGATCACTTGCTGGCTGTGAGGTCCTGGTGAGCAGAGTCTCACTTTTGTGATCTACAAGACGATTACAGAGAGACCCCCCTGAGGGGCTGGAGGTGGGGATTCAATGAGATAAGGGTAGAATAACTGATGAATGAACTAGGTGGTAAGGAGGGAGCTTGTTGAGTATCAGGCTTTGTATTCACGTTGCTGGAGGTGTGAATAAAGTCCAGGTGGGCGGGGAGCAGAAGCAGACCTAGCCAAGTAGGCAAGTCAGGATGTCCCCTTTCAGACGGTGACCCCGGCCTGTGGCAGAGACTGTGTGTGGGAGGGGTAGCACTGTCTAGAGGAGCTGGGCTGACGATGGGGGCGTTGGGAGAAGCCTGGGAGGGTGAGCATGTGGCTCTTTGCAGGGGGAGCACCTGGCCTTGGAACAGCCTGGTCATTCATTCCTCACCCGGAGAATGGCCAGAGGACTGGGACTGGGTGGAACCAGCAGGTGAGTGGAGGGGAAGAAAGGGGCCAGATGGACATGACCTTGTTGGTACCCATAAATATGGCAGCCTTGGATCGTGGGGAGATGGGAGGCGGATGGGGGCTCAGGAGATGCCCTGTCCTCCTCTCCTTTCTCTTAGTATTTGACCACCTTTCATACACACGAAAAGAAGGCACGTTATGTGCAAATACCCTTTCTTTTCAGGCTTCTCTCTTCTGAGAACAAAGAAATCTACCCTGGAGGGTGAAATCAATCCCCGTGTCTAACTGGCATGTTGAGAAGCAGTGTGCCTAGTTTTCCACACTGCACATCAAGGCGAATAACCCTCACGGCAGCCCTGTGAGGCAGTGACAGTGTGCCCATTGAGCACATGAGGCAACGGAGACCCACCGAGCTGAAGGAGGTGGTCCAGGTCACCGGGTTTGCAGAGGACAGGCAGGACCTGAACCTGCGTTTGTGTGCCTCTGGCTGCTCCCTCGATCTTGGCTCATGTGTCAGGTCCTGGATCCGGCCAGGACACTGGAGGGGGTCAGTCCTCCTCCTCTGCCACCGTGCACAGTTTGGCTTCTGTGACTGGTGTGAGTGTATGAGACGCAGGTTTTCCCGTCACGGGCCAGTCGTGATGGGGCTAAGTGAATTTGTTTGAGTGATGATGGACATCATTCATTTGGTATAGAAGAATGAGGCTGACAGGAAGAGGAGGGCAAGTATGCTTGGGAGGGGAGTGGGCTGAGGGCGCGTGCTGCCTCTTACAGATGGGGAAAGATAAGGGTAGAATAACTGATGAAGCTAGGTGGTAAGGAGGAGCTTGTTGAGTATCAGGCTTTGTATTCACGTTGCTGGAGGTGTGAATAAAGTCCAGGTGGGCGGGGAGCAGAAGCAGACCTAGCCAAGTAGGCAAGTCAGGATGTCCCCTTTCAGACGGTGACCCCGGCCTGTGGCAGAGACTGTGTGTGGGAGGGGTAGCACTGTCTAGAGGAGCTGGGCTGACGATGGGGGCGTTGGGAGAAGCCTGGGAGGGTGAGCATGTGGCTCTTTGCAGGGGGAGCACCTGGCCTTGGAACAGCCTGGTCATTCATTCCTCACCCGGAGAATGGCCAGAGGACTGGGACTGGGTGGAACCAGCAGGTGAGTGGAGGGGAAGAAAGGGGCCAGATGGACATGACCTTGTTGGTACCCATAAATATGGCAGCCTTGGATCGTGGGGAGATGGGAGGCGGATGGGGGCTCAGGAGATGCCCTGTCCTCCTCTCCTTTCTCTTAGTATTTGACCACCTTTCATACACACGAAAAGAAGGCACGTTATGTGCAAATACCCTTTCTTTTCAGGCTTCTCTCTTCTGAGAACAAAGAAATCTACCCTGGAGGGTGAAATCAATCCCCGTGTCTAACTGGCATGTTGAGAAGCAGTGTGCCTAGTTTTCCACACTGCACATCAAGGCGAATAACCCTCACGGCAGCCCTGTGAGGCAGTGACAGTGTGCCCATTGAGCACATGAGGCAACGGAGACCCACCGAGCTGAAGGAGGTGGTCCAGGTCACCGGGTTTGCAGAGGACAGGCAGGACCTGAACCTGCGTTTGTGTGCCTCTGGCTGCTCCCTCGATCTTGGCTCATGTGTCAGGTCCTGGATCCGGCCAGGACACTGGAGGGGGTCAGTCCTCCCTCCTCTGCCACCGTGCACAGTTTGGCTTCTGTGACTGGTGTGAGTGTATGAGACGCAGGTTTTCCCGTCACGGGCCAGTCGTGATGGGGCTAAGTGAATTTGTTTGAGTGATGATGGACATCATTCATTTGGTATAGAAGAATGAGGCTGACAGGAAGAGGAGGGCAAGTATGCTTGGGAGGGGAGTGGGCTGAGGGCGCGTGCTGCCTCTTACAGATGCCTCACGGGTGTCTTGTCCTGAATGGCACGCAGAGCATCAGCAGGGATGACCACAGACGTGGCGTGGAGGGAACAAAGTCCTTCAAACCCGGAAGGCGGGCCTACAGCACTTCCTGGAATAACTCAGCCAGTGGCCCGTCACTCAGGGGTTCCCAACCTTCAGTGTCTCTGCAGGTCATCAAGGAGGTGTGTTTTAAAAAAATACAGATTCTCTGACCAAGGCCCTGGAGATCCTGACTCAGTCCAGTGAGGTGGGTCCTGGAGTCTTCACCAGTCATTCCATGGGGTTCTGGCGCAGGAGGTTTGGGAAACAGGCACACGGGGGCGGGGGGAGGCATGCGATCTGGGGCTTTTCCACTGTGGGTCTGAGAGATCTGACCCCTTTGACTTTCACTTCCTCCTGCTGTAAAACAAGCCATAAGAACGTCCACCTTGGAGGAGGGCTGCTGGAGGACAGTGGGATTGTGGACATAAAGCTGCCTTAGTTCTGCCGTTACAGGCGGCGAGGAGCAGACCCCGTTCCCGGGTGGAGGACTAGTCAGTGCCGCTCGCAGGCCAGGTGGCCGGGCTCCAGGTCTGGCAGGCCCCCGTCACATCAGGGATACGTCAGTCCTTGGGGGCTTGACTCAGTCAGCACGTCTTCCTTCCTTAGACCTCCACTTAGAGCTTCCAGGAACTTCTATGTTCCTCTGTATGTTCCTTCTGGATTCTCACATTGCGTGGAAGCTTGGCCTCTCATCATACAATGAACGTCATTCATCCAGGGTACAAAGTCTGTAGTGCTCTTATTTTAAAAATTTCGACTCCCCTGCTGCGTTTGTGTGCCTCTGGCTGCTCCCTCGATCTTGGCTCATGTGTCAGGTCCTGGATCCGGCCAGGACACTGGAGGGGGTCAGTCCTCCCTCCTCTGCCACCGTGCACAGTTTGGCTTCTGTGACTGGTGTGAGTGTATGAGACGCAGGTTTTCCCGTCACGGGCCAGTCGTGATGGGGCTAAGTGAATTTGTTTGAGTGATGATGGACATCATTCATTTGGTATAGAAGAATGAGGCTGACAGGAAGAGGAGGGCAAGTATGCTTGGGAGGGGAGTGGGCTGAGGGCGCGTGCTGCCTCTTACAGATGCCTCACGGGTGTCTTGTCCTGAATGGCACGCAGAGCATCAGCAGGGATGACCACAGACGTGGCGTGGAGGGAACAAAGTCCTTCAAACCCGGAAGGCGGGCCTACAGCACTTCCTGGAATAACTCAGCCAGTGGCCCGTCACTCAGGGGTTCCCAACCTTCAGTGTCTCTGCAGGTCATCAAGGAGGTGTGTTTTAAAAAAATACAGATTCTCTGACCAAGGCCCTGGAGATCCTGACTCAGTCCAGTGAGGTGGGTCCTGGAGTCTTCACCAGTCATTCCATGGGGTTCTGGCGCAGGAGGTTTGGGAAACAGGCACACGGGGGCGGGGGGAGGCATGCGATCTGGGGCTTTTCCACTGTGGGTCTGAGAGATCTGACCCCTTTGACTTTCACTTCCTCCTGCTGTAAAACAAGCCATAAGAACGTCCACCTTGGAGGAGGGCTGCTGGAGGACAGTGGGATTGTGGACATAAAGCTGCCTTAGTTCTGCCGTTACAGGCGGCGAGGAGCAGACCCCGTTCCCGGGTGGAGGACTAGTCAGTGCCGCTCGCAGGCCAGGTGGCCGGGCTCCAGGTCTGGCAGGCCCCCGTCACATCAGGGATACGTCAGTCCTTGGGGGCTTGACTCAGTCAGCACGTCTTCCTTCCTTAGACCTCCACTTAGAGCTTCCAGGAACTTCTATGTTCCTCTGTATGTTCCTTCTGGATTCTCACATTGCGTGGAAGCTTGGCCTCTCATCATACAATGAACGTCATTCATCCAGGGTACAAAGTCTGTAGTGCTCTTATTTTTAAAAAATTTCGACTCCCCCTGCTCTTTGTTGTTTGGGCTTTGAGGGCTTAGTGTGGGATGTGGGTTGCTTTAGTTTTCTGACCGGGGATCAAACTCACATACCCTGCATTGGAAAGTGGATTCTTAGCCACTGGACCACCATGAAGTCCCATGTAGCATCTTCATTTTTGCCACTGTCCAACATTCCATTGCTGCGTTGCCCTATCATTATTTAAAGGGCTCTCTCCTTGAACGTCAATATTTTGGTCATTATAAATAATGTGGACTATCTTTGTGCCCCTCCTGAAAATTAACAAAAAATCTAGCAGAACTCCAGTAGCAAACAATTTAAACGGATAATTCTAACACAATGGGATGCAGTTGGCAAGCACGTAGAAATGTGGCCAGCCTCACGAGATAGAGCGTGCAACACGGAACATGCCTTGTATTTTGCTCACGAGGTTAGTAACCTTAAAAATGATCATAAGGGCTACTCTCTGAAACACAAGTCATCTTCTTTGTAAAGAAGGCAGCTTCGGCATAATGTTGGTGGATTGTCCTGGGGAATCCAGCCTGGGGGTGGAGGGAGGGATGAGAAGACGCTGGAAAGATGCGATTCTTGATCTTGGACTGGAAGGGTCAGTAGCTGTTCATTCAACAGGTGGGAGTGTGGCAACAGAGACAAGCTGCTCAGGCAGAGGAGACGGCATTGTGTGTGTGTGTGTGTGTGTGCATGCAGAGGGGTGAGTGCCTGGGTGCACACTTGGATATGTCCAAACCAGAGACTGGCTGGACGTGTGGGGGTCATAGACCATGAGAACCTGTGGGAGGGGGAAGATTCTCTGAATGTGGTAGGGCGACATGGGATCAGCAAACGGACATGGTTGATTTGGGCCTTAGGAAGATCTCACTGGCTGCTGGGTGAAGGACGGAGGCATGGAGGCCACGTAGGAGGCTGCTGTGATTGCTTAGGGGAGAAACGCGGACTCTGGCTGTTAGGGACTAAAGATGTGTGCCCCTCAGGCCCCAGATTCACAGGCTGAAGCCCTAAATCCCTGTGAAGAGGCGATAAAGATTAAGTGGGGTCGTGAGGGTGGGCCTTAGTCCCGTGGGGCAGACACTCGTGTGGGTAGAGCGGTTGACGTGAGGCGCCCTCTCTCCTGCCACGTTGCCGCCCGAAGTCACGGGAGGAAGCGGCTGTCTGTAGGAACAGAGTCCCAGCAGGAGCCAGATCCACCTTGATCTTGGACTTGCTCTCCCCAGAACCATGAGAAATCAATGTCCGGGGGTGAGACCACCCTGTCTGTTTTGTTACAGCAGCCTGAGCCGGCTAAGTCCCTGGGCCCGGTGAGGGCCGAGTGGGTGGACAGAAGCAGATGAAGTGCCCAACTTGAGGAGATGGCCTTTGCTTTTCCAAATGACCCCTCTCCAGGCACCGTCCCTGGGGCAGGTGTCACTGGGCCACGTCCATCCTGGCCCATGGGGACTCCTGGAAGCGGCCCTGTGAGCTCACGCACGTGGCAAACCTGCTCACGGCATGTCGACTGATTGCATAATGCAGTTAGTTATCTGCTGGTGAATTAGTAACCTTAAAAATGATCATAAGGGCTACTCTCTGAAACACAAGTCATCTTCTTTGTAAAGAAGGCAGCTTGCATAATGTTGGTGGATTGTCCTGGGGAATCCAGCCTGGGGGTGGAGGGAGGGATGAGAAGACGCTGGAAAGATGCGATTCTTGATCTTGGACTGGAAGGGTCAGTAGCTGTTCATTCAACAGGTGGGAGTGTGGCAACAGAGACAAGCTGCTCAGGCAGAGGAGACGGCATTGTGTGTGTGTGTGTGTGTGTGCATGCAGAGGGGTGAGTGCCTGGGTGCACACTTGGATATGTCCAAACCAGAGACTGGCTGGACGTGTGGGGGTCATAGACCATGAGAACCTGTGGGAGGGGGAAGATTCTCTGAATGTGGTAGGGCGACATGGGATCAGCAAACGGACATGGTTGATTTGGGCCTTAGGAAGATCTCACTGGCTGCTGGGTGAAGGACGGAGGCATGGAGGCCACGTAGGAGGCTGCTGTGATTGCTTAGGGGAGAAACGCGGACTCTGGCTGTTAGGGACTAAAGATGTGTGCCCCTCAGGCCCCAGATTCACAGGCTGAAGCCCTAAATCCCTGTGAAGAGGCGATAAAGATTAAGTGGGGTCGTGAGGGTGGGCCTTAGTCCCGTGGGGCAGACACTCGTGTGGGTAGAGCGGTTGACGTGAGGCGCCCTCTCTCCTGCCACGTTGCCGCCCGAAGTCACGGGAGGAAGCGGCTGTCTGTAGGAACAGAGTCCCAGCAGGAGCCAGATCCACCTTGATCTTGGACTTGCTCTCCCCAGAACCATGAGAAATCAATGTCCGGGGGTGAGACCACCCTGTCTGTTTTGTTACAGCAGCCTGAGCCGGCTAAGTCCCTGGGCCCGGTGAGGGCCGAGTGGGTGGACAGAAGCAGATGAAGTGCCCAACTTGAGGAGATGGCCTTCGCTTTTCCAAATGACCCCTCTCCAGGCACCGTCCCTGGGGCAGGTGTCACTGGGCCACGTCCATCCTGGCCCATGGGGACTCCTGGAAGCGGCCCTGTGAGCTCACGCACGTGGCAAACCTGCTCACGGCATGTCGACTGATTGCATAATGCAGTTAGTTATCTGCTGGTGAATTGAGGCCCAAACGTTTCTCTTCGCAGGGTAATTATGCTGGATAAGTGAATGGCTGGAATATTTACAAGATTCTGTCCCTTGGTCGATTTCTTTTCTCAGAAGACAGCCGCTGTGTGGGGTACAACAGAAGAGAGAAAATATCACTGGGGCTTACGCAACATGGCGCAGGGAAAGCTTGTGGTGTTTGAGAGAGGAACATGCAAAATATTAAGTTTGGGTAGAAAAGAGCATGCAACTGTTTCATCCTTGAAATGCATATGTTTCTCCGGATGATCGGCATGGCGCGGGTCGCTCTTGCCTGTTTCCAGCCGAGGAGGGGTTCTCATTTCCAGAGTTGGGGTGTGTGTGTGATGATCTTGCCATGCGCTTGGGCCCCATGTGGTTCCAGGGTGTGTGGCTGGGTGTTGGGGTTCAGATGAGTTAGGTCTGGATCCTGGAGCATCCCAGGGTGGTGATCTGGGCTGAACGGTCCAGCATCTGAGCCTCGGTGTGCTCAGCTGCTGAATGGGAACCACGGGGTGTTTGTGGACCTGGGTGGTGAGTCCGTGGGGGAGGCGGGTAAGGGCTCCCGATGAGGCACAGGGGTCAGCACGGGCTTCCTCCGCTCCCTCACAGAGGCCGGGGGCAGGCTCAGGGCCTGGGGGCCCTGGGAGACCAGACTGAAGGCTTCCGTTGCAGCCTCCTGGCCACGGACTCCGCTCAGCCGGGTCGGCTGGGAACCTGGCTCACTGCACACGCAGAGAGCTGGGCCTGGAGGAGGAGAGCTGGTGGGAGGCTCCAGTTTCTGCCCCGAGAACACGGGCTCTTCCTACTAAGCGCCAAGACTGCGGAAGAACACGCTTTGAAGTTTCAAAGAACTCTTGAGGAGTTTCTGTCTCCATGCCTGAGGGAAGCATTGGAGGCTCAGAGAGGTTCCCTGATGGTTCGTGGGTCACACAGCTGACAGATGCTGGAGCCGGCTTTGGACCAGGGTGCAGGAGGCCCCTTCACCTTTGGATGCGTGTGTGTGTGTGTGTGTGTGTGTGTGTGTGTATGCTCTCAGTCATGCCCAACTCTTTGTGACCCCATGGACTGTAGCCCACCAGGCTCCTCTGTCCATGGGATTCTCCAGGCAAGAAGACTGGAGTGGGCTGCCCTTTCTTCCTCCGGGGGATCTTCCTGACTGAGGGATTGAACCCACATCTCTTGTGTGTCCTGTATTAGCAGGTGGATTCTTTACCTACTGCACCACCTGGGAAGCCCTTGGGTGCAAGTTCTCATCCTCAGACTCAAACAGCTGTGGTCCTCAGCTGATGGGAGGTCAGAGGGAAGCTGTCTTTGTCTCCTGTCCCCTTAGTAAGTCCCAGACTTTGCATCCAAGTGGCTTTTTCCCAACGTGAATCTGACTTCCTGACAATGTCCCTTGACCTCCAACCACCCTCACGTGGCCCTGCCCACGGTGAGGCCCCTCCTCCTACCACCTCCTGGCCCCCAGCCTATGAGGCGGGGATGCTGAGCCTGTGGTTGGGGGCGGCTCCCACACGGCTCTCCCAGGGCAAGGCCAGCCACTTCCCGACACCCACATGCATAGAGAGGTTGCAAGAGCAGGTCAGAGCCTAGGGGAAGACGGCCTGGCCACCTGTGAGTGGATGGCTTCCTGGCTGTGCCTCAATGTCCTCATCTGTCAAATGGGTACAAGAGCACTTCTCTCCAGGAGTGATTGGCAAGGACTCCATGAAATAATCGGTGTCCGGTGCTTGGCTTATGCCTGCTTGTGGGAAGCACTGTCTCAGGCCGTGAGCCGTCACCTCCGTCCTCATCATCCTCGGGTCCCGTGAACAGCTCAGAGTTCAGACCAGAGCTGGACAGAATGTGGGTGTGCAGCCTGTGCTGCTCTGGGCACATGCTCATGTGGCACACGCAGGGTGTGGGGGGTGGATTGCCCCTGTCTCCTAGGGGAGAGTGGGCTCCTGGTGCCTGCCTGCACACAACCTCTGCTCTGCGGCAGTCGGTCTCCAGACTCCAACACAGGGGTCTCCGGGGTCCATGGGACCTGGGGAGATGGGCCGATCCGCACCGCGGGGCCTGCAGGGGTTCCGAGCTGGGAGCAGCAGTGCCCTGGGGCCTCCAAGGGGGTCAGAGTCCACCCTGAAGATCTGCTGTGAAGGAGGGCAGGCAGGGTTTGTGGGGAGCTCCCCGGGGGCGGGCGCCAGGCTGGGGCGAGGGTGCAGGCTGAGCTCTCGAATAGCCCACCGCGGGCAGACCGAGACGCGTGCATGGGGAATCGCAGGCGTGCGGGGATTTGCAGATCTCCTGGGTTGTGATCTGCGTCTGGCCTTAGTGGCCTGGCCTCTCCTGGTCCCCTTCTGACCGATGGGTGCCTTACATGAGGCGTTTCTTGTGGTGTTGGCAGCACCGGGCAGCTGAGGCTCGTCCCAGGGCTTGGCTGATCGCGGACTGCCTCAGTGCCCGGCACCCACGACTGTGCTGGTCCCACGGAGAGGGCCCGGGCAGGCGTAGGGCCGGACCGTCTGTCCAGCTGGCTCCCTGTGGTGCGTACGCGGGCCTCGCGCTGTGGGCCTGCGGGTCTTCCTGGAGAGAGGGTCCCAGCTCTTGGCCGCATCATCGGCTCGGTGTGCCCCCCACATGGTGGGACTCGGTGATGTGTCCTGAATGGTGAGTGAACGTGAGCTGGTAAATGGCTCTGTAAACGCCTGCTTATCCCCTCAGAGCAAACAGAATGGCGTTCTTTATTATTACTTTTATGGCAGTTTGGAAACGCCTGAGGTTGTCACGTTAAAAAAAGAAAGGGTCGTGACACAGCAGGTGGGATGTCAGGAGACATTCTTGGCGTTTTCAGCATAAATGACTGAGCACGCTCCATGGTTTGAAGCTGGGTTAGGTGATACCGTATGTAGCGTGAAAAGTCAAAAGGTTCAGAGACATCTCAGAGAGGAAGAACTTGAAACAGAGAAAACTCTGCCTGCTAATATCATGTGTGTGTATCCACACGTAAGTCTGTGCCCATGCACGTGAACCTATGTGCACATGTATGTGAGCACGTGTGAGCATGCGTCCATGTAGGTGAGTGTGTACATGTGCGTGTGTGTGTTTGCTCATGCACTATGTGAGACCATGTGTGTACATGTGTGCAGGTGTGAGCATGAGTGCATACATGTGAACATGTGTCACTGCACACGTATACCCGTGTGTTCATGTGTGCGTACACACGTGTACGTGTCTGTGAGCCGTGGTCCACGTCTCGTGGCTATGCGGCTGGCAGGCCCCTTGCCTCCCGTGGTCGCTGCACGATCCTGAGGCTGCGGGAAGAAACGGAATGCAGGCTCTGAGCACTGGGGCGCTGTTCAGGGGCACCATTCGACGTCACAATTCCTGACCTGGAGCGTTTGCCAGTTTCCATGGCGTAAATACTTCTGACCAGTTCTAAGCTCCTAGAGGATGCCGCTGAGCTGTGAGGAGATGAGCACCGTCCCCTCCTGGGAGCAGGTGCGAGGCAGCGCCGGGGCCGCGGATGCCCTGGAGGCGGGGCCGCAGCTTGCCGTCAGCCGTGGCCACGTGCAGCATTGTCTTTGAGGACCAGACATGCCAAGCTGACCTGCCAAACGAAACAAACACACACCTATCAGAGAGCAGATGGTATGATTCCCTTTGGGTGTCATACAAAGCATTAATGTATGTTATCTCACTGTTCTTCCATCGTAGAGAGTCTTAGTTTTATTCTTTAGATGAAGGAATGGAGGCCCAATCGCCTAGGTTCACCCAACAATAAGAAACACAGCTCAACCTTGAAGCATGAGGCTGGTGATAAAGACGGTCAATAGTAGTATTTACAGAAAACCTTCGTTGAACATTTGTCTTTTGCCAAGAGCACGCTTATAATACAACACTGAGGTAGGCTGGATGCTTTGCCCCAAATACAGATGATGAAACAGAAGCTCAGAGAGGTTAAGGAATTTGCCCTAGGCCACACAGCTTGGAAGTGGGGGAGCTGGCCCCTGAGCCCAGGGCTTCCTGCCTCTAACACCCAGGTCACCTCCCCACTCTTCCACTGCTGCTCTCCTCTCATGCCTCTGCACCCTTCTGTGGGTGAAGAATCTCTAGTTTCAGTCTCCAGGCTTTTACAAAAACAAATCCCATTTTGGATGCCCTGGCAAATGCATGTGGTGATGGAGAAATGCCTGGTGTGGACGGTGAACCCCAACATGGGACCAGTTTTTCCGTGTTCTCGTTCCTGTCCCTGACTGCAGCCTGGATGGCCTCGGGCAGGTCTCCTCAGCCTCTACTACTCCTTCTCTGGGCGCTGAGGCTTGGCCCGTGGGAGAGCAGTGGGTGGCACACCCCAGCTCTCCGGAGGGGAGTCCAGCCGGTCCTCAGCTGGTCTGGGGAAAACACCGAGTGTCTGCCCCTGGAGGCCTAGGCCAGCTGGTGAAGGGTGAGCGACAGAGCCTTGGGGAGAGGCCGGGTTCTGGCCCGTCCTGGGAGAAGAGAGGGTGTTACAGGGCAGCTGCCGGGTGGCCAGTGGAAGAAGGGTTTGGAGCAAGCTCCCCGTGCTCAGAATGACCCAGGCGGAGCAAGAAGCTGAGCGAGGTTGAAGCCACGGGGCAGCGGGTAGGGACGCTCAGGGGTCCGAATGACATTCCACCCAGCTAAGGCTGTTCCAGCAGAGGTGAGAGGTGGGCGGATTTGGGGAGGAGATTCCACAAGGAAGAGGGAAGGAGCACAGGACTTGAGGCAGAGACACCTGCGTGTCTGGGGCTTGTAGGTGGGTCACTTACTACTCAGAGCTTCAGTCTACCCGTCTGTATAAGAGCTATGATAGTGTACCCTCCCAGAGGTGAGGCAAGGCACCTCAAGCGCCTGGCACAGCACTTGGCATGCAGTAAGCGCTCAAAGGTAGGCCCCTCTAGTCAGTACATTCTTGCAAGAAACACAGAACGAACCTGGTGATAAAGAGGTCAATAGTAGTATTTACAGAAAACCTTCGTTGAACATTTGTCTTTTGCCAAGAGCACGCTTATAATACAACACTGAGGTAGGCTGGATGCTTTGCCCCAAATACAGATGATGAAACAGAAGCTCAGAGAGGTTAAGGAATTTGCCCTAGGCCACACAGCTTGGAAGTGGGGGAGCTGGCCCCTGAGCCCAGGGCTTCCTGCCTCTAACACCCAGGTCACCTCCCCACTCTTCCACTGCTGCTCTCCTCTCATGCCTCTGCACCCTTCTGTGGGTGAAGAATCTCTAGTTTCAGTCTCCAGGCTTTTACAAAAACAAATCCCATTTTGGATGCCCTGGCAAATGCATGTGGTGATGGAGAAATGCCTGGTGTGGACGGTGAACCCCAACATGGGACCAGTTTTTCCGTGTTCTCGTTCCTGTCCCTGACTGCAGCCTGGATGGCCTCGGGCAGGTCTCCTCAGCCTCTACTACTCCTTCTCTGGGCGCTGAGGCTTGGCCCGTGGGAGAGCAGTGGGTGGCACACCCCAGCTCTCCGGAGGGGAGTCCAGCCGGTCCTCAGCTGGTCTGGGGAAAACACCGAGTGTCTGCCCCTGGAGGCCTAGGCCAGCTGGTGAAGGGTGAGCGACAGAGCCTTGGGGAGAGGCCGGGTTCTGGCCCGTCCTGGGAGAAGAGAGGGTGTTACAGGGCAGCTGCCGGGTGGCCAGTGGAAGAAGGGTTTGGAGCAAGCTCCCCGTGCTCAGAATGACCCAGGCGGAGCAAGAAGCTGAGCGAGGTTGAAGCCACGGGGCAGCGGGTAGGGACGCTCAGGGGTCCGAATGACATTCCACCCAGCTAAGGCTGTTCCAGCAGAGGTGAGAGGTGGGCGGATTTGGGGGAGGGAGATTCCACAAGGAAGAGGGGAAGGAGCACAGGACTTGGAGGCAGAGACACCTGCGTGTCTGGGGCTTGTAGGTGGGTCACTTACTACTCAGAGCTTCAGTCTACCCGTCTGTATAAGAGCTATGATAGTGTACCCTCCCAGAGGTGAGGCAAGGCACCTCAAGCGCCTGGCACAGCACTTGGCATGCAGTAAGCGCTCAAAGGATAGAGATTTTCCTCCCTCTTCCTCACAGTCCACGTCACATTTCTTTTTGCAAATGGCCAGGGAGTAAGTGCTAACTTCCTGGCACTCCTCCAGCCCCAGGGAGAGGTGCTGGCAGGTGGCCTCCTAGGACCTCTCCTGCTCCTCCCTGGGTGCCCTCGCGTTTCCGGGCTCTGGACCGAACCTCTCAGAGCTGAAAGGTAGCATTGTGTGCGTGGGCTGACGCCTTTGCCCTCCCAGGGCTCCGCCGGCGCTGGCTCACCGGGGCCAGGACAAAGCCCTATTATGAAGGGCGCTCACACACATGTCTGAAGTGCGTGAACCTGCTGCCCCGGCCCGCCCCAGCCCACGGAGGGCTGGCATCGGTCTTCCCTCCACGGTTCCCACAGCACCAGGGAGGTCACCCAGGGTGGCGTTGCCCAGGGGTGCCGTTGTGGGTGTGGACCCTGAACCTGCGTTCGCTGCCATGGGCCAGCTGCTCGGGAGCTCTGCCGTGGCCCTGGGCACAGGCCGGCTCTGTGGGAGGAGGGACGCCCAGGTCCTGCTCAGCATCAGGGTGGGAAGCCAGGTCCCAGGGTTTCCTTTAAAACTGAGTAGGTGTTGAGTGGAGGATGCCGAGCTTGTTGGCAACAGGGAGGAGGGCCACGTGTTTTCTTTCTGGCAATTGATCTTTGTTGAGAGCCCACAACGGGCCAGGCTCTGTGGACGCACAAAAACAGGCACACCCACTTACACACTCAGAGGCGGAATCTCATGGCGGACATAAGATGGAAACCTAGGCCTCCTGATTCTAAAACTTGTGTTTTTTCTTTTCTTCTGGATTCCGAATGAAAAGCTAAGGCTGTTCCAGCAGAGGTGAGAGGTGGGCGGATTTGGGGAGGAGATTCCACAAGGAAGAGGGAAGGAGCACAGGACTTGAGGCAGAGACACCTGCGTGTCTGGGGCTTGTAGGTGGGTCACTTACTACTCAGAGCTTCAGTCTACCCGTCTGTATAAGAGCTATGATAGTGTACCCTCCCAGAGGTGAGGCAAGGCACCTCAAGCGCCTGGCACAGCACTTGGCATGCAGTAAGCGCTCAAAGGATAGAGATTTTCCTCCCTCTTCCTCACAGTCCACGTCACATTTCTTTTTGCAAATGGCCAGGGAGTAAGTGCTAACTTCCTGGCACTCCTCCAGCCCCAGGGAGAGGTGCTGGCAGGTGGCCTCCTAGGACCTCTCCTGCTCCTCCCTGGGTGCCCTCGCGTTTCCGGGCTCTGGACCGAACCTCTCAGAGCTGAAAGGTAGCATTGTGTGCGTGGGCTGACGCCTTTGCCCTCCCAGGGCTCCGCCGGCGCTGGCTCACCGGGGCCAGGACAAAGCCCTATTATGAAGGGCGCTCACACACATGTCTGAAGTGCGTGAACCTGCTGCCCCGGCCCGCCCCAGCCCACGGAGGGCTGGCATCGGTCTTCCCTCCACGGTTCCCACAGCACCAGGGAGGTCACCCAGGGTGGCGTTGCCCAGGGGTGCCGTTGTGGGTGTGGACCCTGAACCTGCGTTCGCTGCCATGGGCCAGCTGCTCGGGAGCTCTGCCGTGGCCCTGGGCACAGGCCGCGGCTCTGTGGGAGGAGGGACGCCCAGGTCCTGCTCAGCATCAGGGTGGGAAGCCAGGTCCCAGGGTTTCCTTTAAAACTGAGTAGGTGTTGAGTGGAGGATGCCGAGCTTGTTGGCAACAGGGAGGAGGGCCACGTGTTTTCTTTCTGGCAATTGATCTTTGTTGAGAGCCCACAACGGGCCAGGCTCTGTGGACGCACAAAAACAGGCACACCCACTTACACACTCAGAGGCGGAATCTCATGGCGGACATAAGATGGAAACCTAGGCCTCCTGATTCTAAAACTTGTGTTTTTTCTTTTCTTCTGGATTCACATTTTCCCATCCAGGGTCGTGACTGCATAAACCAGAGGCCCACCTCCTGAAGCTGCGGAAGCCAAGGCCCAGAGAAGGTCCATGGCTAGCCACCACCAAAAAGACAGAGTTTTGCACCTGAATAGGGTCGAGAGCCCTGGACTTTCCAAGTCTGCCAGCTCTTGTGTCCTGAGCTCTGGGTTCCGTGAGTCTGTAGCCCAGACTGGACAGCTGGGACCTTCTGGGAAAGGGCCTCCTGGTCATCTGGAAGACAGGCATGTAAGGACGGTTAGTGGAGACTGAGCCAGCACCTTGTCCGGCTCCCGCGGGAGGGCAGCGGGAATTCAGCCAGGTCAGGACAGGTAATTTCGGCAGGGGTGAAGCGGCGAGATCCATGTTGTCACTTTGACTAGTGAACTGGTTTAACACGTGGGCTTGTTCGGTCCTACTGCAGACAGCAGTGCAAGGTGAGAACAACCCTTCCAGGCTCCGTAATTCCCGGTCCCACCCTGCTGGAGGTAGGGAGGGACCATCTCTTGAAAGAAGCTTCAACTAGAAAAGAAGTTTCTGCTCCTCAGCTTCGCCTGAGGTGCATTTCTTATCTGTGAGTAATAGGTTTTTCACAATCCACCTTTTATATTCATTTCAATAATGCGCCTGGCTAAGCCAAGGTTCTCTTAAAGGAGAAGGCCCTGCTTAATTGCTGAGTGGTGCAACCCAGCTCAGAGGCCCAGCAAGCCTTGGGAGCCTCATCCTCCAATCCACTTCGTCAATGAAAAATCAAGCCGAGAATATGGTATTTCTGTGACATCCAGACCAGAAAACCAAACAGAATGCAATCCTCCAAGTCCCAAAGATTTCAGAACAAACACAATTTTAGAGGCTTTCGAAGGTGACTCTGAAAGCCCCAGACGGCACACATACTATACGTCTTGCACGTCACAGCTGCTGGCCAGCGATCCCGGGCCAGGCGGCCACTCTGCCGGGCTGGCGGGCGGGACCCTTCTTCCTGGCAGGAGGGACTGCAGTGAGGATCTGTCTTCTGCTCTCGGGAACCACGAGTGTCTGTCGACATTCCTCTTCAGATCGGCGGGACATTGCCCGGTCCTCTGTGGGAGCTTCAAGGACGTCAAAGTTTGGAATGAACCTTTGGTAAGGCACTCTGTAGGGCTTCCCAGCCCTACGAACACTTTGTTCTTTCACTTTCCTAGGGCTTCCCTGGTGGCTTAGGTGGTAAATAGAAAATCTGCCCGTCAGTGCAGGAGACGTGGGTTCGATCCCTGGGTCAGGAAGATCCCCTGGAGAAGGAAATAACAACTCACTCCAGTATTCCTGCCTGGGAAATCCCATAGGCAGAGAAGCCTGGCGGGCTACAGTCCACGGTGAGGCAAAGAGACACGACTGAGAGACTAAACCCCAGGGTACTCTATAGCAATTCTGCATAAATCGTTGCAATTCATTAATGAGGGTTTTTTTTTTTTTTTTTTTTTTTAACTTATCTATTTCTAGGTTTATAGGCAGCAAAGGCTCAGAGAGGCTGAATGACTGGCTCAAGGTCACACAGCCGGTACTGAGTGGAGCCAGGACATAACCTACTTCTAAAGCCCTTCGACCTTCCGTACCGTGCCGCAGGGGGTGCATGGTGGGTGTCCGAAGGTTAATTTCCAGCCGGTTAGTAAACAAGCTCCTGGGACTCGTGCAGTACATTTTTTAGCGTCGTGCATTTTTGGTAAGTGACAGTTTTGCAAATTGCGGTAAAGAACTTAAATGTCTAATTAAATCTTGAAGATGTACAAGAGTTTGAAACCAGTGATTGATGTTCGTGGGGGTGGGGTCCCTGATGCAGGCCGTCTGACAGAGACTGCAAAGCCCGCGCGGCAACTGATGTCTTGTTGTGATCTGGGTTGTCATTTTTTCATTACTGATTAAAATTAAAAATCTGCTGGGCAAATCCATTGTAAAATTCCTTCATGAGATGAGGGTCAAATTATTTTGTCAATCGTCTGAAAGCCCCAGACGGCACACATACTATACGTCTTGCACGTCACAGCTGCTGGCCAGCGATCCCGGGCCAGGCGGCCACTCTGCCGGGCTGGCGGGCGGGACCCTTCTTCCTGGCAGGAGGGACTGCAGTGAGGATCTGTCTTCTGCTCTCGGGAACCACGAGTGTCTGTCGACATTCCTCTTCAGATCGGCGGGACATTGCCCGGTCCTCTGTGGGAGCTTCAAGGACGTCAAAGTTTGGAATGAACCTTTGGTAAGGCACTCTGTAGGGCTTCCCAGCCCTACGAACACTTTGTTCTTTCACTTTCCTAGGGCTTCCCTGGTGGCTTAGGTGGTAAATAGAAAATCTGCCCGTCAGTGCAGGAGACGTGGGTTCGATCCCTGGGTCAGGAAGATCCCCTGGAGAAGGAAATAACAACTCACTCCAGTATTCCTGCCTGGGAAATCCCATAGGCAGAGAAGCCTGGCGGGCTACAGTCCACGGTGAGGCAAAGAGACACGACTGAGAGACTAAACCCCAGGGTACTCTATAGCAATTCTGCATAAATCGTTGCAATTCATTAATGAGGGTTTTTTTTTTTTTTTTTTTTTAACTTATCTATTTCTAGGTTTATAGGCAGCAAAGGCTCAGAGAGGCTGAATGACTGGCTCAAGGTCACACAGCCGGTACTGAGTGGAGCCAGGACATAACCTACTTCTAAAGCCCTTCGACCTTCCGTACCGTGCCGCAGGGGGTGCATGGTGGGTGTCCGAAGGTTAATTTCCAGCCGGTTAGTAAACAAGCTCCTGGGACTCGTGCAGTACATTTTTTAGCGTCGTGCATTTTTGGTAAGTGACAGTTTTGCAAATTGCGGTAAAGAACTTAAATGTCTAATTAAATCTTGAAGATGTACAAGAGTTTGAAACCAGTGATTGATGTTCGTGGGGGTGGGGTCCCTGATGCAGGCCGTCTGACAGAGACTGCAAAGCCCGCGCGGCAACTGATGTCTTGTTGTGATCTGGGTTGTCATTTTTTCATTACTGATTAAAATTAAAAATCTGCTTGGCAAATCCATTGTAAAAATTCCCTTCATGAGCATCGACGGGTACAAATTATTTTGTCAATCGTCTGGCAGTCAAAATGGGGCTGGAGATGGCTTTCTAGCCCACACGTCTTCTTTATCCCCCTCTCACTCACGCCGGTGACTTTTCACAACAAAGTTTTCAAATGCGCCGATAACAGTCTTGGCAGCTCTTAAAAAAAACAAAACAAAAAAACTCGAGAGATTCGTCCATAGTTTTTAATGTAATGTTCTGTTTATGTGTGCCCCTCCCCCTGCCAGGAGTGGAGGGGAAGGTTCGTGGTGGGAGAGTCAGTCTGTGCTCTGTAATTGTCTAATGCCTTGTAACGACAGGTGGATAATAGTAATAAAAGCCTTTATTAGGGTAGAAATCTGTTTTGAGAATGGAAGCATAAATTGTCTAAAACTATGAGGCAGAAAAGGAATCGGGCTAACCTGCAAGCCAAGTGGAAGATACGTAGCGCGACTCCTCTGAGACGGTTTTTGACTTGGCATCCACGTGGCAGTGGAGGATGAGGGAGGGACGGGAGGCACGCAGAGGGCATGGCGCTGTGTGCAGAGCCCTGAGTTGGGAGGCCTGGATTCTAGGCTTGGCTGAGTGCTGTGTGACTTTAGGCAGGTCAGCTCCCTCTCTGGGCCACATTTCCACTTTTGTAAGATGAGGTGTTTGGATCACTCAGCAGGTGCCGCATCCGGCATCCTCTCTAATACACGCTCTGCAGTTATGTTTGTTCATCTGAAGTCTGGGAGTCGGCTAGGCATTGAAAGATATCCAGGATGCATTTCTGAAGGCAGAATGTGTGGTTCTGGGAAAAAAGCAGCCCTGAGTTTGTAACCCGGAGCTCTGGGTTGGATCCTGATCGGGCTCGTCTAGAAAATTTACTCTTGTCTTTGAGTCTCAGTCCCCTGATCTGACTGGGCTTCCCGGGTAACCCTAGTGGCAAAGAATCTGCCTGCAGGAGACATAAGAGATGTGGGTTCGGTCCCTGGGGCAGGAAGATCCCCTGGAGAAGGACATGGCCACCCACTTCAGTATTCTTTTCTGGAGAATCCCATGGACAGAGGAGCCTGGTGGGCCATGGTCCGTCGGCTCGCAAAGAGCTGGACATGACGGAAGTGACTTAGCACACGTGCACACACCGCTGACCTGACCAAGTGATTAAACCAGCTGACATCCTAGGAGGTCCAGCGGGTGCCTGCCGTGTGGTAGTCACTGAATTTATGAATTAAAGAAAAAATCACAGTCAGGGGCACAAAAAAAATCTTTGGGGTCTCCTGAGAAAGAGAATGACTCCCCGAATGGGTGTCCCGCGGGCCTCTAGACCCCTGGGATTCTGAGCGCCAGTCACCACGTGAGGACTTTTCTCCCCAGCAAGCAGCTGTACCGACCTCAGCTGGGTGTGCGCAGTCCAGCTCAGGCCTGGCGCTGCCCACCTGGTGACAGAGGCAGATCCTGCGGTAAAGGCTCTGTCCCACTTCAGAGAGCTGTCGCAGGTCTAGGTGGTCAGCTGTGCTGCGGACGGGCGGTTCTTGGAGATTTCAGTGACCGCCCCCGCGCCTCCCTCTACCCCCCGCCCCGGCCCCTGCCTCAGCACCTGTGCCGTCAACTCGCCAGACTGGAAAACAGAGCTACAGAAACACTGACTTACGAGGTAGCCAGTTTATTAGAGAGGGGTATCACCCAAGAACAGCCAGATGGAAGAGATACAGGGGGCTAGGTGTGGAGGAAGGGGTGTGGCTCTTCCAGGCCCTCTTCTCGCCCTCCCCTCCCCGCATGAATCTCCCCGTGTTCACCAACCTCCGGCCTCTCCCTGGAGGTCAGGCAGTGGGAACCGAACTGAAATTCCAGCCTTCCAGTCACAGAGCTGGTTCCCCCGGCAACCGTCCTTAGGTGCTTTTCCAAAAGTTACCTCTTTCCCACAAGCTCAGGTGGAACGGGTTGGTCATGACTACCAAGACACTGTTATCCCTCTTACCACGTAGGAAATGTTCAGGGTCTTCAGACCTCTATGCCGGAAGCAGGAGGAAGCACCAACGATGTATTTATTTCAGATCCCTGTATCGCACTCCCCGCCAGCTCTCACAGGCCGCTCCAGCCTGGCACTGGGCCCCGGGCGTTACTCTCAGTGGACCTGAGGCCACTGCTCTGGGCTGTGGATGTTGGGAGGCAAGAATTGACCTCATCCACGTCTGGGTCTTCAGAGCCCCAACCAGGGCTGTGTCCCCGAGTAGAGGCTTCACACACAATTTGGCATAAGGACTGAATGCTTGAGTGAGGGCACTGAGTGGGAACACAGAAGCAGAAATCTTCCCACACGAGGCAAGGCTGATCCCTAGAAGACCTGACGCCAGGCCGGGTCCTGGGCACCCAGCGGCGCCCAGCTTTGTCCTCACAGGCCTCTCACTCAGCTAACACAAGGACTGTACCCCAGGGGAGACGCCACCCTCTCTGCGGCGCCTAGATACATGCTGCAATGCAGCTGCAAGGGGCACCCCTGCAACCATCACTTAGATTTAATTAAAAAATACTTCATTCCATGTTTGGGGTTGTTTGTTTACAATTTATGCACTTCATTCCCCCCTTCCTTGCTTGTAAGAATCTAAAGGTTTCCTTTCTTCCAGGAAAGGCAAAGACGGAATCTATTTTTGAAGGGCTGAGATCCCAGGGTCATCCTTAATGAAAGGCAATGTGCCTTCTGTCTTTTTATAGACCTGTCTGCTTATTAAGTACCTTGAACAAATCACAGGACAGAGAAAGAATTTGTAAACAATTGAAATCAGGAGACTCAGAATTCCAAATCTCCATGCTTTTTATAACTGAACTGGACCATTTATGTCTCTTCACACACACTTGGCATGTGAACCTCACACAGAGAATGGGATATTATAAAATGCAAAGAAATCCACATTTTCCTCCCTCCATAACATAGCAGGAACAGGGTGGTTGGGCGTAAAGGCCATGGATATGTGAATGGTTAAAAAAGAGGCACTTTAATGACTGGGCAATTTTCTATTTTGGAAAATAGTTCATTCCATTTTATAGGATGATTTCCCCAAACCTATATTTTGTGGATATTCTTCTAATGTGCCAACCCACAGCTGGAGAGACGAGTGTGTGTTTTCCACACCCTGAAATGGGCGCTCCAGCAAGAGTTCCTGGATGCTGGTGAGAAGCCTGAATCCAGAAACCCTGGGGTGCCAGATCCCTCCCGGTTCCCATCTCGGCGAGGCTGCTGCAGACAGGACATTTGGGGGAGTGTCATCTGAGACTCCACTGTCCATGTGCATGTCCACCCACTTACCTTATGGGCCCATTGCTGTTGAACCGAGTTTAATTATTCCTCTCCCCGCCCTCACAGAGGACCTTGTATTACATGCAGGCAGTGGGAGTGCAGAAATGAAGCAGACACAGTGTCTGGCCTCGAGAAACACCCCGAACGAACTGGTGAGACAGAGGTGGAGTGGGAGAGAAGAGCCGGAGAGGGGAAATCTGACAACTGGACAGGTCACCTTTGCAGTCCATCCTGGTTCCAGAATCGATTCTTCCACAGCAGTTCTCACTGATGCGAACAGCCTGAATTGATGCCAGGGTCATCTGACCACCCTCCACCACACTCCTATCCTGTATCAGCGGCAGACATTACTAATCGATCAAGGCATACTTTCTATCTCAGGCAGGGTCACCATTGCCAATCCATTGGAACCGGCACTGGAGGTTAAGTCTGGGTGCTGGTTGGGGTCTAGTAGTTGGAGAGAGCTCTGAATCAGGAGTCAGGAGACACGTTTGCTGCTGGTTCTCTGTGTAAGATGGGCAAGACTATTAAATGAGGGAATGACGGATGATGTTTACAGTCTTTTCCAGCTGACACGTTAGTCACAAGTAAGCTACTGAGGATATATTTCAGTTGATAAACACTGATTGAGAACCTACTGTGTGTGAGAAATTGTGTTAAACTGTGAGGAGTAAAAGCCACTGTCATTAGGAGAAGATGGGCAGATGTATGGGCAATCGCCGTATCTTCTGAGAGTGAATGAAAAATAATAGAAGTTTGGTGAAGGGATCTGGGAGAAGAGAGGAAACGACACCTTGTGGTAAGACTGGGAAGGCTTCTTGGAGGAGGCAGCATGTTCCCTAAGCCTTGATGGACGAAAAGGAAGCCAATAAGCAGAGAGGGTTTGATTTGCCTTGAAAGAGAGGTGATTCCTATTCTTCCCTCTCTGTCTTTATTTCTTGATCTGCAAAGAGGGGCCACAATCACCACCACCTCTCATCAAGATCGAACAAGATCGTGGCTGGGCAATGTGTCTTCTCATGTGCTCTATAATGTTTCATACAAATGTCCATTAGGATTACCATATGCTTCATTCAATCAAGAAACAGTTATCGAGCACCTGCTATGTGCCAGGCCCACTCAAACCACGGGGATAGAAGAGGCCAAGGGCGAGGTAAGTGCCTCTTCCTCTGTGTCTGCCCTCTGGTTGGCGTCTCAGATTCTGCTGGACGTCCTTGCGGGTGCGTGTGCCAGCAGAAGGCACTTCCGCTTGCCTGTGGAACTTGGTGAATTGCACAGACAAGTGAAATCCTATTTCAAGGAAGTCGTTTGTCCTTAGGGGGCGGTTCTGCTCCCTGAAGATCTTCCAGAACCGTGTGTGGGTGAGAAGAACCACCATCGAGGCAAAGAACGTGAGCTACTGCCGCAGGAGAGCCGAGCACAGCTCCTGGCCCCGGGAGGCATGGACTCTGCGGACGCAAGCGGAAGCCCGAGGTGGCCGGGGCCCCGCAGGGCAGCGTCAAGGTCATGGCCGCGCTTGACCCGCCAGGAGCTCATGAGGCCCCTTCCGGTCGTGGGCACCGAGGTGTGTGGGGCTGACCCTGCCGCAGGGGCACACAGCCGGCGGGGCCGAGCGGCGGTGGCTCCGGGGAGCCCAGGTGGAGCAAGCTTGCCCCCATCCCCTGGCTGGGATCCACCTCCCCACCGGGTCTGCCCTGGTTCCCGGGACTCGCGGGCGGTGACGGGGGAGGGAGAGGGCGTGAACCTGGAGCCTGGACGGACCCGCGTCCCGGCTCCCCTGCTCCCTAACCCTGGGCGCCAGGTCACAAGACCACCCGAAGCCTCAGTTTCCTCACGGGCACAGTGGGCACTCAGGAAGGGCAGCAGGGACAGGCAGGTGACGGGGCAGGCGAGGACCTGAGGACGGTGCTGAGGCCCAGGCTCTGTTCCCCAGAGCCTCCGAGGAGAGGGCGGAGGCCTCCGGGCCGCCGTGTCACCCGCCCAGAAGCTGCCACCACCAGGCCGCGAGCACGAGGTGTCCTGAAACGCTCTCTGCTCCTCTCTCTCGAGCGGATACATACTTGTCGTGGGCGGTGTTCCCGCTATCAGACATTTGGTGGAATCATAAAAATCCATTCCCACTCTGCTTAATACATTTTCATGCTTCTTTCCTTGACAGGCCTGGGCGCGTCAGATTTGGGGTCCCAGTGTCTTGGAGCCCACGCTTCGGGTGTGCTTGGGAACGCGCGTGTTTGGGGACATCCAGGCGAGAGCCTTGGGCCGCTGAAGCAGAAGGAGAGAAGGCGAGGTCAAGGTCAGGAGCCAGGCGGGGCCCCTGGGTGTGCCCACGGCTGCTCCCTGCAGCCTCCCTCCACCGGAGGCTCACACACTCTCAGGGCTTGGGTGTAAGCCCTGTTTCTAACCACGTGCCCACAGTTAATCTCTCCGAGCCTCAGTGTTTATGAAACAGGAATAATCAAAATGCCCACCCGTACAGCGAAGCGATTCCATGGCGTGACGCTTGAAGACAGCTGTGCTCGTGCCCAGCTCCCAACGAGAGCACAGTGATTCGGCATTCATATTGTAAGTCCACAATCCCTTGTCTGTTACTTAAAAAAGTCACAGTAACCCGGGGGGTCGGGGGAGGGGTTGGTATCCTCCTTCGGTCGGTATGGAAATTGAGGTCTAGGGAGGGGAGTCGCAGACTGGAGCCCTAAGGTTCTGCCAAACCTGCCAGCAGGGTCTCCTGGCCACACCCACTCGAGCCCAGATTCAGGGCCCCCTGGGCAGCGAGGGCCGCGGGGACGCCAGGGCCTCATGCCAGCTGGCTGCAGCAGGTTTAACCCCTGCTTCCTGAAGGCCCTCCCTCTGGAGATGCCCAGGACTGGAAGCCTCCGCATGTGCAGCCCTGAGACCTCAAAGGGAGTCTGGCTGCTGCGGCTGTTCTGGTAACAAAAGCCGTTGATTTCTTCTTCAAGCCCTGTGGCGAGTTGAGTGCCGCCAGCCATGACCTGCTGCTGGACACTCCTCAGTGCGGTCTGCACGGAGGCGTGGGGGAGAGGCCCCGCGCGTGGCAGGACCCCAGGTCTCTCTTTTGTGGGACTTCTTTATTGTTTTGAAATTGGAGTATAGCCAAAGAATGGGTGCTTTTGAACTGTGGTGCTGGAGAAGACTCTTGAGATTCCCTTGCACTGCAAGGAGATCAAACCAGTCAATCCTAAAGAAATCAACCATGAATATGCATTAGAAGGACTGATGCTGAAGCTCCAATACTTTGACCACCTGATGTGAAGATACGACTCCTTGGAAAAGAGCCCGCCGATGCTGGGAAAGATTGAAGACAGGAGGAGAAGGGGACGACAGAGGATGAGATGGCTGGATGGCGTCACCAACTCAATAGACATGACTTTGAGCAAATTCTGGGAGGCGGTGAAGGACAGAGGAGACTGGCCTGGTGCAGTCCATGGGGTCACAAACAGTTGGACATGACGTAGCAACGGAACACACAAACACACAAACACACACAGACATGGAGCTTTTTTATTTTATTCACGTACATTTCATTTTCAGCATCTCTATTTAGTTCTTCCCAGGTGTGCTTTTACTTTTCCATTCAGCTTTATTTTTTCATATGTATTTCTTCCTATCTCTCTTTCAAGATTTTACATATGCTTAAAGTTTCAACTTTTTATTTCTAGCTCTTGGGGTGAATTTCTCTTGTTGGCTCTGTCTTTTGATTGTACTAGACCTCCGGGTGGATTTCTCTCGCTGCTGTGGATTGTGATTTTTACCGTGAGCTCATCTTTAATGGGGCAGCTTTCCACAGAAGCCTTGTTCTCCTGAGTTTTAGAGGTATCCCTTCTGGTGGTTTCACCTGTACCTCTCTGCTAGGATCCTGTGGGTTTTATCAGCTCTGGATGAATTTTATAAAGTGTTTTAACTTAGAGTTTCGCGAGTGAGCCATGCTTCCTGGTTCCTGGGTTTACAAAGAGGGTCAGAAACACATTCCCTGCCTTACTTACGCCTGAAGATTCCTTTTCGTCCCTAGACTCCCGCTCCTGTAATTTAATCCTGACACTCTGCAAATTGTTAGGCTTCAGTTTTTATCAACTACTCTGGTCTGAGTTTCATCTTCATTTTGAGCTCCTGGAGGTTTTCCTTTCCTTGCTTTTGAAATTGGCTTTGTGTTTAAATCATTTGTTGTTACATGGTATCCAAAAAAATTTTTTTTTTTGGTTTGAACTAGGGGTGAGTGGGGTGGACAGTCATTGGGGTCTGTTCAGTCTCCCATATTGATTGGACATTGAGTCACTGTGGATATTTTTATTATCATGAAAGGAGTCAGTTAAGTCACCAGAAATTAGACAATAGATGTGAATTTGCTTCTGAACTTTAAAGCTCTCTAGCAATGGAAGATATGAGGCGAGTAATTCCCATTCCTAAAGGAGGAATTAAAAAAAATACCTTGTGTGTGTCGAGCTTATGATGACAGCTGCCTGCATCTGCCTCCCAGAAAGGGTCCACCCACGTGCCTCCATCTGGTCAGCCCAAGAGGTGTTTCTCTGACCTCTTACTCACTCGGTTCAGCTGGCCACTCCCTTCTTCCTGACGTTCTTCTTTGCAGTGGTTCCAGAACCCTCCTTTACAGAGCTCCTGATGGCGGATACCTCTGGGCTCTCTTCTCTTCTCTGGGCACCGTCTAGTCCGTGGCCCAATCTCCCAGATGTATCCCCAAATTCAAACGCCTTTCTCAGTCCCCAGTGCCACCAGGATGGGCACAATCTTTTGATAGACTGAGAAATTCTCTTAACGGCTCTTTTTCTTTTCCAATGTATCTTGTCATTATCCTGACCTCATCTAGCAAAGTGAGAACACAAATGAATCCTGTAATTCCCCTGCTCTGTCGTTGTTGTTCAGTCGCTCGGTCATATCTGACTTTTCACGACTCTGGACTGCAGCACGCCTGGCTTCCCTATCTTTCACTATCTCCTGGAGTTTGCTCAGTCTTATGTCCATTAAATTGGCAATGCCAGCCAACCATCTCATCCTCTGTTGCCACCTTCTGCTCCTCTCGTCAATCTTTCCCAGCATCAGGGTCTTTTCCAGTGATTCAGCTCTTCGCATCAGGTGGCCAAAGTATTAGAGCTTCAGCTTTAACCACCAATGGCTTCCCACTGAAACTAGAACCAAGCACAATACAAATCTTTATCTTGGCCTTCAAAGCATCCTCCGATCTGACCCACATTCCGCTGCAGCCTTTAATCCCCCACCCGCTGATAACTCATATGCTCTAGCTTGGCCTTCTCACTGTGCCCCGGGACATTTGCACTTGCTGAACTTTGCTACAGCCATCTTTCTATGGCTACTTCCTTCATATAATTCAGCCTCAGTGTGAGGGCCTGCTCCTCCCTGAGGACTCGCCAAGGCAGCCAACCCTCCCCTCTCCAGTCGTTCTCTCCTCCATTCTCTCTACTGTTATTCAAGACTTCGTCATCGTGTATGATCCCATTTATGGTCTCTCCCCAGCAGCAATGCAAGCTATACCGGGGTAGGGATGGAGTCTGCCTTGCTCACTGTTAATTTCCCAGTATTGAGAATAAAGCCTGGCATTCTGCAGGTACAGTAGGTCCTCTACTTACAAACCTTCAGGTTGTGAACTTTCAAAGGCGCAAACGTGGACTGTACACCATGCTTTTCAAGGTACTGTGCTAAAGATTTCAGCTTTTTTGGGTGTGTGTTTCTTTTTATGTATGCATCATTTGTATGAAAAGTATGATAAACCTACTACAGTCAGTACTCTATGCCAATTGTGTCAGTCGGGTGCATGTGTGCATGCTAAGCTACGTTAGTCATGTCCGACCATGTGTGACCCCACGGAGCGCAGGCCGCCAGGCTCCTCTGTCCATGGGACTCTCCAGGCAAGAAGACTGTTGGCTTGTCTCCTCCAGGGGATCTTCCCGGTCCGGGGATCAAACTCGCATCTCTCAGGTCTCTTGCGTTGGCTGGTGAGTTTTTTTTTTTTTTTTTACCACTGTGCCACCTGGAAAGCCCTGTTAGTTGGGTACCAAGGCTAACTTTGTTGGACTTACAAACAAATTGGACTTAGGAACGTTCTCTCAGAATGGAACTCATTCCTATTGTAGAGGACTTACTGTACTCAACAATTATTTCTGGTAGAAGTGAGTGACTCTCTGCTTAACATATATGATTGCTTTCAAATCTCTCAGCAGCCCTACAGGTGGAACTCACTGTGCCCATTATATGGATGAGGAACACAGGGATCCTCTGAGATTCCTAAGAGTCCCAGAGTCCTAGAGTTAGGAAGAGGCAGAGCCAGACATTAGGTTCTCCCCACTGGATCCAAGGTCTGTCCTTACAAGCCTGTATCAAGTTGCTTTTTGTGAGCAGATTTGGGATTTGGGTTTAGAGGTCAAGAGACCAACAGTTGTTGAGTCAGGATATCTCTTTTGTTTGAGAACAAAACCTTTTCTTTTAAGCCAACGAAGAACATCCAAGCCCCCGAAATCTCAGCCCCGGATGGCACGCTTCCTTGGAAATGCCCGCACAATGGCCGGTATTATGCTGAGGCATTTTTTTAATCAACTGTGTTTTGGAGTCTTTGGAACCATAAAAAGCCCAGTGCGAAACCACAAAACTTCTATGTTTCTTACACTCTTAAAACTAAAGAAAAAAAAGGCAGAGGGGGGAGGGGTAATGAGATTATTTGAACCATATTTTGCAAACGCTAGCTTCTCTCCCAGTCTGAGGAAGCCAGTGCCAAGTTGCAAATCGCCGCACATTTTTATGAGCTGAAGTTATTAACCTTTGTAAACAGATGCCCACAGTGGAATGACTGCCTGGTCCCTGGTCCCTGGACAAGAAGAGCACTGCTCCGATTCCCACTAAACGCAGATCTTTCCACCCTGGCTCCAGAGGTTGAATCTGTGCTTTGGCCACACAAGCTCACGAGCACCGCAAGAAATTCTCTGTGCTTTCATTCATTTAAGAATGAAATTTGGGGAGTTGGCATGAGAAGCGCCCTGGACCACAAGCTAAGACCAGACTAGGGCAGCGTGAGCCTGGAGGCCTGCGTCACCCGAAAATAGCGTGGAAGCAGGCAAAGGGCTTCCTCCTTTGGTGGCTTCATCCGCTGGCTTCATCCGCTGGCTTCATCTCCGACACTCACTCTGTGTGTCCTTCCACCAAGGCATGGCTCCAGCACCGCCTCAGTTTTCGTATTTTTATAGCGGGACAGGGAAACTTGTCTTGTGGGCTGGGTGAGGGTCGAATGAAGCAGGGCTTGGTAGAGAACGTGGTGTGACGGCTAAGAGCAAGGACTTGAGAGTCGGGGTTCGAAGGACTTGAGACCCAAGTTCGCATCCCAATTCCATTCCCAACCAACTGCGATCTCAAACCAGCATAGACTAAACACCTTCTGGTCTCAGTCTCTCTCTCTCTCTCTCATGCAAGAGTTTAAATGAACTAGTGCATGTAAGGTCTTGGCACAAGCTTGCCTCATAATTCTTAATAAATAAATACCAGGACTTCCCTGGTGGTCCAGTGTTAAGACTCCGTGCTTTGGGGAAGGAACAGTGGGTGAGAGGCGTAAAGGAAGTAGCATGAAGGCCTGTACTATCATATGTGAAGAAAATAGCTATAGTCATTGCTCTGTGAGAGAAGCAGATCCTTCAGGGGTGCTGTATGACGGTCTGGAAGGGTGGGATGGGGGAGATATACACATGACTAATCTGAGAACATACATATCTGTAAACAGCAAAACTCTGTAAAAGTTAAAAGTAAAATAAAAGTTAAAAAATTTTTTTACTATGGGGAAAAGGCTGGGTTTGATCCCTGGTCAGGCAACTAGATCCCCTATGCTGCACTTAAGACCTGGAATAGCCAAATAAATACATACCAAAAAAAGGGACCATTTTTGTCTTGTTCCTGATAACCAGTCCCCAAGGCTGTGGGTGACACTGACCATGTTTGAAATGAGAATCACCAATATAAAGAATGTATTCTTAGGCTATTTGCTGATGTTAAAAAAAAAAAACTTTTCTAGATGGGTAATCATAACGAGGTTTTGCATGTGTGTTTCTCTTAAACTTAGACAAATTGGAAAAAAAAAGAAAAGAAAATTCTTTGTTCAGCAGAGAACATGTTTCAAAGAAAAAGTCATCAGCCAAGAATCCTCAGATCCTTTTGTTATGTTTTGAAGAGATGATTATTTTGCAAGCTCTGGGGCACTTAAACTCTGTCCAGAAATTCCTTTGGTAAATAATAATAATAGAAAATATCCTTTGGAAATAATAGAGGGATTTAGCAAATGCCTTTCTTGCAGGGATCTCCAAAGGCCTCCACGTTACTTTAGGGCTTTAGTGATTTTCTTAAAAGGGTTGCCTTTCTTTCCTGCACCAGTCAGAGTGTGTTCACAGGAACTGGAGCACTCTGGAGCTGGAACGGGTCCTGGGGCTGCCTCTGTCCAGCGTGCCTGCTGTACCACTGGCAGGAGAGGGGCCGGAGCAGGAGAGGGTGAAGGGCTCCTGAGGGCCGGCCGAGGGTTCCTCCTGACCTGGAGGCTCCTGACTCTGCAAGTCTCATAGTCTCAAAAAAAAAAAAAGGGCATCTGAAGGCTGAGGCAGGATTGACTTTTGGCACGTGTTTGCTCACCTCGTCTTTGAGTCCTCGCCTGTGAGGGTTTGGCAGAGCGGGGCCGGTGAACAGCCAGGGCCAGGGCTTCATCCTGGGACTCCCCTGCCTGGAGGGGGAGTTCTCGGGTGGGCAGGGGACCAGCTCTGGCTCTGGAGTTGGACTGGCTGCTCGGACGCCTACTGGGACCTTGGACAATTTCCCTGGGTGCTCTGGATCTCTTTGCCTTCCCTTTAGAAAGCAATAGCTAGGGCTTCTCCTGGTGGTCCAGTGGGTGGGGACGCCGCCTTGCGGTGCAGGGGGTGCCGGTTTGAGCCCTGGCCTGGGAGGATCCCACGTGCCGTGGAGCGGCTGGACCGATGTGTCCAATTACCGAGCCGGAGCTCTGGAGCGCATGCGCCCAGAGCCGGTGCTCTGCGGCGACGGACGCCACCGCGATGGGAGGCCCACAGGAGCCAAAGGGCGGGGACGGATGAACATGGAGAGGCGAAGGACCGGTGGAGGTGGCCCGCCTGCTCCCCTCCCTCCCCAACCCGACCTCTGCCCAGAATAGATAAATAAATAAATCTAAAAAAAAAAAAAAAAAAGCAATAGCTAATCTTTAATCAGGTGGGCTCTTGGTTAGAATTTGGGCTTCCTGAGTGGCACTTAAACTCTGTCCAGAAATTCCTTTGGTAAATAATAATAATAGAAAATATCCTTTGGAAATAATAGAGGATTTAGCAAATGCCTTTCTTGCAGGGATCTCCAAAGGCCTCCACGTTACTTTAGGGCTTTAGTGATTTTCTTAAAAGGGTTGCCTTTCTTTCCTGCACCAGTCAGAGTGTGTTCACAGGAACTGGAGCACTCTGGAGCTGGAACGGGTCCTGGGGCTGCCTCTGTCCAGCGTGCCTGCTGTACCACTGGCAGGAGAGGGGCCGGAGCAGGAGAGGGTGAAGGGCTCCTGAGGGCCGGCCGAGGGTTCCTCCTGACCTGGAGGCTCCTGACTCTGCAAGTCTCATAGTCTCAAAAAAAAAAAAAGGGCATCTGAAGGCTGAGGCAGGATTGACTTTTGGCACGTGTTTGCTCACCTCGTCTTTGAGTCCTCGCCTGTGAGGGTTTGGCAGAGCGGGGCCGGTGAACAGCCAGGGCCAGGGCTTCATCCTGGGACTCCCCTGCCTGGAGGGGGAGTTCTCGGGTGGGCAGGGGACCAGCTCTGGCTCTGGAGTTGGACTGGCTGCTCGGACGCCTACTGGGACCTTGGACAATTTCCCTGGGTGCTCTGGATCTCTTTGCCTTCCCTTTAGAAAGCAATAGCTAGGGCTTCTCCTGGTGGTCCAGTGGGTGGGGACGCCGCCTTGCGGTGCAGGGGGTGCCGGTTTGAGCCCTGGCCTGGGAGGATCCCACGTGCCGTGGAGCGGCTGGACCGATGTGTCCAATTACCGAGCCGGAGCTCTGGAGCGCATGCGCCCAGAGCCGGTGCTCTGCGGCGACGGACGCCACCGCGATGGGAGGCCCACAGGAGCCAAAGGGCGGGGACGGATGAACATGGAGAGGCGAAGGACCGGTGGAGGTGGCCCGCCTGCTCCCCTCCCTCCCCAACCCGACCTCTGCCCAGAATAGATAAATAAATAAATCTAAAAAAAAAAAAAAAAAAAAAGAAAGCAATAGCTAATCTTTAATCAGGTGGGCTCTTGGTTAGAATTTGGGCTTCCTGAGTGGCACAGTGGTAAAGAATTAACTTGCCAATGCAAGAGATGCAGCTTCCATCTGTGGGTTGGGAAGATGCCCTGGAGGAGGAAACAGCAACCCACTCTGGTGTTCTTGCCTGGGAAATCCCATGGACAGAGGAGCCTGGCGGGCTACAGTCCACGTGGCTGCAAAGAGTTGGACACGACTGAGCACCCACGTGCACTCCCACTGCCTTGGTTAGGGCTTAGAGCCTGTGTGCCGTGTTCATCCAGGGCGTGGATCATCGTCTTCTGCACACGAGTCAGATTTGTCTCCCTGATTTAGGAAATGTTGGTGAACATTGTCTTGGCTCATTGTCTATTGAGCCTTTTTTTAAAAATTGAAGTATAATTGATTTACAATGTCACGTTTGCTCCAGGTGCAGAGCAGAGAGATTCAGTTATACATATATTTATCTATTCTCTTCCAGATACTTTTCCCTTATAGGTTATTACAAAATATTGAGCATATTTCCTGTGCTATACAGTAGGTCCTTATTGGTTATCCTTGGAGTCTGTTCATTCATTCATCCATTCATTCAGTAAAAGTCATAATGAGCCCAATTGTGTGGTAGGCACTGGGTGCATGATAGCCCAAAGCAAGCATGAATCCTGCCATCGTGACCGTGACAAAGAAAACCCAGAGGAAGCAATCGGTGTCATTACCACAAAAGTCAGGGTAAGATGGGTTATGTCGCAGTAACAAACAGCCCCCGACGCAAGGTTTAAATACAACAAGGGCTTGATTTTGGCTTTTACTGCTTGTCAGGCACTGGTCCGCAGGAGGCCTTTGTTTCCCATGGATACTCAGAAGCTCAGGCGGATGCAGAATCGCCTAGGCTTGGGTTTCCGTCTTCACTGAGGCAGCAGAAGGTGATGAATTGTGCAAAGAGGCTTAGAGCTCCCACCCACGAGACAGACATCGATTCCGCCCCCACGCTGTCGGTCAGAGCGGCATGGTCACAGTTGCCTTCAAGGTTCATGAGAACCTGCTGGCTTCTCTTGTTCTGGAAAGAAGACTGTTACACAGACGAGCCTCGGTTTCCCCAGGTGTGCACAGAGCAGGACCAGTTGGCACGTCCTCTCGCACAGTGGTAAAGAATTAACTTGCCAATGCAAGAGATGCAGCTTCCATCTGTGGGTTGGAAAGATGCCCTGGAGGAGGAAACAGCAACCCACTCTGGTGTTCTTGCCTGGGAAATCCCATGGACAGAGGAGCCTGGCGGGCTACAGTCCACGTGGCTGCAAAGAGTTGGACACGACTGAGCACCCACGTGCACTCCCACTGCCTTGGTTAGGGCTTAGAGCCTGTGTGCCGTGTTCATCCAGGGCGTGGATCATCGTCTTCTGCACACGAGTCAGATTTGTCTCCCTGATTTAGGAAATGTTGGTGAACATTGTCTTGGCTCATTGTCTATTGAGCCTTTTTTTAAAAATTGAAGTATACTTGATTTACAATGTCACGTTTGCTCCAGGTGCAGAGCAGAGAGATTCAGTTATACATATATTTATCTATTCTCTTCCAGATACTTTTCCCTTATAGGTTATTACAAAATATTGAGCATATTTCCTGTGCTATACAGTAGGTCCTTATTGGTTATCCTTGGAGTCTGTTCATTCATTCATCCATTCATTCAGTAAAAGTCATAATGAGCCCAATTGTGTGGTAGGCACTGGGTGCATGATAGCCCAAAGCAAGCATGAATCCTGCCATCGTGACCGTGACAAAGAAAACCCAGAGGAAGCAATCGGTGTCATTACCACAAAAGTCAGGGTAAGATGGGTTATGTCGCAGTAACAAACAGCCCCCGACGCAAGGTTTAAATACAACAAGGGCTTGATTTTGGCTTTTACTGCTTGTCAGGCACTGGTCCGCAGGAGGCCTTTGTTTCCCATGGATACTCAGAAGCTCAGGCGGATGCAGAATCGCCTAGGCTTGGGTTTCCGTCTTCACTGAGGCAGCAGAAGGTGATGAATTGTGCAAAGAGGCTTAGAGCTCCCACCCACGAGACAGACATCGATTCCGCCCCCACGCTGTCGGTCAGAGCGGCATGGTCACAGTTGCCTTCAAGGTTCATGAGAACCTGCTGGCTTCTCTTGTTCTGGAAAGAAGACTGTTACACAGACGAGCCTCGGTTTCCCCAGGTGTGCACACGAAGCAGGACCAGTTGGCACGTCCTCTCGCTCTGTGACAGCGGAGCTCTGAGGACCATGCTCTCTGAAGCAGAGGCTGGTCCTGCTTTCTGGGCCGTGGAGTGGGGCTCGCTCCGGTTCGCCTTCAGGATGCTGGTGGAGAGGTGGGTGCAGCCAACGCTGAGAACTGATTTAGGTTTCTGATCTCTAGCACGATGCTTTTATTTTGGGCCTCTTTTCCTTCTGCTCTTAAATGCTGGCAGAAGTATTCTCAAGGTTATGCTTATTACATCAATTATTTTTCTAATTTCTTTTTTGAGTGAAATTCACTTCTGCAGAGCAAAGAAGGAGTGGTGTGAACAGGGCTTCCTCAGTGAGGGAGGCCCTACTTTGGCAGGAGAAGCGTGACTTTTGCAATGGGTAATTATGGGACGGGGTGCCCTTGAAACCGGCATTCACAGCGAATTCCCCTGCTGTTTCCAATTGGCTTGGCTGGTTAGTGTTAAACCCTGCCCTAGCTCTTTCCACTGCTGCTGGAAATCCTTCCCCCACGGCCGTTGGCCCTTACAGAGGGGACTGCGTTTCTCATGTGGGTGAACACACGGGGCTCATTTTGACATAGGAACTTGGAGGTCTCTGTGCAAATCTCAGGCCACTCCCTAGGGGTGTGGTCAGGGACCTCCTTGAAGGTTTTATGGCTGGACTTGATTCCAAATGACAGAAAGGTAGCCTAGTTAATTTAGGGTGGCCCCTTGCCTGGGGGCGAATCTCCATCCTGAGGGGTCCGTAGAGGAAAGCACGTGCGGTCCGCCTGCTGTCGTCTGTCTGCTCTGGTGCCTCTGAGACCTCCTGGCTCCACGTGGTCCCTGGCAGTTTCCTTGCCTTCCCAAGGGTCTCCCTGCTGCTTTCAGGCCTGCAAAGGGGCGCAGGGGGCACTTCCCAGGTCACTAGGACATCGCAGGCCCTCGTGCAGCTGTGGCCCCATCCCTGTTCCTGCTCAGCCCTGCTGGGTGGGAGGGATGCCACAGGCGGGCCGTGTCCCCCTCTCTCCTAGAAGCAAGGCAGAGCTCCACTCTGCTCTCAGATTAAGTCTCCAGCTTCATGCTTGGCGCAGAGCATTTTTCTCCTGTGATCCATGTTCATGACCTGGGGACCATGGGCTCAGGTCAAACAGCCAGGTCTGGGAAGGCACCGTCCTCGAGCCTGGGAGCCTGGGAGCAAGGACTCCTGTGCGGAGGGCAGGTTCCCACGGGTCCTGGTGGGACCTCCGGCCCTCCCTTGGGCCGTCCTTTCACAGCCTGGGGGCTGACATCACCTCCTCATCAGATGCCCCTGCCCGGCGAGGCTGAGCTCAGGGTCTCTCCTTTCCGTCACTCTCTCTCTCGCATCTCCATGGTGCTTCAGTGTTCCCAGGCTTAGAGCATTTGTATGTTTGAATCTAGTTGTTGAGCAGGTTGGGGGCCTCCTGTCCCAGTCAGGCTGGGCCGGAGAAGCAGAAACGCTGGAAGGTGTGGGAGTGAAGACGTGAAGACACCTACACACCTACCGCAGAGACTCGCGCTCACCCGAGGGCGGGGCGGGGCGAGCAGCCTCTGTGCGTCTGTTGTCTCCACGTCTGATGTTGAGCTTCCGGTCGGCTTGGCAGGGACCCTGGGGTGAGCAGTGGGGGTCGGGAGTGAGATGGGATCCCGGCTGTGTGGAAGGAACTGAGATGGGAGGGGGCCATGCCCCCGTTGCTGCCTCCGACCCTGGGGACGCCGGCCAGGGGCCCTGCCTGGAGACGCAGGCGCCCTTCACGATGAGGCAGACGTGGCCCAGGAGTCGTGGGGCGAAAGGGATGTGTGGGGACTGGAGTGAGTGGAGACCAACCACTGCCCATGGGGAGGTCAGACAACATGCGGGCGCCGCAGAGCGCCTGCCCCCTGCTGCCGTGTCGCCCTGCCTTCCAGGTGCCCCGTGAAGATCTGTTTCGTGGCCCCTCCTTTTGGAAGCCTTCAGAGAGCACATTCTGGGACACGGAGTTCCGCCCGGCCAAGCTGACGAATTAGCTTTGAATCGCTAATGGGTGGTGGGTCTGGTTTAGCACATTTGCATTTATTCAGCACATTTGTTGGGCACCTGCTATATGCCAGGTCTGTGCCAGGTGCTGGAAACACAAGAGACGATGTGGGTCCAGTCCTGGCCCTAAAGACCTGCCAGGCTGGTGGAGACACAGGCGCGGAACCAGGCCATGCTCACGCCGAGACCATCACAGCGGCTGCCTGGAGCTGTGGGCCCACAGAGCAGGGCACAGGGCCGGGCCAGGCAGGGGTGGGAGGTCAGCGGAGGCTTCCTCAAGGCAGGACTGCCTGAAGGACGGAGAGGAGGCAGGTAGAGAAGGGCAGTAGGGAGCGTCCACAAGAAAGCACGTGCAAAGGCCCTGAGGCCTAAGGAAACACATCCCTGGAAGGAACCACGCGAGTCCAGTCAGAGACCACGGGGGGGCAGGTCTCCTTTCCGTCACTCTCTCTCTCGCATCTCCATGGTGCTTCAGTGTTCCCAGGCTTAGAGCATTTGTATGTTTGAATCTAGTTGTTGAGCAGGTTGGGGGCCTCCTGTCCCAGTCAGGCTGGGCCGGAGAAGCAGAAACGCTGGAAGGTGTGGGAGTGAAGACGTGAAGACACCTACACACCTACCGCAGAGACTCGCGCTCACCCGAGGGCGGGGCGGGGCGAGCAGCCTCTGTGCGTCTGTTGTCTCCACGTCTGATGTTGAGCTTCCGGTCGGCTTGGCAGGGACCCTGGGGTGAGCAGTGGGGGTCGGGAGTGAGATGGGATCCCGGCTGTGTGGAAGGAACTGAGATGGGAGGGGGCCATGCCCCCGTTGCTGCCTCCGACCCTGGGGACGCCGGCCAGGGGCCCTGCCTGGAGACGCAGGCGCCCTTCACGATGAGGCAGACGTGGCCCAGGAGTCGTGGGGCGAAAGGGATGTGTGGGGACTGGAGTGAGTGGAGACCAACCACTGCCCATGGGGAGGTCAGACAACATGCGGGCGCCGCAGAGCGCCTGCCCCCTGCTGCCGTGTCGCCCTGCCTTCCAGGTGCCCCGTGAAGATCTGTTTCGTGGCCCCTCCTTTTGGAAGCCTTCAGAGAGCACATTCTGGGACACGGAGTTCCGCCCGGCCAAGCTGACGAATTAGCTTTGAATCGCTAATGGGTGGTGGGTCTGGTTTAGCACATTTGCATTTATTCAGCACATTTGTTGGGCACCTGCTATATGCCAGGTCTGTGCCAGGTGCTGGAAACACAAGAGACGATGTGGGTCCAGTCCTGGCCCTAAAGACCTGCCAGGCTGGTGGAGACACAGGCGCGGAACCAGGCCATGCTCACGCCGAGACCATCACAGCGGCTGCCTGGAGCTGTGGGCCCACAGAGCAGGGCACAGGGCCGGGCCAGGCAGGGGTGGGAGGTCAGCGGAGGCTTCCTCAAGGCAGGACTGCCTGAAGGACGGAGAGGAGGCAGGTAGAGAAGGGCAGTAGGGAGCGTCCACAAGAAAGCACGTGCAAAGGCCCTGAGGCCTAAGGAAACACATCCCTGGAAGGAACCACGCCGCAGTCCAGTCAGAGAGCAGGGAGGGTGGGAGGTCTTGGAGGAGGGAGCAGAGAGGCAGGGAAGGTCAGGGTGGGCCGGCCTTTGAGGGGGCCTAGCTTCTTGGCTAAGGAACTTGTCTGAGCAGACATCGGGGTGTTTGTAATTGGTGGGGCAATGTCACCTGATCAGATCTGGATTTGAGAAGGCTCTCTGTCACCCCAACCTGATTTGATGGGAAAGGAGGGAGCGCAGCCAGGCAGGCCAGCCTGGGGACGGTGATGCTGAGCGAGGATGGAGGCCTCGACAAGCTCAGAGGTGCGTGGATCCAGTTACAACACCTTCCCTCACAGCCTCTCAGAGAGATGAAAAAAGCTGTGGGTGATGGACATCCCAGCTGTGAGGGAAGAAATTCAGTTTTAGATAAAGTGAAAGTGCTAGTCACTCAGTTGTGTCCTAGTCTTTGTGAACCCGTGGACTATAGCCCACGAGGCTCCTCTGTCCATGGAATCTCCCAGGCAGGAATACTGGGGTGGGCTGCTGTTCCCTTCTCCAGGGGATCTTCCCCACCCAGGGCTTGAACCCGGGTCTCCCGCATGGCAGGCAGAGTCTTTACCACCGAGCCACCAGAGATCCACCTTTAAACACAGAGTGGCCTTTATTTTGCACACGCTGTCTTCCAAGACAGGAGCCTTTTCTGTTCTTCTTGAGGGGGTGTGGGGGCCAGAACCTGAGCCAGGGCACGCGCCCACCTGCTGGCGGGAAGAGGTCCCCACACACCAACGGATGACCAAGGAGGGGAGAATAGAGCTCCGAAAGGTAGTCAGGAGGCCTCAGAGTGCGAGCAGAAGCCCAGAGCCCACATCGGTCATGTGCTCCTCCTGCCACTGACCACACGCAGCCGCACGTTGCATCCTGGCTCAGAGCCTCGGCCCTGGGTGGGGGGCAGCAGAGGCGGAGGCCTTGTCTCCAGTCGACGGCCCTCCACGTAATGTGTTGCAGCCTTCGTAGAATTCTCCCTGAGTTTCAAACAGAAATGCTCATCTGGCCTGGTTGGGGAAGGGTATTATTAATATTATGGAGCTTCTGATGCTGCTGAGTTCATGTCAGTAACGAAGGGAGATTTGAAATTAACCAGGTGATTGCTCCAGCCAACAGCCTTGACATTTAGTAGATGAATTCATGTTTGTCATGAAATTGGTTTTTAACTTGGTGGTTGTTCTCAGCCTTAAAATAATTTTTTGAAATGTAGGACTGCTATTTATTTATTTTTCTGACTGCACCATACAGCTAATGTCAGCAGCATCGGGTGTTTGTAATTGGTGGGGCAATGACCTGCAGATCTGGATTTGAGAAGGCTCTCTGTCACCCCAACCTGATTTGATGGGAAAGGAGGGAGCGCAGCCAGGCAGGCCAGCCTGGGGACGGTGATGCTGAGCGAGGATGGAGGCCTCGACAAGCTCAGAGGTGCGTGGATCCAGTTACAACACCTTCCCTCACAGCCTCTCAGAGAGATGAAAAAAGCTGTGGGTGATGGACATCCCAGCTGTGAGGGAAGAAATTCAGTTTTAGATAAAGTGAAAGTGCTAGTCACTCAGTTGTGTCCTAGTCTTTGTGAACCCGTGGACTATAGCCCACGAGGCTCCTCTGTCCATGGAATCTCCCAGGCAGGAATACTGGGGTGGGCTGCTGTTCCCTTCTCCAGGGGATCTTCCCCACCCAGGGCTTGAACCCGGGTCTCCCGCATGGCAGGCAGAGTCTTTACCACCGAGCCACCAGAGATCCACCTTTAAACACAGAGTGGCCTTTATTTTGCACACGCTGTCTTCCAAGACAGGAGCCTTTTCTGTTCTTCTTGAGGGGGTGTGGGGGCCAGAACCTGAGCCAGGGCACGCGCCCACCTGCTGGCGGGAAGAGGTCCCCACACACCAACGGATGACCAAGGAGGGGAGAATAGAGCTCCGAAAGGTAGTCAGGAGGCCTCAGAGTGCGAGCAGAAGCCCAGAGCCCACATCGGTCATGTGCTCCTCCTGCCACTGACCACACGCAGCCGCACGTTGCATCCTGGCTCAGAGCCTCGGCCCTGGGTGGGGGGCAGCAGAGGCGGAGGCCTTGTCTCCAGTCGACGGCCCTCCACGTAATGTGTTGCAGCCTTCGTAGAATTCTCCCTGAGTTTCAAACAGAAATGCTCATCTGGCCTGGTTGGGGAAGGGTATTATTAATATTATGGAGCTTCTGATGCTGCTGAGTTCATGTCAGTAACGAAGGGAGATTTGAAATTAACCAGGTGATTGCTCCAGCCAACAGCCTTGACATTTAGTAGATGAATTCATGTTTGTCATGAAATTGGTTTTTAACTTGGTGGTTGTTCTCAGCCTTAAAATAATTTTTTGAAATGTAGGACTGCTATTTATTTATTTTTCTGACTGCACCATACAGCATGTAGGATCTTAGTTCCCCTGCCAGGGACTGAACCTGTGCCCCTGAGTCTTAACCACTGGACCCCCAGGGAACTCCTTGTTCTCAGCGTTTCTTTCCCAGTGCCTTTGCTTCAGCCACATTGCTTCCCCTTTTCTCACTCCTCTTCCTCCCCTTTGTGTGATGGGCCTAGGTGCTCCCTGTCCCTGAGTTTCTCAGCATGAGCCCGGCTCACATGCTCTCTGGAGCTGGCACCTAGGGGCATGGTGCTCCCGGGTCCAGGGCTGGGACAGGGGTGAATGCCAGAAGCTCTGGGTTCCCTCTGCCTCTGGCCCTCAGGGCACCTGACTACCCTTTTCACCTCTCTAAAAGTCCCCCTTCTCTAGAGGGACTTGCAGTATGACCAATCACATTGAATTGGAAACTGATGAAGTGAAATGAGGCAAAACGCAGCTTTCAGGGGCTGGGGCCAGCTGTGAATGCAGGTTCTTTCCTGTCTGTGCCTCCGCTCCAGGGCTGGGGAGCCGGTCCAGGGGATGCGCCTGGGGCAGTGAGGAGAGCCTGAGTGTGGGCCTGTCCCTGTCACTCACTCACGGTCTGTCTGTAAAATGAACTGGATTGTCCACATGTTGGGTCTTCTGGGTCCCTTTTGGAGGTCTTGACTGGGCAGTGGTGGAGGAGGATGGGGGGCACACAGAGGCCCGCAGGGCGGCACGGAGCACTCCAGGAGCTGTGGGTACTGTTTTGCATCCGTCCTTCTCTCGGCCCTTACCCAGCCCCCTCCCCTTCGCTCTCGAACCTCTCCCAACGTGAGTGTGGCAGGGGGAGCCAGCACTTCTGTGCAGGGACTAGAGGTGCAATCATGCCAGGCCTTTCGGGAGGGCAGAGGGCCTCCAGACCATCCCAGGGAGACCATTGGTGAGTGAGGAGGGGGGATGGCGCGTGGGCACAAACCGCTTCAGCCTGGAGGGCAGGGCACGTGTAGACGAACCCGGGAGGGCGCGGTGTGAAGACGGTCCTCCTTCCGGGGCCAGGCTCTCACTAGGGGTGGACAAGATGTGCCCATCTCCTCTGGGTAGCCAGGTGTGTCTTCTCCTGCTCACTGGGGGAGGATGAAGACCCCAGTGGGCACTCTGAGGCCCAGGGTAGGGGAAGAGGTGATGGGTTCACTCGATGGATGGACAGCCAGGCCCACCCCCGCTCCCTGCAGTGGACTGGGTGCGCAACAGAGAGACCCCTTCCCTGTGTTAAGCCGCCGAGGCTCTGGGGTCATCGTTTAGAGCAGCGAGCACACTCGGATACAGAAAGGAGACCCGGGGGGGGTGGCTGGCCAGGATTCACTCTGAGTATCCGTTTGTGTATCTGTGTGTACATACTGATAACTGACTCTCTCACTGGAGAAGACCCTGATGAGGGAAGAGATCGAAGATAGCAGAAGGGGCAGTAGAGGGTGAGTTGGTTAGATGGCATCACCGACTCAGTGCATGTGAATCTGAGCAAGCTCCAGGAGACAGTGACGGACAGGGACGCTCGGGACGCTGCAGGCCAAGGCGGCGCAAAGAGTTGGACACGACTTAGCGACTGAACATGGCCCAACAGCCTTTATGGTATACCCGAAACAACCACAGCTTTGTAAATCAACGACACTTCAATAAGCATAAATAACAAATTTTGAAAAATAGTTAAGATGGTACATTTTACTGTATATGTATTTTACCATAATAAAAACATGGCTCAAAAAAACCCCAAGCGGTTCCCAGGGGTTTCTGATGGTCGCTGACAGACCACAGGTCCCTCTGACGCTGTAGAAGCCGGTGTCTCTGCGGGTCAGACCCCGGGCCGGACGGCTCAGGGCCGACCTCGATCCTCAGGGAGAAGCCAGCACAGAGAGTGAGGGGCGTCACTGAGTCAGGGGCACGCGCCCTCCGGGAGCAGAGGCTGAACCTGCCCGACAGCACAGCCGCACTCTCTCCGCAGCAGGGACAAGCACACCCAGTCAGCCACGGAGGACACGCCCTCCCCTCCCGGAGACTGCCCTGTGGGTCAGGAAGCTGGGACAGGTGCCAGGGCGGACGGGTCAGGAGGCCAGGCCATGCGTCGTGACCGCTGACCAGGTCCCTCGGTCACCCCTCCTCCCGACACGCAGAGCATGCTGGGAGCGCTGACACTGCCCTGGGGCTGTGCCTGCTGGTCAGCCCAGCTGCCCCTCCCTTAACTCGTTCCGGGCCAGGTGGGTTTGACCAAGGCCAACCTCGCCCCTGGATTGAAGGGTGGGCCCAGGACCACCTGCTTCCCAGCCAGTCACAGGATGCGGCAGAGACGAACCCGGGGTCCAAGTGGATCAACGCCCTCCCCGCTTCCCCCCTACCCCCCAGGTGCTGGAACCCACTCTAGTTTTATTTTTTCATTATTTGTTTATGTTTAGTTGTGCTAGGTCTTCGTTGCTTTGTGCGGGCTTTCGCTAGTTGTGATGAGCAGGGGCAACTCTTCGTTGCAGTACATGTGTCTTCATTGTGGGGGCTTCCCTTGGTGCAGAGCACAGGCTCTCGGCAGATGCGCTTCAGTAGTTACAGCTTGCAGGCTCAGTGGTTCCGGCTCCTGAACTCTGGAGAACAAGGTCAGTAGTTGTGGCTCTCAGACTTAGCTGCCCCTCGACATGTGGAATCTTACCTGGGCCAGGGATTGAACCAGTGGGCCCTGCACTGGAAAGTGGATTCTTATCTACGGAGCCACCAAGGAAGTCCACACCATGTCCTTTCTGTCTCTACTAATCTAACTACTCTAGGCATCTCATTTAACTAGAATCATACAGTATTTTTTTTTTTTTTGTGACTGCTTTCTTTCATTTAGCATGAGGTCTTCAAGTTTCATCTATATTGTAGCATGTTCAGAATTCCCTTCCTTTATGAGGCTGAATAATATTCCATTGTATGAATAGACCATTCATCTGTCAGTGGACCCTTGGGATGCTACCATGTTTTGGCTAGAGTGAAGAGCGCTGCTGTGAACATGGGGGTCGTTTGTGGGTTGCTCAGTTGCTCAGTTGTGTCTGACTCCTTGCAGCCCCGTGGATGGCAGCACGCCAGGCTCCCCTGTCCTTCCCCATCTCCTGGAGTTTGCTCAAGCTCATGACCATTGAGTCAGTGATGTCATCCAACCACCTCATCCTCTGAAGCCCCCTTTTCCTCTTGCGCTGCATCTTTCCCAGCATCAGGGTCTTTTCCAATGAGTTGTCTCTTCAAGTCCCTGTTTTCAGACCTTCTGGTTGCACACCCAGAGGTAGAATCAACAATCCCATAATAATTCTACCTTTGATTTTCTGAGGACCCACTGTACTGTAGGAACTGCTTTTGCTAAAGCCCCCAGTCCTATCAGCAGCCGTTACAAATCAGAGTAAAAGAAGACAGAAGAAGGAAAAAGTGCCACCTTTGGGGCTGACACGGTAGTCCTGACAAGAGAAAGAATTTATTTTGACTAACAAGCCAAGCAGGGATAATCCAGGAGCTGGGCAGGAGGCGGATTGCAGCAGCAGAGGAGGAGCCTCCTGCCCGGATGCCTGCCAGCAGCGGGCAGCCGGCTCTGTGTTGATGAGCAGGGGCAACTCTTCGTTGCAGTACATGTGTCTTCATTGTGGGGGCTTCCCTTGGTGCAGAGCACAGGCTCTCGGCAGATGCGCTTCAGTAGTTACAGCTTGCAGGCTCAGTGGTTCCGGCTCCTGAACTCTGGAGAACAAGGTCAGTAGCTGTGGCTCTCAGATTTAGCTGCCCCTCGACATGTGGAATCTTACCTGGGCCAGGGATTGAACCAGTGGGCCCTGCACTGGAAAGTGGATTCTTATCTACGGAGCCACCAAGGAAGTCCACACCATGTCCTTTCTGTCTCTACTAATCTAACTACTCTAGGCATCTCATTTAACTAGAATCATACAGTATTTTTTTTTTTTTTGTGACTGCTTTCTTTCATTTAGCATGAGGTCTTCAAGTTTCATCTATATTGTAGCATGTTCAGAATTCCCTTCCTTTATGAGGCTGAATAATATTCCATTGTATGAATAGACCATTCATCTGTCAGTGGACCCTTGGGATGCTACCATGTTTTGGCTAGAGTGAAGAGCGCTGCTGTGAACATGGGGGTCGTTTGTGGGTTGCTCAGTTGCTCAGTTGTGTCTGACTCCTTGCAGCCCCGTGGATGGCAGCACGCCAGGCTCCCCTGTCCTTCCCCATCTCCTGGAGTTTGCTCAAGCTCATGACCATTGAGTCAGTGATGTCATCCAACCACCTCATCCTCTGAAGCCCCCTTTTCCTCTTGCGCTGCATCTTTCCCAGCATCAGGGTCTTTTCCAATGAGTTGTCTCTTCAAGTCCCTGTTTTCAGACCTTCTGGTTGCACACCCAGAGGTAGAATCAACAATCCCATAATAATTCTACCTTTGATTTTCTGAGGACCCACTGTACTGTAGGAACTGCTTTTGCTAAAGCCCCCAGTCCCATCAGCAGCCGTTACAAATCAGAGTAAAAGAAGACAGAAGAAGGAAAAAGTGCCACCTTTGGGGCTGACACGGTAGTCCTGACAAGAGAAAGAATTTATTTTGACTAACAAGCCAAGCAGGGATAATCCAGGAGCTGGGCAGGAGGCGGATGGCAGCAGCAGAGGAGGAGCCTCCTGCCCGGATGCCCGGCCTGCCAGCAGCGGGCAGCCGGCTCTGTGTTGATGGCAGATTGTCACTTTGGTGGAATTCAGAAGCCTGACTCCCGTCATTAGGCAGCCATCTGTAATTAACTCACTCAAGGCTGTGCGAAGGGTAGGTCTCCTCCTGCGGCAGCCAGGGACAGTCCACCTGCCCTTCGCGGGAGGGGGTGGGTGGACCTCCCTTCAGCTGACGCGTAATTAATGACAACTGGATCGTTCCAGGGCCTTCTCTCCCTGGAAGATCTAGACTCTCAGCTGGGGCTGAGATCGGCTCAGGAGGTGGAGACCAGCTTCAGGGCAGATGCTGAGAAGGACTGACCAGGTCGCAAGAGGAGTCCCACTCCATCTGTCCGGTCACCTTCATTCTTGGCCAAGGGACCTCCAATGCCAAAATCAGGGCCCCCAGAGTGGACCAAACTCCTCGAGGGGTTAAGCAACTTGAAACATGCCGACAGAGAAGGGAAAAACATCATGACGCTTTCTGACCACGGGGCTGCCTGCAGCCTGGATTCCCAAGCCCTGGGCAGGCTTGGCGTCTGGATGTCCCCTCTGGAATGTCTGGGCTGCAGCCGGGGTTTGCTCTAAATGAGAAACAGACTGGCAGGCCGCGGCCAGCTCCTCGTGCGGTCTGGGCGGGGCTGCTTGGCACCGGCCTCTGCCGAGGAGGACACACGGCTGCGCCTGGAGGGCCTCCCACCAGCCTGGGAGGCTTGGGGGCCAGGCCAGCCGGTTCAGGCCAGCGCCTGCACAGAGGCGGAGCAGTGCTCCCCGGGGCCGTGGCCGGGCACCGCCCTGGAGGCCGATGGGGCCCATCTGCTGCTGGCTGGACCCCTCCCTTATTCTGCAGCTTAGGGAATGATGTGGATCCTGGCCTCTGAGTTTGCCCAGGCTGAAAACAGGAGTGAAGCCATGCCCCAGTCCAGCAGCCGTTAAAATGGAAAAGGACAGAAGAAGGGTGCCACCTTTGGGGCTGACACGGTAGTCCTGACAAGAGAAAGAATTTATTTTGACTAACAAGCCAAGCAGGGATAATCCAGGAGCTGGGCAGGAGGCGGATTGCAGCAGCAGAGGAGGAGCCTCCTGCCCGGATGCCCGGCCTGCCAGCAGCGGGCAGCCGGCTCTGTGTTGATGGCAGATTGTCACTTTGGTGGAATTCAGAAGCCTGACTCCCGTCATTAGGCAGCCATCTGTAATTAACTCACTCAAGGCTGTGCGAAGGGTAGGTCTCCTCCTGCGGCAGCCAGGGACAGTCCACCTGCCCTTCGCGGGAGGGGGTGGGTGGACCTCCCTTCAGCTGACGCGTAATTAATGACAACTGGATCGTTCCAGGGCCTTCTCTCCCTGGAAGATCTAGACTCTCAGCTGGGGCTGAGATCGGCTCAGGAGGTGGAGACCAGCTTCAGGGCAGATGCTGAGAAGGACTGACCAGGTCGCAAGAGGAGTCCCACTCCATCTGTCCGGTCACCTTCATTCTTGGCCAAGGGACCTCCAATGCCAAAATCAGGGCCCCCAGAGTGGACCAAACTCCTCGAGGGGTTAAGCAACTTGAAACATGCCGACAGAGAAGGGAAAAACATCATGACGCTTTCTGACCACGGGGCTGCCTGCAGCCTGGATTCCCAAGCCCTGGACAGGCTTGGCGTCTGGATGTCCCCTCTGGAATGTCTGGGCTGCAGCCGGGGTTTGCTCTAAATGAGAAACAGACTGGCAGGCCGCGGCCAGCTCCTCGTGCGGTCTGGGCGGGGCCGCTTGGCACCGGCCGCTGCCGAGGAGGACACACGGCTGCGCCTGGAGGGCCTCCCACCAGCCTGGGAGGCTTGGGGGCCAGGCCAGCCGGTTCAGGCCAGCGCCTGCACAGAGGCGGAGCAGTGCTCCCCGGGGCCGTGGCCGGGCACCGCCCTGGAGGCCGATGGGGCCCATCTGCTGCTGGCTGGGCCCCTCCCTTATTCTGCAGCTTAGGGAATGATGTGGATCCTGGCCTCTGAGTTTGCCCAGGCTGAAAACAGGAGTGAAGCCATGCCCCAGGGTGTCTCACGGCCCAGAGCTGGGAGCAGTGGGGATGCCTCATGAATGTGTAATCCTGGAAAGGTCTCAGAGGGTATGCAGCTCAGGGCTCTGGTTTCAAAGCGACAGGAACTCAGGTTCAGAGAAGTTCAGGAACGTACCCCGGGTCACACAGCAAGATGCAGGTAAACAGAGTCTCCTATGAGCCAGTGGTTCTCCACACCAGCACGTCTCTGGGAGAGCCCCGGTCTCTTCCAGCCTGGTGCTCCCCTCTCGTCCTCCCAGCCCAAGCACGGATCCCAGAGCTCCTGGTGTCCCGCACGCATGTTTGTACTTTTTCTAATCCTACGGGATGGGGCTCCAGGGTGTCCCAGGGGCCTCCGGATTAGAGCTGTCCCTGATCCCTGCTTGGATCATGCCCCGACTCCCAGCCCCCTATTCTGCCCTCTGCCTCCCAAGTGGCGACATCTGGTCAACAGGATGGCCCCCACAGTAAATGTTCCAGTCATCCGAGGCTTGGCTTTACAGACAAAGAGTCCAGAGAGGTCCAGTGACCCCTCGAAGGTCACCCCGTGGGAAGAGGGGGACGCTGGAGATGAACAGCCGCAGCCCGGGACCTTGGTTGTCCCACAGAGCACCTGCGGCGAGGCCTGAACGTCTGGATGTCCCCTCTGGAATGTCTGGGCTGCAGCCGGGGTTTGCTCTAAATGAGAAACAGACTGGCAGGCCGCGGCCAGCTCCTCGTGCGGTCTGGGCGGGGCCGCTTGGCACCGGCCGCTGCCGAGGAGGACACACGGCTGCGCCTGGAGGGCCTCCCACCAGCCTGGGAGGCTTGGGGGCCAGGCCAGCCGGTTCAGGCCAGCGCCTGCACAGAGGCGGAGCAGTGCTCCCCGGGGCCGTGGCCGGGCACCGCCCTGGAGGCCGATGGGGCCCATCTGCTGCTGGCTGGGCCCCTCCCTTATTCTGCAGCTTAGGGAATGATGTGGATCCTGGCCTCTGAGTTTGCCCAGGCTGAAAACAGGAGTGAAGCCATGCCCCAGGGTGTCTCACGGCCCAGAGCTGGGAGCAGTGGGGATGCCTCATGAATGTGTAATCCTGGAAAGGTCTCAGAGGGTATGCAGCTCAGGGCTCTGGTTTCAAAGCGACAGGAACTCAGGTTCAGAGAAGTTCAGGAACGTACCCCGGGTCACACAGCAAGATGCAGGTAAACAGAGTCTCCTATGAGCCAGTGGTTCTCCACACCAGCACGTCTCTGGGAGAGCCCCGGTCTCTTCCAGCCTGGTGCTCCCCTCTCGTCCTCCCAGCCCAAGCACGGATCCCAGAGCTCCTGGTGTCCCGCACGCATGCTTGTACTTTTTCTAATCCTACGGGATGGGGCTCCAGGGTGTCCCAGGGGCCTCCGGATTAGAGCTGTCCCTCATCCCTGCTTGGATCATGCCCCGACTCCCAGCCCCCTATTCTGCCCTCTGCCTCCCAAGTGGCGACATCTGGTCAACAGGATGGCCCCCACAGTAAATGTTCCAGTCATCCGAGGCTTGGCTTTACAGACAAAGAGTCCAGAGAGGTCCAGTGACCCCTCGAAGGTCACCCAGTGGGAAGAGGGGGACGCTGGAGATGAACAGCCGCAGCCCGGGACCTTGGTTGTCCCACAGAGCACCTGCGGCGAGGCCTGAACGTCTGCCCCGTCCTCTCAGGAGAAAAGGCACGGGCTTCAGGAGTGTTCCCTTACAAGGGTGTGAACTCCGACCACAACGCCCGTGGTGTCTCCCCTGGAAATCGGGTGTGACAAAGCGGGAACGTGAAGGGAGGTGAGAAGGTGGGGAGAGTACTCGTGGGGGCCGCAGGGGGCCAAGTATTTGAGAAGGGTGTCTTCAGAAGGGTGGGGCCTGTGCTGGAGAAGTCCCCTGGGGACAGACTCTAAAGCAAGGGCCCCCAGGCTTCAGCATCTAATGCCTGATCATCTGAGGTGAAGCTGATAGAATAGTAACAGATGTAAAGTGTACAACAAATGTAATGGACTGGAATCGTCCAGAATCCATCCCGCCACCCCCTGGTCTATGGAAAAACTGTCTTCCATGACAGGCTTCCCAGGTGGCTCAGAATGTAAAGAATCTGCCTACAATGCACGGGACCTGGGTTTGATCCCTGGGTCGGGAAGATCCCCTAGAGAAGGGAATGGCTGCCCACTCCAGTATTCTTGCCTGGAGGATCCCGTGGACAGAGGAGCCTGATGGGCTACAGTCTGCGGGGTTGGAAAGAGTTGGAGACGACTGAGCAACCGACACTTCAGCCTGGTGCCTGGTGCTGAGAAGGCTGGGGACCGCTGCTCCAAAGGGTCTTGGAAGCTAGTGAAGAAGCCTGAGTTTTTCCTCTTAGTGGTGGAGACAGTTTTCAGTGGAAAGTGACGTGGTCTCTGGGTACCTCGGGAAGACCACCCTGTTTGTCACTTTGGAGAAAGTGGCCACTGGGGCCGGCAGGGTGTGGGGGGTGGTGGGGATGAGAACAGAGCAGGAAGGGGAGGAGGGGCAGGGAGCTGAACCTGGGGCGGTCAGGCAAGAACAACCCCAACTTCCCTTTCCTATGGAATTGGACCTGATCTAATTCTACTCCTCTTGGAAGTTTTGGTTTTAGTCCCATGAAAGAGCTGGTTGTTGTTAAGATAAGGATGGAGTCACCCTCCAGCTGAGTGCAAGGGCAGAGCAAGCCCCTGCCCCTCCCTGCCACCCACCTCCTGCTTCTTCTTCCCTGCGTGCCCTTGGCCTTGACCCCTGAGAAGTGTCCACTGGCATCTGGCAGGGCCAACAGAGGACCTCTCGGAGGCCACTGAAGGTTGGCCTTCACCGAGGACCCTGGAGGCTCCCCATGGGGCCCCTGCCAGGGCACTGGCCTGCCAGGAGCCACACCCGCCAACGTGAAGGGAGGTGAGAAGGTGGGAGAGTACTCGTGGGGCCGCAGGGGCCAAGTATTTGAGAAGGGTGTCTTCAGAAGGGTGGGGCCTGTGCTGGAGAAGTCCCCTGGGGACAGACTTTAAAGCAAGGGCCCCCAGGCTTCAGCATCTAATGCCTGATCATCTGAGGTGAAGCTGATAGAATAGTAACAGATGTAAAGTGTACAACAAATGTAATGGACTGGAATCGTCCAGAATCCATCCCGCCACCCCCTGGTCTATGGAAAAACTGTCTTCCATGACAGGCTTCCCAGGTGGCTCAGAATGTAAAGAATCTGCCTACAATGCACGGGACCTGGGTTTGATCCCTGGGTCGGGAAGATCCCCTAGAGAAGGGAATGGCTGCCCACTCCAGTATTCTTGCCTGGAGGATCCCGTGGACAGAGGAGCCTGATGGGCTACAGTCTGCGGGGTTGAAGAGAGTTGGAGACGACTGAGCAACCGACACTTCAGCCTGGTGCCTGGTGCTGAGAAGGCTGGGGACCGCTGCTCCAAAGGGTCTTGGAAGCTAGTGAAGAAGTCTGAGTTTTTCCTCTTAGTGGTGGAGACAGTTTTCAGTGGAAAGTGACGTGGTCTCTGGGTACCTCGGGAAGACCACCCTGTTTGTCACTTTGGAGAAAGTGGCCACTGGGGCCGGCAGGGTGTGGGGGGTGGTGGGGATGAGAACAGAGCAGGAAGGGGAGGAGGGGCAGGGAGCTGAACCTGGGGCGGTCAGGCAAGAACAACCCCAACTTCCCTTTCCTATGGAATTGGACCTGATCTAATTCTACTCCTCTTGGAAGTTTTGGTTTTAGTCCCATGAAAGAGCTGGTTGTTGTTAAGATAAGGATGGAGTCACCCTCCAGCTGAGTGCAAGGGCAGAGCAAGCCCCTGCCCCTCCCTGCCACCCACCTCCTGCTTCTTCTTCCCTGCGTGCCCTTGGCCTTGACCCCTGAGAAGTGTCCACTGGCATCTGGCAGGGCCAACAGAGGACCTCTCGGAGGCCACTGAAGGTTGGCCTTCACCGAGGACCCTGGAGGCTCCCCATGGGGCCCCTGCCAGGGCACTGGCCTGCCAGGAGCCACACCCGCGTCCCATCCCTCCATGGTCCTGGGTAGACCCCAACCCACTAATGCTGCAGTTTGCACTGAAAGGGTGGAGGACCACTGAGGGTGGCCATGAGAGAGACGGCAGGCCACGAAGAGTGTTAGTCACTCAGTCCTGTCTGACCCTTTGCGGCCCTATGGCTGTAATCCACCAGCTTCCTCTGTCCATGAAATTCTCCAGGCAAGAATCCTGCGGTGGGCAGCCATTCCCTTCGCCAGGGGACCTTCCCTGACCCAGCTGTTGAACCCGAGCCTCCTGCGTTGCAGGTGGCTTCTTTACCATCTGAGCCACCAGGGAAGCCCGCATCAGGCCGTTTGTTGCTGTTCAGACACCACAGAAGTGACGTAGCACCCCCCCACACAGGGTTTATCTGGGTTAAGTTAGTGTGCCTTCGTGGACGTGCCTGAGTGTGTGTGTGTGTGTGTGTGTGTGTGTGTGTAGGCGGGGAGGGCTCTCCTAGTGCTTTGCCGACACCACTTGTGAATTGGTTCAGCCAGGCTGTGGGCCGGGAGGGGGCATCTTAGCTCCAGCCTCAGTGAGCGGCTGCCCCAGGGCAGGGAAGGGCTGATGGCTCCTGCCAGCAGCCGGGACATCAGAAAGGGTTAAGGGACCTGACAGGCTGCTGCCTGGGGGTCTGTGCCCCTTGGTGCCCAGGGAGAGATCAATAGGCCTTTAAGGTGATTTATTAAAATGGATAGGGAGGCTGCATCCTCACCTCACCCCCGGTGAGTCAGATGAGCATCCTCTCCTGACTATTGAATTCTACTCCTCTTGGAAGTTTTGGTGTTAGTCCCATGAAAGAGCTGGTTGTTGTTAAGATAAGGATGGAGTCACCCTCCAGCTGAGTGCAAGGGCAGAGCAAGCCCCTGCCCCTCCCTGCCACCCACCTCCTGCTTCTTCTTCCCTGCGTGCCCTTGGCCTTGACCCCTGAGAAGTGTCCACTGGCATCTGGCAGGGCCAACAGAGGACCTCTCGGAGGCCACTGAAGGTTGGCCTTCACCGAGGACCCTGGAGGCTCCCCATGGGGCCCCTGCCAGGGCACTGGCCTGCCAGGAGCCACACCCGCGTCCTATCCCTCCATGGTCCTGGGTAGACCCCAACCCACTAATGCTGCAGTTTGCACTGAAAGGGTGGAGGACCACTGAGGGTGGCCATGAGAGAGACGGCAGGCCACGAAGAGTGTTAGTCACTCAGTCCTGTCTGACCCTTTGCGGCCCTATGGCTGTAATCCACCAGCTTCCTCTGTCCATGAAATTCTCCAGGCAAGAATCCTGTGGTGGGCAGCCATTCCCTTCGCCAGGGGACCTTCCCTGACCCAGCTGTTGAACCCGAGCCTCCTGCGTTGCAGGTGGCTTCTTTACCATCTGAGCCACCAGGGAAGCCCGCATCAGGCCGTTTGTTGCTGTTCAGACACCACAGAAGTGACGTAGCACCCCCCCACACAGGGTTTATCTGGGTTAAGTTAGTGTGCCTTCGTGGACGTGCCTGAGTGTGTGTGTGTGTGTGTGTGTGTGTGTGTGTAGGCGGGGAGGGCTCTCCTAGTGCTTTGCCGACACCACTTGTGAATTGGTTCAGCCAGGCTGTGGGCCGGGAGGGGGCATCTTAGCTCCAGCCTCAGTGAGCGGCTGCCCCAGGGCAGGGAAGGGCTGATGGCTCCTGCCAGCAGCCGGGACATCAGAAAGGGTTAAGGGACCTGACAGGCTGCTGCCTGGGGGTCTGTGCCCCTTGGTGCCCAGGGAGAGATCAATAGGCCTTTAAGGTGATTTATTAAAATGGATAGGGAGGCTGCATCCTCACCTCACCCCCGGTGAGTCAGATGAGCATCCTCTCCTGACTATTGATTGTCCGGCTCTGCCTAAACACACATTAACAGGGGCCAGACCATAAAAATGAATCCTCCTCCTTCCTCAAGTGGAAGGTCATCTTGCCAGCTTCCTCCAAAGAGAGTCATGTCATGAATCGTCTTGTTGGAGGGATAGATTTTTTTATTAGATTGAATGAGGCTGTTGACTAACATTCATCGGACTGGCCGACGGGGCGAGGGACGAGGGGGCGCATCTGGAAGGGCTTTGCAGCAGGTGCACTGGTAGAGAGCTTCTGGATCCTGCAGCTGCGTGCAAAAGCCTTCTTTCAGAGTTTCTACCTGCCGCTGGGCCCACCGGCCAACTCCTGGGCTCTTAAGGAATTAGTGCCATAAAGATGAGGCCCAAACCAACCAGTGCCAGCAATAACATCATCTCTTCCTGTCTGCTGCCTCCTGCCCTCCTGGTCCACCCCTGATGCTTTCACATGGTCCATCTGTCCTTTCCCTTGCCTGGCCAGTGGAGCGGAGGCGGCTGGAGGACTCAAGGGGGCAGGCAGGCCTGGGTGTGCAGCCCAGTTCTGGCTCATATTTCCTGTGTGATCTTAGATGAGCTGCTTCCTCTCTCTGAGCCTCAGTTTCCACCTCTAGAGTCGACTGGCGAGGTGAACATGCATGTTACATGGTACGGCGCAGGGTTTCTCCAGCCGTGTCTCACTGTAATTTTTGCCCTATTTGTGCACTTCCTCTCCCATTATTTATTTAGCATTTATCTAGAATTTTTATTTAAATTAATCCACTTTTTTCCTACATAAATTTGTTTCAAATGGAAACGTGGCACTATTTTTTTATTTTAATGTTATTTATTTGTTTTTGGCTGTTCTGGGTTTTCGCTGCTGCTGCAGGCTCTTCTCTAGTTGCAGGGAGTGGGGGCTCTCTCTAGTGGAGGTGAGGAGGCTTCTTGTTGCGGTGACTTCTCTTGTTGTGGAACTCGGGCTCTAGGGCATACAGGCTTCAATCGTTGCAGCTCCGAGGCTCTAGCACACGGGCTCCATAGCTGTGGCTCCCGGGCTGAGTTGCTCTGCAGCAGGTGGGATCTTCCCCCATCAGAGATCAAATCCGTGTCTCCTGTAATGGCAGGCAAACTCTTTACAACTGAGTTACCTGGAAAGCCCCTCTATTTTCTTTATAAAAGATTTATTGAACGTAATTGATTTAAATGGCATTTAGTTTTGGGTGTATAGCAAAGTGATTCAGTTATACACACACACAAACACACACACACGTATATTTTCTTCAGATTCTTTTTGCTTATAAGTTATTGAGCAAAACCCCTTCTCCTATACAGTGGGTCCTCGTTGGTTCTCTACTTTATATATACTTTTCTCAGTTGTTCAGTTGTGTCTGACTCTTTACAGCCCATGGACTGTAGCCCACAAGTCCATGGGGTTTCCAAGGAAAGAGTACTGGAGTGGACTGCCATTTCCTTTTCCGGGCGATCTTCCCAGCCCAGGGGATCATATCCGCATCTCTTACATCTCCTACATTGGCAGGTGGACTGTTTACCAGTAGCTCTACCTGGGAAGCCCCCAGTGTATATAACAGTGTGTATAAAGACATGACACAATCATTACAGATGGAAAGTTAGGATCATGTACTATGAATAGACAGGAACAATCAAAATAAGCATGTCTTCAGGTAACATCATGGTTTACATAGAAAATTTCAAGGAGTCTACACTAAGACCCCTAGAACTAATAAGTGAGCTCAGTAAAGTCATAGGATTGTTTCAATTTTGCCCTATTTGTGCACTTCCTCTCCCATTATTTATTTAGCATTTATCTAGAATTTTCATTTAAATTAATCCACTTTTTTCCTACATACATTTGTTTCAAATGGAAACGTGGCACTATTTTTTTATTTTAATGTTATTTATTTATTTTTGGCTGTTCTGGGTTTTCGCTGCTGCTGCAGGCTCTTCTCTAGTTGCAGGGAGTAGGGGCTCCTCTCTAGTGGAGGTGAGGAGGCTTCTTGTTGCGGTGACTTCTCTTGTTGTGGAACTCGGGCTCTAGGGCATACGGGCTTCGATCGTTGCAGCTCTGAGGCTCTAGCGCACGGGCTCCATAGCTGTGGCTCCAGGGCTGAGTTGCTCCACAGCAGGTGGGATCTTCCCCCATCAGAGATCAAATCCGTGTCTCCTGCATTAGCAGGCAAACTCTTTACAACTGAGTTACCTGGAAAGCCCCTCTATTTTCTTTATAAAAGATTTATTGAACATACTTGATTTAAATGGCATTTAGTTTTGGGTGTATAGCAAAGTGATTCAGTTATACACACACACAAACACACACACACATGTATATTTCTTCAGATTCTTTTTGCTTATAAGTTATTGAGCAAAACCCCTTCTCCTATACAGTGGGTCCTCGTTGGTTCTCTACTTTATATATACTTTTCTCAGTTGTTCAGTTGTGTCTGACTCTTTACAGCCCATGGACTGTAGCCCACAAGTCCATGGGGTTTCCAAGGAAAGAGTACTGGAGTGGACTGCCATTTCCTTTTCCGGGCGATCTTCCCAGCCCAGGGGATCATATCCGCATCTCTTACATCTCCTACATTGGCAGGTGGACTGTTTACCAGTAGCTCTACCTGGGAAGCCCCTGGTGTATATAACAGTGTGTATAAAGACATGACACAATCATTACAGATGGAAAGTTAGAATCATGTACTATGAATAGAAAGGAACAATCAAAATAAGCATGTCTTCAGGTGACATCATGGTTTACATAGAAAATTTCAAGGAGTCTACACTAAGACCCCTAGAACTAATAAGTGAGCTCAGTAAAGTCATAGGATATAAGAGAAACACACAAAAATCAATTGCATTTCTCTACACTAGTAAGGAATACATGGAATTGAAATACAAAAATATAATACCATTTATAAATGCTCAAAAAATACTTGGGTAGTAAGTGTATCAAAACTCATGTAGAGGGGGCTTCCCTGGTGGTCCAGTGGGTAAGGACACCGCCTTGCAGTGCAAGGGGCACCGGCTCGATCCCTGGCCTGGGAAGATCCCATGTGCCATGGAGCGGCTGGACTGATGTGTCCAATTACTGAGCCCGAGCTCTGCAGCGCATGCGCCCAGAGCCAGTGCTCTGCAACAACAGAGGCCACTGCGATGGGAGGCCCACACGGGCCAAAGAACAAAGATGGATGAAAAAATAGACAAATGAAAGACCAATGGAAGTGGCCTGCCCACTCCCCTCCCTCCCCAACCCAACCCCTGTCCCCCCCCCGAAAAAAAAGAAAAAAAAAACTTATGTAGAATTCATATGCTGAAACTCCAAAGTTCGCGTGGAAGACACCAAAGATGATCTAAATAAATGACGAGACAGGCTGGGCTCATTCCGGCAGACAGCACAGTCCACACAAATTCTCCCTGAATGAATGAGATTTAACACAACTGCTATAGAAATTCCAACAAGAATTTTGTAGATATAGGCATGATGATTTTAAAATTCCCATGGCAAGGCAAAACACTAGAATGCAGCCAGGCCACGTACCTGGAGTGTGGTTCTCTCGCTGGGCTTGCCGGAAGCTCCTCAGAGCTCCCTCTCCCACCACTAATATGTTCGATACTCTAAGGCCTTCCAGGTTGAATGGATGGAGTGGCCGTGTGGCCTGTGCTGTGGTCTAGGCCCCACAGAAGCCGACAGCCGCATGTGCTACCTGACACACAGGCCAGAGTGGTATTTCTGAGTCTAGGGTGTTAGAAGGCTGTCAACCACTCTGCTTTTCTCTTTGGGGCAGGAGGTGTCCATGCTCAGTTGCTCAGTCATGTCTGACTAGAATAGGCTGCCATTTCTTCCTCCAGGGGATCTTCCCCACCTAGGGATCGAACCTGCCTCTCTTGTGTCTCCTGCACGGGCAGGTGGATTTCGTATCACTGCGTGGCAGGAGGTACCCAACACAGTGCTTTCCATTTGACCTTGGAGGGGGTCTCCCACGGTGCTGCTGACCCCTGGACCTCGGCTTTTTCTGCATGTACTCAGTGCACTTGTTCTGCCAAAGGCTCCCGTCTGAGAGCCACTTCTTATTCACCAGTTCTGGGCTCTGTGGGAAAGCACCCTTGATCGCATTCACACACCCACACTGGTCAAGGTTTGCCTCGTGCTGGCTGCTGGCTGAGATTCTGGATGTACCATAGCGAACAAAACACATGGGGTTCTCACCTCCTGGGGCTTTCCCTCTCGTGGGGACAAAGGCATTAAATGAGCAAAGGAACAGGTAAACAGAGGACTGAGATGTTCTGGAGGGGAACTCAGAGTAATGGGGTAGAGGAGAATGGGCAGGCATACTTTCACTTAGAGGACAGGTCGACGAAGGCTCCTGAGGAGGTGGCATTTAGATTGAGGTCTGAGGCAGAGCTAGCAGACCCTGGGGTCCTGGGGAGTGAGGAGGAGTAGGACGAGGTCCCTGGCGAGGGAACAGGGCCTGTGAGGCCCTAAAGCAGGAAAGAGCCTGGAGTAGTCTCAGATTCAGAGAACATCCAGAGCAATGAGTAAGGGGTGAGGGGTGGGGTGGGCTTGAAGGAGGAGGTGGAACCCACCCTGGGTGCCTGGTGAGCCTTTACAGGAAGCCGAATACTGCTGGAGGAGGCATGGGCATGGTTGCAGGGTTTAAGTTGGGATGTCACAGGATCTGACTTCAGTTTTAGATGTGCCTCTGGTCACTGGGGGTAGAATGACGACGGGAGAGTGGGTCGGGGTGGGAAGGTGGTCCAAGTGGGAGATGGTGGGATTGACAGGACTTGGGGACAGGAGGGGCGGGTGGCTGAGGGAGAGGTAGGGGCCAAGAAGGACTCCTGGGTTTCTGCTTAGAGAATCTAGGGTGGAGGGTGAGGCCATTTCCTAAGCCAGGTTGCAGGCAGTGATTGGGCTGAAAAATAGCATCTGGACTGCCCAGCCTGCAGCCTTGTTGGCTCGTTGGTCATTCTTTCCGTTGTCCATCAGGTTGCTTGATAAAATGTGCCCTTGCTTACCACATGTGGGGCACTCACGGGGCTTCCAGGTACATGACTGTGAATTTCTGTCTCTAAGAACTTGGCGTTCTGATGAGGGAGGCAATAGCGTTGAAAAGTGCGTAACTGAATTCAGTTCAGGGACCACCCTTAGGCTTTTCTGCATGTACTCAGTTTTCTGAAGGCTCCCGTCTGAGAGCCACTTCTTATTCACCAGTTCTGGGCTCTGTGGGAAAGCACCCTTGATCGCATTCACACACCCACACTGGTCAAGGTTTGCCTCGTGCTGGCTGCTGGCTGAGATTCTGGATGTACCATAGCGAACAAAACACATGGGGTTCTCACCTCCTGGGGCTTTCCCTCTAGTGGGGACAAAGGCATTAAATGAGCAAAGGAACAGGTAAACAGAGGACTGAGATGTTCTGGAGGGGAACTCAGAGTAATGGGGTAGAGGAGAATGGGCAGGCATACTTTCACTTAGAGGACAGGTCGACGAAGGCTCCTGAGGAGGTGGCATTTAGATTGAGGTCTGAGGCAGAGCTAGCAGACCCTGGGGTCCTGGGGAGTGAGGAGGAGCAGGACGAGGTCCCTGGCGAGGGAACAGGGCCTGTGAGGCCCTAAAGCAGGAAAGAGCCTGGAGTAGTCTCAGATCCAGAGAACATCCAGAGCAATGAGTAAGGGGTGAGGGGTGGGGTGGGCTTGAAGGAGGAGGTGGAACCCACCCTGGGTGCCTGGTGAGCCTTTACAGGAAGCCGAATACTGCTGGAGGAGGCATGGGCATGGTTGCAGGGTTTAAGTTGGGATGTCACAGGATCTGACTTCAGTTTTAGATGTGCCTCTGGTCACTGGGGGTAGAATGACGACGGGAGAGTGGGTCGGGGTGGGAAGGTGGTCCAAGTGGGAGATGGTGGGATTGACAGGACTTGGAGACAGGAGGGGCGGGTGGCTGAGGGAGAGGTAGGGGCCAAGAAGGACTCCTGGGTTTCTGCTTAGAGAATCTAGGGTGGAGGGTGAGGCCATTTCCTAAGCCAGGTTGCAGGCAGTGATTGGGCTGAAAAATAGCATCTGGACTGCCCAGCCTGCAGCCTTGTTGGCTCGTTGGTCATTCTTTCCGTTGTCCATCAGGTTGCTTGATAAAATGTGCCCTTGCTTACCACATGTGGGGCACTCACGGGGCTTCCAGGTACATGACTGTGAATTTCTGTCTCTAAGAACTTGGCGTTCTGATGAGGGAGGCAATAGCGTTGAAAAGTGCGTAACTGAATTCAGTTCAGGGACCACTGGGGAGTGTGGTCCAGGGGTGGGGAGCGCGGCGCTGTTGGCAAATTCCATGGAGTTTCCAGTAGGGGCAGGGGGTTTCTGAAGATCCAGTGATTTTCAGGGGCTTCTATGTAGGGATGGAGCAGGGAGAGCGATTTAGGGTAGAAGACGCAACCTGTGTTGAGCCCAGAACCAGCACCCCCTGGGCTGGATGGACTAACTGGGCGCAGAGGGCATTGCAGGAACGGTAGGTGGGGAGGAGGGTCCAGAAGAGGCATAAAGGCCAGTGAGTGCACATTAAGTCGCCTCATTCATGTCTGATTCTTTGTGAGTCCCCGTGGACCATAGTCCGTCAGGCTCCTTTGTCTATGGGATTCTCCAGGTAAGAATACTGGAGTGGGCTGCCGAGCCCTCCTCCAGGGGATCTTCCCAACCCAGGGACTGAACCCATGTCTCTTACGTCTCCTGCCTTGGCAGGTGCATTCTTTACCACTAGCACCACCTGGAAAGCCCATGAAGTTCAGGCTTGCCGTCTTTTGCTTGTTTTTAAACAGTATCTCAGTGCACAGAGAGAAAGCACACACATCTCTCCAGAACTGGAAAATCAGAAAGAGCTTCTGGTATTGCCAGGATGAGGAGGGGTGCTCATCCACTCCTGAGGGTGTGGCAGATAAGCAGGTCTGAGGCCCTACCTTACTCTGCATGGAACTTTCCTCCACGGAACTTCTCTCTGCCTCCCAGATCTCTCTGCGGGAAGGAACTGAAGCGAACAGGTTAATCCATCCCCGTCTGGTTCTTTTCCACCAAAGCTTCAATATGCATCTGATCTCAGGATATTGGATTTTTCTTTGAGGAAAGAAATAAATGACTTATCTGGGGAATAAGCCCAGAGTTCCCTCCACGCATCGCACATTTTCTATATTGGGCTAAAATAAAGTTTGCTGATTCTCGTGTAAATCTCTAAAGCCTGGGTGTCATAATATGAGTATTTTGTGTGCCAGTTGAGTGGGCTGCACCTCCAGAAAAGAAAGCAAGAAGACAAGGAAGAGAGATTAGTGACTGTATCCAAGGAGAAAGGGAAGCAATTCAAATACTCTCAGTGCCTACAGCCTCTTGATGCGGTGGACGAGGAATGTGATTCCCTCTGAAAAAGCAGTCCTTTTGGTTGATGTCTGCAATGGATCTTGCAATCTGGCAGATACATTCTTTTTGTAGTTGTCGCTGCTTCATTTCTTTTCCATCTCCCTTAAGCCTGACAAAATGATGCTTCATACACTCCTAGAGGTTTCTGCTTCTTTCCTGTGTAGCTTGAGCAGGACAGGTAGCAGAATCAAGCTCCCTGCTCGCTGCACCTGTTCGTTCCGTGACTGGCTTGGACCAGTGGGTCCTTAAAAGAATCTGGCTCACATCTCAATGGGTCTGAGGAGTGAAAAGCAAGGAAGGCCCACTAGGGTCTTTTCAGGATAACTCTTTGTTAGGAGGAAAAAGAGGTGTCTTTTCTGATTTTTAGAAGTCAATGAGAAGGGCTTCCCCGGTGGCCCAGTGGGTAAAGAGTCTGCCTTGCAGTGCAAGGGGCACCAGTTTGATCCCTGGCCTGGGAAGAGCCCTTATGCTGCGGAGAGGCTGGGCTGGTGTGTCCAATTCCAAGCCGGTGCTCTGGAGCGCATGTGCCCAGAGGCATTGATCTGCAATGAAAGAGGCCACTGCAATGGGAGGAGGCCCACACAGGCCAAGGAGAAAAGATGGATGAAAATAAATGGATGGAAAATCAATAAAAGAGGCCCAAATTAAAAAAAAAAGTATCTTATAAAAAAGAAAGCCAATGAGAAAATTTCAGGGCTTAGCAAATAGAAAGCAAGAATCCAGGTGAGTTTCAGGGGGTGATTTTAGCATATGTTGAATGCATACCACGTTACATGGCATGGATATGTCCCCAGTTTTTATCTTGAACACAGAGTCAGAAGGTCTGTTAATAGATTTAATCGGTTCCTTTGTTCTCTTGGTGAGAAAACCAAGATGCGGGCAGGTGAAGCGATCCACCCACTGCCACAGTGGGAGGTGGAGTTGAGAAAATGAGTAATCTTTGGGTGTCATAATATGAGTATTTTGTGTGCCAGTTGAGTGGGCTGCACCTCCAGAAAAGAAAGCAAGAAGACAAGGAAGAGAGATTAGTGACTGTATCCAAGGAGAAAGGGAAGCAATTCAAATACTCTCAGTGCCTACAGCCTCTTGATGCGGTGGACGAGGAATGTGATTCCCTCTGAAAAAGCAGTCCTTTTGGTTGATGTCTGCAATGGATCTTGCAATCTGGCAGATACATTCTTTTTGTAGTTGTCGCTGCTTCATTTCTTTTCCATCTCCCTTAAGCCTGACAAAATGATGCTTCATACACTCCTAGAGGTTTCTGCTTCTTTCCTGTGTAGCTTGAGCAGGACGGGTAGCAGAATCAAGCTCCCTGCTCGCTGCACCTGTTCGTTCCGTGACTGGCTTGGACCAGTGGGTCCTTAAAAGAATCTGGCTCACATCTCAATGGGTCTGAGGAGTGAAAAGCAAGGAAGGCCCACTAGGGTCTTTTCAGGATAACTCTTTGTTAGGAGGAAAAAGAGGTGTCTTTTCTGATTTTTAGAAGTCAATGAGAAGGGCTTCCCCGGTGGCCCAGTGGGTAAAGAGTCTGCCTTGCAGTGCAAGGGGCACCAGTTTGATCCCTGGCCTGGGAAGAGCCCTTATGCTGCGGAGAGGCTGGGCTGGTGTGTCCAATTCCAAGCCGGTGCTCTGGAGCGCATGTGCCCAGAGGCATTGATCTGCAATGAAAGAGGCCACTGCAATGGGAGGAGGCCCACACAGGCCAAGGAGAAAAGATGGATGAAAATAAATGGATGGAAAATCAATAAAAGAGGCCCAAATTAAAAAAAAAAGTATCTTATAAAAAAGAAAGCCAATGAGAAAATTTCAGGGCTTAGCAAATAGAAAGCAAGAATCCAGGTGAGTTTCAGGGGGTGATTTTAGCATATGTTGAATGCATACCACGTTACATGGCATGGATATGTCCCCAGTTTTTATCTTGAACACAGAGTCAGAAGGTCTGTTAATAGATTTAATCGGTTCCTTTGTTCTCTTGGTGAGAAAACCAAGATGCGGGCAGGTGAAGCGATCCACCCACTGCCACAGTGGGAGGTGGAGTTGAGAAAAGCTTATCACCAATTGCAGCAGATTGTGTTTCCAAAGATGGATGCAGTTATGTCTGCCAGCCCCAAAGCTCTTCTATACAGCAAATATCTACCCTTCCCAATCTGGGGTGATGTGGGGAGTGCTCTGGTCAGTGGGCTAAGGCAGAAATGATGCTGTGTGTCACTTCTGGGCATGGCCCTTGATGGTCTGCTGCTTTTGCTTCTGGCTTTGGGGATGTTCATTCTGGGTGTGCTTTCTCTTTGAACCAAGGCAACACATTTGAAGCTCATGGAGAAGCTGTGTGTAGGCTTTCTATGCCACCTCCAGCAGAGCCTTTCAGCCCTCTGAGTGCACCATCTTAGATAGCCAGCCCAACTGAGCTCTCACATGAGTACTCTTCCAGCTCAACCAAGAGAGAATCACCCAATTGAGCTCAGCGAACCCTCCCATCTATGATGGTTAATAATAAAGTGTTGATTTAAATGACTCATTTTGGGGTCCTTTTTGAGCAGCAGGGTTTACTGGGAACACTGCTCATAATGCTAATATATAAACTCATACTTGATTATCACTCTGTGATTTTATGGACTACTCCCTCATTTAGTCTATAATCTAGTGTTTTTCTAGTGGAAAATCATGAGTCATTACTGATCATAAGGTCATCCTAGTGGGCTGCAAAAAATGACATCAAATTGAATAGAATTTATCAGAGCACATGACACACAGAAGGGTAAGAATTGTGAAATATTTGTTTCAGTTGTGTGTGTGTGTGTTCTAGATTTTGTTGTGTTAATAGAATATATTTCCTATTGTGGATCCCAGTCCAAAATGTTAGGAAAACATTGTTCTAATTTGACTCTTATTATGGCTTTGACAAACAAGGAAGGTTTCATGAGCTCCTTTTCCTCAACAAGGAAACCAAAATCCGACCTTGGCAAAGAGGTAGATCTGGGCTTCTCTTCTGTCATCCAAGTCTAGCCTTTCATGTTGCCTTTTTTCCATTCTTTTTTTCTTTTTTGGCCATTTCTATTGGTCTTTCGTTTTTATTTCTATTTTGTTCTTTGGCCCTTGTGGGCCTCCCATTGCAGTGACCTCTCTTGCTCCAGAGCACCGGCTCTGAGCACACGCACTCCAGAGCTCCGGCTCGGTAGTTGGACACATGGATCCAACCGCTCTGCGGCATGTGGGATCTTCCCAAGCCAGGGATTGAACCAGCACCTGTTGCACTTGCAAGGTGGTGTCCTTACCCACCAGGGAAGTCCCTTGTCATTCTTAAAATAGTTAAAATTGTTCAGATCCTGAGATGGTCTGTGTGTAGAGAATGCCCTGTATTTGGTGATTCATAATTGTTTTTTAGTTGCTAAGACATGTCCAATTCTCTGCAAGTCCATGGACTACAGTATGCCAGGCTTTCCTGTCATTCACCATCTCTTTGAGTTTGCTCAGATTCACGTTCACTGAGTCAGTGATGCTATCTAACCATCTCATTCTTTGTTGCCCCTTCTATGCAGAGCCTTTCAGCCCTCTGAGTGCACCTTTAGCCAGCCCAACTGAGCTCTCACATGAGTACTCTTCCAGCTCAACCAAGAGAGAATCACCCAATTGAGCTCAGCGAACGCTCCCATCTATGATGGTTAATAATAAAGTGTTGATTTAAATGACTCATTTTGGGGTCCTTTTTGAGCAGCAGGGTTTACTGGGAACACTGCTCATAATGCTAATATATAAACTCATACTTGATTATCACTCTGTGATTTTATGGACTACTCCCTCATTTAGTCTATAATCTAGTGTTTTTCTAGTGGAAAATCATGAGTCATTACTGATCATAAGGTCATCCTAGTGGGCTGCAAAAAATGACATCAAATTGAATAGAATTTATCAGAGCACATGACACACAGAAGGGTAAGAATTGTGAAATATTTGTTTCAGTTGTGTGTGTGTGTGTTCTAGATTTTGTTGTGTTAATAGAATATATTTCCTATTGTGGATCCCAGTCCAAAATGTTAGGAAAACATTGTTCTAATTTGACTCTTATTATGGCTTTGACAAACAAGGAAGGTTTCATGAGCTCCTTTTCCTCAACAAGGAAACCAAAATCCGACCTTGGCAAAGAGGTAGATCTGGGCTTCTCTTCTGTCATCCAAGTCTAGCCTTTCATGTTGCCTTTTTTCCATTCTTTTTTTCTTTTTTGGCCATTTCTATTGGTCTTTCATTATATCTATTTTGTTCTTTGGCCCTTGTGGGCCTCCCATTGCAGTGACCTCTCTTGCTCCAGAGCACCGGCTCTGAGCACACGCACTCCAGAGCTCCGGCTCGGTAGTTGGACACATGGATCCAACCGCTCTGCGGCATGTGGGATCTTCCCAAGCCAGGGATTGAACCAGCACCTGTTGCACTTGCAAGGTGGTGTCCTTACCCACCAGGGAAGTCCCTTGTCATTCTTAAAATAGTTAAAATTGTTCAGATCCTGAGATGGTCTGTGTGTAGAGAATGCCCTGTATTTGGTGATTCATAATTGTTTTTTAGTTGCTAAGACATGTCCAATTCTCTGCAAGTCCATGGACTACAGTATGCCAGGCTTTCCTGTCATTCACCATCTCTTTGAGTTTGCTCAGATTCACGTTCACTGAGTCAGTGATGCTATCTAACCATCTCATTCTTTGTTGCCCCCTTCTTCTGCCCTCAGTCTTTCCCAGCATCAGGAATGATGCTTGGAATGATGCTTTACCAGTGAATCATCTCTTCACATCAGGTGGCCAAAGTATTGCAGCTTCAGCTTTAGCATCAGTCCTTCCAATGAATATTCTGTGGGTGATCTAATGATGCCCATTTTACAGGTGAGGAAGTCAAGGTTCAGAGAGGCTACATAAGGTAGTCAGTGTCATGCTTCCAGTAAGTGACAGAGCCAGAATCGAAATCTATGTAAGTTGACCCCATGTCTACAATCTTAACCACTAAGCTAGGCTCTTCTCTCTGGGAAAATTTCTCTGCAAAACGGAAGCTTCCCAGACTAGAACGTGGCTGGCCCCGTGTCCCGTGGGGACACACACATTCAGAGTTGCCACCTGTCCTGGGTCTGGCGAGGGGCCAGGCTTTTTGCAAGGCCTGGGACGGAGAGCGTTATCTGGCAAACCACTTTCCTTCTTGTTTACAAGATGAGAATCAACTCCGTGGTTACATAGTTGATGTTGGCAGAAGACTTTAGATAAGAAAGTCTGTGTGATTTTGGAGGCCTGTTTCCTTTCCCTCTTGCTTTACTTTCACTTCTGTTTGCTTGTCGACTAGAAGCCCTTCAAGGAGAAAAAGCCTGGTCAACAGTCTCTGCTCCTTGGTTTCCCTGACTGGAAAAGTGTGGGTGAGCTGGATCCAGTGTCTCCCAGCTGGGAGCAATCTTTACTTCCAGGAGACAATGGGCAGTGCTTGGAGACATCTTGGGTGGTCACAACAAGGAAGGGGATGATATTGACATCTAACAGACAGAACAATGTATGGTACTAAATATTCGACTGCAGACAGGACATTCCCCGCAGCAAAGAAGTATTGGCTTCAAGTGTCAATAGCACCGAGGCTGAGAAACCTGGATCAATCTCTTACTGTAAATATCCTGGCTCATTGAGGGTCACATGCAGATAAAAACAAAACAAAAATATGATCTCTGGAGTCAAGGAGCTTGTAATTGGGTGGGAGTGTCAAATGCGTGAATCCATGCAGAAATGATCAATGCCAGAAGGGAGACGGATCCGGGGTTGTAGAGATGCAGAGCAGGGATGAGCAAAGTGCCCAGTGGGTTACTGAGGACTTCACAGAGGAGGTGCCCCGGGATTGGACCTGGGGGCCCAGGGAAAGGAAGAGTAGTGTATACAGGAGTCAGGGAAAGCTTGGGATGTGCTCAGGTGGTGGAGTGTGGCGTTCCTGGAAGAGGAGCGTGGAGAGACAAGGAGAGGCCGGGACTGCCCCTCCGGCCTCGGGGCCCTGGAACCTGCTGTTCCCTGTGCCTGGAAAGTTTAGCAATGGCCCCCTAGCTTCCTCAGCTCTGGTTTCTGCACAAATGTCACTTCTTTGGGAACCCTAGACTTCCTAGCGTTTATCTCTGCTTGTAATTTAATATTTATTTTTCTGAGGATTTGACTGCCATCTGGGTGCTTCCGCCCACACCACCCATTCCTGGTGGGCTTCCCTCCTGGAGGAAGCGCGCTCTACCGGTCTCTCTGAGGGCCCTGTGGGCTCCTCCTGCCTAGAGCAGCCAATCGCACGTCCTCGCTCAGGTAGCTGAACTTCAGTGAGCCACCTTCAAGGTAAAGTCAAACGCTGAATTCAGCCCGGCGGGCCCTCTGTCCTTCAGCAACTGGCTCCAGCCTTTGGCTCCAGCCCATTCCCCCTTTAGCTCCTCTCACTTCTTGCTTTCGGTCACTCCCCACCCCCACAGGGGCCCGGGGCAGCCGTCTGCTCTCCCACATCTAAGCTTTAGCCTGAGAGTTATTCAGGTGCAGCCTGCTTTTGGTTAGGTGGGTGGCTTCCTTGAAACCCTTTCTCTTTCACAACAAGGAAGGGGATGATATTGACATCTAACAGACAAAACAATGTATGGTACTAAATATTCGACTGCAGACAGGACATTCCCCGCAGCAAAGAAGTATTGGCTTCAAGTGTCAATAGCGCCGAGGCTGAGAAACCTGGATCAGTCTCTTACTGTAAATATCCTGGCTCACTGAGGGTCACATGCAGATAAAAACAAAACAAAAATATGATCTCTGGAGTCAAGGAGCTTGTAATTGGGTGGGAGTGTCAAATGCGTGAAGCCATGCAGAAATGATCAATGCCAGAAGGGAGACGGATCCGGGGTTGTAGAGATGCAGAGCAGGGATGAGCGAAGTGCCCAGTGGGTTACTGAGGACTTCACAGAGGAGGTGCCCCGGGATTGGACCTGGGGGCCCAGGGAAAGGAAGAGTAGTGTATACAGGAGTCAGGGAAAGCTTGGGATGTGCTCAGGTGGTGGAGTGTGGCGTTCCTGGAAGAGGAGCGTGGAGAGACAAGGAGAGGCCGGGACTGCCCCTCCGGCCTCGGGGCCCTGGAACCTGCTGTTCCCTGTGCCTGGAAAGTTTAGCAATGGCCCCCTAGCTTCCTCAGCTCTGGTTTCTGCACAAATGTCACTTCTTTGGGAACCCTAGACTTCCTAGCGTTTATCTCTGCTTGTAATTTAATATTTATTTTTCTGAGGATTTGACTGCCATCTGGGTGCTTCCGCCCACACCACCCATTCCTGGTGGGCTTCCCTCCTGGAGGAAGCGCGCTCTACCGGTCTCTCTGAGGGCCCTGTGGGCTCCTCCTGCCTAGAGCAGCCAATCGCACGTCCTCGCTCAGGTAGCTGAACTTCAGTGAGCCACCTTCAAGGTAAAGTCAAACGCTGAATTCAGCCCGGCGGGCCCTCTGTCCTTCAGCAACTGGCTCCAGCCTTTGGCTCCAGCCCATTCCCCCTTTAGCTCCTCTCACTTCTTGCTTTCGGTCACTCCCCACCCCCACAGGGGCCCGGGGCAGCCGTCTGCTCTCCCACATCTAAGCTTTAGCCTGAGAGTTATTCAGGTGCAGCCTGCTTTTGGTTAGGTGGGTGGCTTCCTTGAGTCTCTCTTGCTGATTCCTCTTCCAGGAAGCCCTTTCTCTTTCCCCCAGGTCTGAGTTAGGTGCCCTTCCTCTGCATGGTCAGCGTCCTTGGGCTTCCTGTGGTTTCTGCACACGTATTGCACTGAATCTGTCTCCAAGAGAGGCGGGGTGGTGTCCAGGGTGGCGTTCCAGTACCCGGTACAGAAACCGGCATATCCATCTGCTCATTGAACGCACAAAGTCACACATGCCCACTCCTCCCAGTGAATCCCTGGGTCTGGCTGAGATAGATCTAGCCTCCTCAGGACCCTCCTGATACCAGGAAAATGCTCCCTGGTCCTGCAACGCCATGTTCTTATCTCTTTCCATGCAGATTTGTAATAAAACCTACAATTCCACCCCTCAGCCTCACCCAGTGCTGCTAGAATTGAGGTCAAGTTCCATTTCAGTGACTTAATAGAAGAAATCAAACAGAAGGGACACTCAAACAATAAGAAAAAATTATGAAAATGACCAAGGCAGCTCTCGACCGATCAAGCGATGCCATTGCATGTGTTCATTGGCCCCCTTGAAATGGACGTTTGGGGTAAAGATGTTGAGTAGCTCAAATTTACTCTGCTCAGTATTCACAGTAAAATGATGAATTTAATGATGGATATTTGCCACAGAAAACTCTAAGCTGAAGAGATACATGCACCCCAGTGTTCATTACAGCACTATTTACAATAAGCAAGACATGGAAGCAACCTCAATGTCCATTGATCGATGAATGGATATAGAAAATGCAGTGTGTGTGGCTATATTCAGCCATAAAAAAAGAGAGTGAAATAGCACCATTTTCCACATCATGGATGAACCTAGAGATTACCATATTAAGTGAAATAAGTCAGAAAGACAAAGACAAATATATGAGATTACTTATGTGTGGAATCTAAAAAATGATGCAAATGAACTTATTTAGAAAACAGGAAGACTCACAGACATAAAAAACAAACTTCTGGTTACCAAAGGAAAAGGCGGGCAAATTGGGAGTTTGGAAGTAATATATACACACTATTCTCTGTAATATAAAACAGATCAGCGACGAGGTCCTACTGTATAGCACAGGAAACTATGTTTAATATCCTGTAACAAGCCACAATGGAAAAGAAAAAAAAGAAATGATAGATTATTTGGAGTGACCAGCAAGGCACTGGACAGGCTTGTCTATCAGGTGTGTTTCCAGCTCTTAAAATTCCAGCAACAGAACACGTGGGCTGACTCTGCACTGGGAACTCCATCCCTCTCCAGGCATATGGTAAAGTCCTCATAAATGTTAGTGATGCAGTATCAGGTACCTTGCTAGACACTGGGAGAGTTTAAAATATAAATTATGCCCGATTTCTGCCTTCCAGGAGTTCCTTGTCTTATAGGAAATTTAGGATTGATACCTGTTTTAAAATTAACACCTGTAACATGTATTTATATGTTAATGTTAATATGTATTAAGCATATATATTTAATTCTAGATAGTCAGTGAGAAATACTGAAAACTAGAGCAAACTGGGAAATTTAAAAACAGGACAGATAAATCCCACCTGGAAGAGTTTAGAGAATGTGGAAGAGGGCATATTTGGTTTGTATTCTGAAGAATTATATGTTTGAAAGGATAGTTACTCCTGTAACAGAGTTGATGGTAAGGGTGCTCCAGGTAGAGTGAGTAGCCTGAGAAAATGTCCAGAAGCAGAAAAATGAGATTGTGAAGACATTACTATGTTTTCTTCCAGAATATTTGCAATTTTAGGTTTTATATTATATATTTTTTTAAATTTTATTTTTATTTATTTTTAAAATTTATTTATCTTTTGGGGGGTGAGGTGCGGAGGAAGGGGGATGGGCGGGCCACTTCTATTGGTCTTTCATTTCTCTATTTTCATCTGTCTGTTCTTTGGCTCCTGTGGGCCTCCCATCGTGGTGGCGTCTGTCGTTGCAGAGCACCGGCTCTGGGCGCATGCGCTCCAGAGCTTGGGCTCGGTAATTGGACACATTGGTCCAGCTGCTCCGTGGCACATGGGATCTTCCCAGGCCAGGGATCGAACCGACACCCCTTGCATTGCAAGGCGGTGTCCTTACCCACTGGAGCACCAGGGGAAGTCCTCCATGATCCATTTTGAGTCAATTTTTGTATATGGTATTAGGTAGAGATTGAAGTTTCTTTTTTCCATATAGATTCCATAAAGATCTGGTTCTTCCAGCACCATTTACTATGTCGTGCTCTTTAAAAAGATCATCCAGCTGGTAATATTTAGACCTTTTAAATGTAGTACGATTATGTAGACTTAAACCTATCATCTTGCTATTTCTCTTTTTTTTTTGTCCAATCTATTGCTTTTGCTTTCCTATTATTCTGCCTTATTTTGGACCAGCTGAGTATTTTCAGGGTTACATTTTGTCTCTTTTGTTGAACTATCAGCCTGAACTATTTATTTGAAAATTTTATCAGAGTCTAACTTGAAGTGATATTCTGTGTCTCTGAGGACTCCAGGAGAATTCTACACAAGCACAAGTCCATGTCTTCTCCCCGACCTTTGTGCTACTGTTGTCCTCTATTGTACTTCTTGCATGTTATAGACGCGACACTACATTGTTATTCTTTTTATTTGTATCTTCAATAAGGAGATTTAAATCATAAGAAAATCATCTTACGTGTTTGCCTCCATATTTATCATTTTTGGTACTCTTTGCTGATTTCTTCTTTTTAGATCTGTATGTCCATCTGCTATATTTTTCTTTACGTCTGATGAATATACATTTTTGATTTTTGCATGTCTTCCAAAGTCTTGATTATCCCTTCATTCTTGGAAGATATTTTTGCAGGTTATAAAATTCTAGGCTGACAGTTTGCTTTTCTCCAATGTGTTGTAGATGTGGCTTCCCTGTGTTCCAGTCTGTATCATTTATGACAAAAGCATGTTGTTATTCTTGCCTTTACTCTTTCCTTTGTCTTAACTTTTCTTTTTTTCCTCCTACTGCTTTATTTTTTGGATTCTCTAAACTGAAATATAGTATTATATAAGTTAAAAGTGTACAATACAGTGATTCACTTTTTTTTTTTAAAGCATTCTATTTTTTTTTTTGCCTCTAAGTCATCATTTATTTTTCATCCATCTTTATTCTTTGGCATGCGTGGGCCACTCCTTGGCATATGGGATCTTCCAGGGCCAGGGATCAAACCGGTGCCCCTTGCACCACAAGGTGGACTCTTTACCTACTACTATTACCTACTACTATCTTTACCTACTGGACCATCAGGGAAGCCCTGATTCACATTTTTTAAAAGTTATATTCCTCTTACTGCTTTTAAGAGTTTTATCTTTATTACTGGTTTGAACAATTTGATATGTTTGGTATGGCTTTATTCATGTTTCAAGGAACTTGGATCTGTAAAATATAGTTTTCATCCAATTTCAGCGATAAGTTTTTCAAAAACAGTTGACCCTACCTTTCCTCATTTTCTGGGACTCTAATTTCAAACACAACTCATTGATGCATCTAATGCATCATTAATTATTTTCCTTTATGCTTCATTTTGTATAGCTTCTGTTTTGTGTCTTTAAACTCATATTCTCTGACCAAGCTAAAAAATCCATGTCTTCTCCCCGACCTTTGTGCTACTGTTGTCCTCTATTGTACTTCTTGCATGTTATAGACGCGACACTACATTGTTATTCTTTTTATTTGTATCTTCAATAAGGAGATTTAAATCATAAGAAAATCATCTTACGTGTTTGCCTCCATATTTATCATTTTTGGTACTCTTTGCTGATTTCTTCTTTTTAGATCTGTATGTCCATCTGCTATATTTTTCTTTACGTCTGATGAATATACATTTTTGATTTTTGCATGTCTTCCAAAGTCTTGATTATCCCTTCATTCTTGGAAGATATTTTTGCAGGTTATAAAATTCTAGGCTGACAGTTTGCTTTTCTCCAATGTGTTGTAGATGTGGCTTCCCTGTGTTCCAGTCTGTATCATTTATGACAAAAGCATGTTGTTATTCTTGCCTTTACTCTTTCCTTTGTCTTAACTTTTCTTTTTTTCCTCCTACTGCTTTATTTTTTGGATTCTCTAAACTGAAATATAGTATTATATAAGTTAAAAGTGTACAATACAGTGATTCACTTTTTTTTTTTAAAGCATTCTATTTTTTTTTTTGCCTCTAAGTCATCATTTATTTTTCATCCATCTTTATTCTTTGGCATGCGTGGGCCACTCCTTGGCATATGGGATCTTCCAGGGCCAGGGATCAAACCGGTGCCCCTTGCACCACAAGGTGGACTCTTTACCTACTACTATTACCTACTACTATCTTTACCTACTGGACCATCAGGGAAGCCCTGATTCACATTTTTTAAAAGTTATATTCCTCTTACTGCTTTTAAGAGTTTTATCTTTATTACTGGTTTGAACAATTTGATATGTTTGGTATGGCTTTATTCATGTTTCAAGGAACTTGGATCTGTAAAATACAGTTTTCATCCAATTTCAGCGATAAGTTTTTCAAAAACAGTTGACCCTACCTTTCCTCATTTTCTGGGACTCTAATTTCAAACACAACTCATTGATGCATCTAATGCATCATTAATTATTTTCCTTTATGCTTCATTTTGTATAGCTTCTGTTTTGTGTCTTTAAACTCATTTCTTCTTCAGGGTCTAAGTTGCATATAATGAATATAAGCAATTTTCTGTCTCAAGTATCATACTGTCATTGGAAGTTCTATTTCGTTATTTTTACTGGTCATACTGTCCTGCTTCTTGGCATGCTTGGTAATTTTTGCTTGGTTGCCAGACATTGTGAATTTGACCTGGATCAGTGCTAAATATTTTTGTATTTTTATATTTTTGAACCTTTTCTAAGTGATAGAATTAATTTGCTTGACAATATTTTGATCTTTTCAGATTTTTCTTTTTGTTAGGAGGTGTCCAAATAGTATCTGATTCAAGGCTAAGTATCTTTCTCTATGGAACTCAAACCTTTCTGATGGCTCTACCTAACACTCCATGAATTGGGAGGCTTTCTGGTCTGGTGGGGGAAATCAGACTACTCCTGGTTCTGGGTGAGCACCAGGTACCAGTCCCTCTAATCCACTGGGTGGTTCACTCCTCAGCCTTGGGTAGTTTCCTTACATACATGCCTTGGTCCAGACTCAGGTGATGCTCTGGGAACGCTCTGTTCCTCAGCTCTGGAGTTCTGTGTCACTGCAGAAGAGATCTCTTCTCTTCAGTGCTCTGTTCTTCAAGCTCTGTCCACTTTCTTTTCTTTTCTTCTTGGCTACATTTCACTCTTCCCAAGAGTGTCCCCGCTCTTCTAGAAGCTCTCAAGGCAGTCGTGGCACACAGACTCATTTGTTCCTCATCTTGCTGAGGTCACTGTCCTTTACTTGCCTGATGTCTCTCATGGTCTTGTAAACCTTTGATATAGTGGATAAATATGCAAGTAAATTTTGATGATTGTCTTGGGCAGCAAAATAGATCTAGTTCCTGTTATTCCGTCTTGGTCGGAGTGAAAATTTTTCCAGAATTTTTTTTCCTTTTATCTCTAATTAAACTAGTCAGATCTCTCTTTCTCTCTCCTCTCTCTCTTTTTTTTTTTTTTTTTTTAGCATTTTTTTGGGGTGGGGACGGGTTGGGGAGGGAGGGGTACAGGCGGGCCACTTCTATTGGTCTTTCATTTGTCTATTTTCATCCGTCTTTGTTCTTTGGCCCATGTAGGCCTCCCATCGTGGTGGCCTCTGTTGTCACAGAGCACTGGCTCTGGGCACATGCGCTCCAGAGCTCCGGCTTGGTAATGGGACACATCAGTCCAGCCGCTCCGTGGCACGCGGGATCTTCCCAGGCCAGGGATTGAACCAGTGCCCCTTGCACTGCGAGGCGATGTCCTTACCCACTGGACCACCAGGGAAGCCCTGAGCAAGTTCTTTTAATTAGCACTGGTTGAAGCTTCAAAAGGGCTTGAAGCCAGAAAGAATTTTGGCCCCAGGGCTCCCAGTTAATTACAGAAGCAACGTTCCCAGAAAGAGGCATCTCCCCTTCTTGGTACCCACCTTCCCTCAACTCTCAACAAGGAAGTGGCGTGGAGACTGTGAGTCATATTTCTGGGTCACATTTCTTGCTCTGTCACCACCTTCTTTGAAGAGTTTGGGCTAGATACTTCCCATCAGGGCCTCTGGTTGCTTCTGTGGAAGATGAAGTATTTCGACTAGCTCTGTGGTTCCCACCAATTTGACCACAAATGTCCTCTTTTATTTTCCCTTTTCTCATGAGAATCAATCATGTTGTGAATGACAAAGGAGCTTGACAAAGAAACCTGGTTGTTGGTGTACTCTTATGGCCTAACAAGGTCCTGCTAGGTGGTGTGCCTGAGCCAGACAGCAGGGATGCAGGGACAGGGCCACAGCCCACAGGGAGACCACAGCGTTCTGGGAGAGACAAGCACACAGACAGACATACTCAACAGGAGCAGTGGGGCTTAGTGGGGCCAGTGGAGGGGAACTTCACGTCGAACCTGAAGGACGGATAGGAGTGTCAGTGGATTCTGAAGCCCCTCTAGATCTAGGCTGGTGGGATTCTGTCGGCAGATAGACCTTCTGTCTTGCTGCTAAGAGCTGAGGCAGTCTTCCATACAGATCTCAGGTGGTTTGGGAAAATTCTAGCAGGTATTTCCTGAAGCCAGGGCTTTAGGCCCTGCTGTGACATTGGGAAATCATATTACCTTGGTTACCCAGGCTCGAGTTCATGCGTTGCTGTAAGGCTTTGTCCTCCTATCAGATATTGACAGATGAGACTGTCCTTGGAAGATGGATTTCCACAGCTGCCTACAAAATCCCAGGTCCCATAGACCTTGGTAGCTGTGTGGCTCTCTCAAAGAATCCCACATCACTCTTTTTCAAAATCTTAGTTTATTCCGCTGTGAAGTGGGGGTGTGGTATTGCATGGTAAGGTATGGGATGACGAGCACTCAGGAACTGGGGTGGGGATGAAAGCGGAAGGGAGAGCGTTAGTCACTCGGAGAAGGGGGCAGCAGAGGATGAGATGGTTGAATGGCATCAATGGACATGAGTCTGAGAAAACTCTGGGAGGTGGTGAAGGACAAGAAAGCCTGGCAAGCTGCAGTTCATGGGGCTGCAAAGAGTCAGACATGACTTAGCAACTGAACAGCAAATCATTGCTTAAGTCCCAGAACAGCCCAATGAGGTGAAAGCCCATGTTTGGATGAAATGGACACAAAAAGCGATGGACTGAACTGCCCTGGGCCACATGGTCAGTGCACTCCAGAGACAAAGAGCCAACGGGATGTCTGCGTGCCTGTCTGTCTCTCCACATAGATAAATAAATAAATAAATAAACAAACAAACAGAGAGAGAGAGCAGAGACAGAGAGAGACAGGGAGATTTATTACAGAAACTGGCTTCCTGTCTATGGACACTGAGAAGTCCCTTTATAACAGGAGGAAAGGGTCAGGGCACAATATATATATATTTTTTTTTTTTGATGGGTCTAATTTTTTTTTTTTTTTTGGCCACTTCTATTGGTCTTTCATTTATTTATCTTTGTTCTTTAGCCTGTGTGGGCCCCCCATCGCAGTGGCCTCTCTCGCTGCAGAGCACCGGCTCTGGGTACATGCGCTCCAGAGCTCCGGCTTGGTAGTTGGACACATCGGTCCAACTGCTTCATGGCATTTGGGATCTTCCCAGGCCAGGGATTGAACCAGCGCTACTTGCACTGCAAGGCCATATCCTTATCCACTGGACCACCAGGGAAGCCCAGGGCACAATTTTTGAAAGAATGACATAACCCAAGGACACAGCATAAACTTACTAGAATCAAACGGGTCCAAGATGGCAGACTAGACATTGGTCCTCAATCAGCAAGCTAATTAACACACCCAGAGGCACCATGACAGTTGTGCCCCTTCCCCCAAATAGTTGGAATAATCCTCCCACTCATTAACATATGAAATTACCAAGCCCATAAAAACTAAGCACGTCATATTTCAGAGCAACTACTGTTGCCCTTTGCAATGGCCCACGCTCTGTCTGTGGAGTGTGCTTTTCTCTGAATCTGAATAAATCCAATTCTTACCTATCACTTTGTCTTTCACTGAATTCTTTTCTGTGATGAGACACTAAGAACCTGAGTTCCAATAGGTCCTGAAACCAGGTATCATGGGTTTTGGCCAGGTGTGAGTCTTGACCATGTGGGTTCAAGTCCCAATCTGAGGAAAATGGTTTCACTTTGATCCGCCATCTGCAAGCTGGGGAACCAGGAGAGCAGGACAGGAAACTCAGTTGGAGTCCAAAGGCCAGAGAAGCAGGAACATCAGGGTCTGAGGGCAGGAGAGGACAGATGTCTCAGCTCAGACCCAGAGCAAATCCTCCCTTCCTTCGGCTTTCTGTTCTACTCAGACCCTCAGGGGATCGTGAGAGGCCTTTGCATAGTGGCACTGTGGGCATGGGACCATGAAAAGGCACACAATCCGTGGCCTCCTCACCTCCGAGCCCAGGCCCTGGCACTTAGCTGATGTTTCATCAATGTATGTCAGGATGGCATGAGGGAGAATCCGGCTAACAGATGGAGGTGGGAGTCTGACTGACGGAAATGCCACAGCCCGACAGTTCCGTTGTGTTTTCTGGAGACACTGGTCAGGACAGAAGGAAAGGGAGATGCCCAATGGCAGCCCCCAGTTGTCTTCTGGACACACGATGCGCACAGGGGAAGTGGCCAGTGTTCGTGGCATGGTGCCTGCCCGCCAGCCTGCAGCTGACTGGTGGCCTGAGGACCATAGGGGCATCCACAGGAGAGGGCAAACCAGGGCCGAGGAGAGCAAGGCTGTGATCAGGGATGCTGCCAGGCTATGTGTCCGAGCGTCACATGTGTCCTGCTGCAAAGTTGGAGGGCTATCTGCTTTATGGATGAGCTAATGGACTCAGCGAGGTTGACCGAATTACCCCAGGCCACACAGCTGGGCTGTGGCAGGGTGGATGAACCTCTGGGTCCTGGTTCTCTCAAGAGGCACCATGACAGTTGTGCCCCTTCCCCCAAATAGTTGGAATAATCCTCCCACTCATTAACATATGAAATTACCAAGCCCATAAAAACTAAGCACGTCATATTTCAGAGCAACTACTGTTGCCCTTTGCAATGGCCCACGCTCTGTCTGTGGAGTGTGCTTTTCTCTGAATCTGAATAAATCCAATTCTTACCTATCACTTTGTCTTTCACTGAATTCTTTTCTGTGATGAGACACTAAGAACCTGAGTTCCAATAGGTCCTGAAACCAGGTATCATGGGTTTTGGCCAGGTGTGAGTCTTGACCATGTGGGTTCAAGTCCCAATCTGAGGAAAATGGTTTCACTTTGATCCGCCATCTGCAAGCTGGGGAACCAGGAGAGCAGGACAGGAAACTCAGTTGGAGTCCAAAGGCCAGAGAAGCAGGAACATCAGGGTCTGAGGGCAGGAGAGGACAGATGTCTCAGCTCAGACCCAGAGCAAATCCTCCCTTCCTTCGGCTTTCTGTTCTACTCAGACCCTCAGGGGATCGTGAGAGGCCTTTGCATAGTGGCACTGTGGGCATGGGACCATGAAAAGGCACACAATCCGTGGCCTCCTCACCTCCGAGCCCAGGCCCTGGCACTTAGCTGATGTTTCATCAATGTATGTCAGGATGGCATGAGGGAGAATCCGGCTAACAGATGGAGGTGGGAGTCTGACTGACGGAAATGCCACAGCCCGACAGTTCCGTTGTGTTTTCTGGAGACACTGGTCAGGACAGAAGGAAAGGGAGATGCCCAATGGCAGCCCCCAGTTGTCTTCTGGACACACGATGCGCACAGGGGAAGTGGCCAGTGTTCGTGGCATGGTGCCTGCCCGCCAGCCTGCAGCTGACTGGTGGCCTGAGGACCATAGGGGCATCCACAGGAGAGGGCAAACCAGGGCCGAGGAGAGCAAGGCTGTGATCAGGGGATGCTGCCAGGCTATGTGTCCGAGCCGTCACATGTGTCCTGCTGCAAAGTTGGAGGGCTATCTGCTTTATGGATGAGCTAATGGACTCAGAGAGGTTGACCGAATTACCCCAGGTCACACAGCTGGGATGTGGCAGGGTGGATGAACCTCTGGGTCCTGGTTCTCTCAAGCTTGTCTTGCTACCTCCCGTCAATCTATGAGAAGGCTTCCCGATGCCCCAAGGACAGGGCTTCCAGCCTCCACACCATTGCTCATGTGGTTCCCTCCCTGCCAGCCCTGTCCTGCTCTGGAGACCTGCTAAGGCGCCTTGGCCTCCCTGATCTGGCATCTCAGCTGGGAGCACTCCTTGGTCACACATTGTTGTGGGAGCACGAGGTATACACCCCTTGCAGACTCCCCTGGGAACCCCACTGAGCACTCTCTGGGGCCAGGCTCTGTGATTCCAGCCTCTTTTGCCCTCAAGAGCACCCAGCACAGGGAGCCCTGTGATAACTTTAACAGTTAAGTTTGCACAAGGAGATCTGGGACCCAGAGGAGGGGCCTCGTTCACCCTTGACTGGTGAAGGACTTGCGGCCAGAGGCCAGGAGGGCTTCCTGCAGGAGGTGGTAACCGGGCCTGACCCTGAGGAGTGAGGAGGATGTTGAAACGGGGGTTGGGAGCTCTGTTGCATGTGGAATTATGGTGGTAGCTGTGCCCAGGGCCATGAGGGTCTCATTCAGTTGTGGAACTGAAGTTGAGTGGGACTGAATCACTGCACATGGTGGCTGCAGCCATGAAATTGAAAGACGCTTGCTCCTTCGAAAAAAAGCTACGACAAGCCTAGACAGCGTATTCAAAAGCAGAGACATCACTTTGTCAACAAAAGTCTATATAGTCAAAGCTATGGTTTTCCCAGCAGTCGTGTCCGGATGTGAGAGTTGGACCATAAAGAAGGCTGAGTGCAGAAGAATTGATGCCTTGAACTGTGGTGTTGGGGAAGACAACTGAGTCCCTTGGACTGCAAAGAGATCAAGTCAGTCAATGGTAAAGAAAATCAATCCTGCATATTCATTGGAAGGACTGATGCTGAAGCTGAAGCTCCAATACTTTGGCCACCTGATGCTAAAAGACAACTCATTGGAAAAATGCCTGATGTTGGAAAAAAATAGAAGGCAGAAGGAGAAGGGGACGATAGAGGACGAGATGGTTCGATGACATCACTGAGCCAATGGACATGGGTTTGAGCAGCTCCAGGAAATGGTGAAGGACAGGGAGGCCTGGCGTGCTGCAGTCCTTGGGGTCGTAGAGAGTTGGACACGACTGAGTAAATGAACTGGACTGAAGCACTGGTATTTTAAAAAAGCTCACTGATTTGGGTGGGTTGAGAGACACTACCTTAAAAGTGAGGAGCGAGGCAGAGGACTTTATTTCAAGGCATGCGGGCATGCTAAGTCGCTTCAGTCGTGTCCAACTCTTTGGGAGCCTGTGGACTGTAGTCCGCCAGGCTCCCCTGTCCAAGGGATTCTCCAGGCAAGGACACTGGAGTGGATTGCCGTGCTCTCCTCCAGGGGATCTACCCAGGGATCAAACCCAGGTCTTTTGTGTCTCCCGCGTTGTCAGGCGGGTTCTTTGCCACTAGTGCCACCAGGGAAGCACAGAGTCCAACTCAAAGCAGCACAGACCCTGGTTGCCCGCAGGCAAACAGGGTGGGGCCGCTGGAGGCGGAGGGTGGGAGGAGGGGGGGCCAGGCTGGGAAGGCTGTGGACTTGACCCCGAAGTGTTAGGTGGAGGGGGACACTGACCTTAGCCTGAGAGATGCTGAACACTGGAGCCTGGGGGCCATGAGGGTCTCATTCAGTTGTGGAACTGAAGTTGAGTGGGACTGAATCACTGCACATGGTGGCTGCAGCCATGAAATTGAAAGACGCTTGCTCCTTCGAAAAAAAGCTACGACAAGCCTAGACAGCGTATTCAAAAGCAGAGACATCACTTTGTCAACAAAAGTCTATATAGTCAAAGCTATGGTTTTCCCAGCAGTCGTGTCCGGATGTGAGAGTTGGACCATAAAGAAGGCTGAGTGCAGAAGAATTGATGCCTTGAACTGTGGTGTTGGGGAAGACAACTGAGTCCCTTGGACTGCAAAGAGATCAAGTCAGTCAATGGTAAAGAAAATCAATCCTGCATATTCATTGGAAGGACTGATGCTGAAGCTGAAGCTCCAATACTTTGGCCACCTGATGCTAAAAGACAACTCATTGGAAAAATGCCTGATGTTGGAAAAAAATAGAAGGCAGAAGGAGAAGGGGACGATAGAGGACGAGATGGTTCGATGACATCACTGAGCCAATGGACATGGGTTTGAGCAGCTCCAGGAAATGGTGAAGGACAGGGAGGCCTGGCGTGCTGCAGTCCTTGGGGTCGTAGAGAGTTGGACACGACTGAGTAAATGAACTGGACTGAAGCACTGGTATTTTAAAAAAGCTCACTGATTTGGGTGGGTTGAGAGACACTACCTTAAAAGTGAGGAGCGAGGCAGAGGACTTTATTTCAAGGCATGCGGGCATGCTAAGTCGCTTCAGTCGTGTCCAACTCTTTGGGAGCCTGTGGACTGTAGTCCGCCAGGCTCCCCTGTCCAAGGGATTCTCCAGGCAAGGACACTGGAGTGGATTGCCGTGCTCTCCTCCAGGGGATCTACCCAGGGATCAAACCCAGGTCTTTTGTGTCTCCCGCGTTGTCAGGCGGGTTCTTTGCCACTAGTGCCACCAGGGAAGCACAGAGTCCAACTCAAAGCAGCACAGACCCTGGTTGCCCCGCAGGCAAACAGGGTGGGGCCGCTGGAGGCGGAGGGTGGGAGGAGGAGGGGCCAGGCTGGGAAGGCTGTGGACTTGACCCCGAAGTGTTAGGTGGAGGGGGACACTGACCTTAGCCTGAGAGATGCTGAACACTGGAGCCTGGGGGGCCGGGGAGCCAGGAGCTAAGGGACAAGTCCAGGGTTCAGGCCTGAGCAGCCGGGAGGGGCGGGTGGAGCCGCCAGGAGGTCCTGGGGACAGAATGAACGGGGCTTGAACTCTCTTTGGCCCCCCACCATCGGGTGCATTTCTGGGCGCACCCTAAGGCCAAGGTTACCTGGGATTTCACTCCGGTTTGTATGTAAACTCAGTGCAGTATAATTGCGAGGGTTGGGCGGCATCCCGCCCGCCCCTCTCAGTTGCCCTGTCTCCAGAAACAGCCGCATCGGAAGCTGTGGCCATTTGATGTATCATTAAATATACCTTCTCGCACTTGGCACATAAACCCTGCTAAAGTTTCACCTTTTAACAAAATAAATGACTCAATTAACAAGATGAAAAACAGCAGTGTGGTGGCAGGCCCACTTGGTGGCCCGGAAAAAAAAGCCTGGAGAAGAATTATCCCAGCTGGAAGTTAATGTGGGCAGAGGCCCTGTGCTCTGTGGGCAGCTGCTGACTGCCAGCCTGCCAGCCTGGGGTGGACGGGGCCTACTGACCGCTGCTGCAGCGGGGGTCATCCACATTCTGGGCCAGGGCCGGGAGGGGGCGGTGGGCTCCAGGGGAGCTCCCTGAGCGGAGCCAGGCGCTAAGGAGTCAGGCGGGGCTCAGTACGCGAGGGGAGTCGGTGTGTGTGCGCATACATATTGGCATGCTGGCTTTGGTGTGCCCCAGCACCGACGAAGTGGTCACACTTTAATGATGAGACACCCCCAGGCCGAGCTCTGAGCTAACTCTCTCTGTTTTATCTCTAAAGCTTGGAGGGTGACCGAAGAGGCATGACGCTGGGTTCTGGGCTCAGACTCTGTGTAACTTTGGAGCAACAGCTCACCCGTCTGCCCCGTATCCTCTGGTTGGACCAGCACAGGCGTCTTGCTGGGGAAGCAAGGGCCTGTGAACAGGCCTACAGATCTGGCTGAGAAAATAAAACCGTGCATTTGTTTTCACTAACCTTGAATGGAACCTCTCAGTTTGGAAGGGGCCGGCGAGAAGCCTGTAGCACCTGTGACTTTGTTGCCAACAGGAATCCCAGGCGTTTTCCTTTTCCACGGCCTTTGTTGCAGGCATCCTAAATGCCATCGACGCTCCTCGCTACCCTGAAATTATGGTGGTTATTAGGTCCTCTGGTCGGGCTTGTTATTTAATGCATTAATAAGGAAGCACAGGCAGGCCTAGATCACAAATCTGTTTTTAATACTTGATAATTTTCAAAATAATGGGCTTCCTTTGTTATCACCCATATTTTATTTTATACAGGTAGAACTGTATTCCTAGAGGGGGTGCCAGGCATCTGTAGCTTGTCAGGAGGATCCATGGCTAAGGTCCCCTGGGATTTCCATGGGCCCCTCACATGCCAATGCCCTCTGAGAGCCAGGGCAGTCATCACAGCGGCAGGACTGTGGTTACAGCGTGCTGGGCGCCAGGGCCACTGTTCTTTTATTTTAGTTGACGTATACTTGATTTACAACATTCTGTTAGTTGCAGGGGTGCCGCACAGTGATTCAGTTACATACATATATGTGTGTGAATATAATATATATTATTATAATATAATACATGTGTATGAATATATATATATTATATTGTTTATATTTTATACAAAATAATCTTATATATTCTTTTTCTTTCTATTTATTCTTTTTCAGATTCTTTTCCCTTATAGATTATTATAGCCTATTGAATAGAGTTCCCTGTGCTGTCCAGTACGTCCTTGTTGCTTGGCTATTTTACACATAGCGGTGTGTGTATGTTAATTCCAGTCTCCAAAATTGTCCTTCCCCCAGTCATGTTTCCAACTGAGGTAAAATTGTGCATTTAAGATCTTCAAGGTCTTGAGTGTCCAGGCTGATGAATTTTGGTAAATGTGTGCATTCCTGTAAACAAGACTCCAATTTATGATGAGGCCATTGCTGTACTCCATAAAACCCCCTCTGGCCCCTTGTTGACTTACCCCCTCCTAGCCTGAGGTCACTGCTAATCTGTGCTTATTCACCATAGATGAGGTTTGCTTCTTCTAGAACTTCAGACTGATGGATTCATTCTGTTTGCTCTGCTGCCTCTCATTTCTTTCACTTCCCGCACCCCTGGAGGCGCACCCCTACTGTTTCAAGTATCTGTTCCTTTGTATGGTTGAACAGGATCCGTATAAATTGTATATAGTCTTTGATGAGTTATTCTCCAGTTTCTTCATTCACTCGCTCACTGTTAAATATTTGAGTTGTATACATATATACCACTCTGTACATCCTTCCACCCCATGGCTGCCTAGATCAGTAAATAAAATCAAAATAACACTGTTGAAACCCTATGGAGGCGGAGACCCACTCTCCCAACCTGTGCCCACCTCACCCCATTCTTGTAATAGCATTTGTGTGTACTAATGCCCCAAAATTAAATGTTTAAACTGTTTAATTTTTGAAAGCACTTGCTATATACTTGCTCTGTATTATCATAAAGCATTTTCAGGAAAAAAAATAGTGCATGAAAATCATTTGGGTATATACCAAGGAGCAGAATTGCTGGGTCAGGTGATAAATGTCTATTCATCTTAATAAGAAAGGGCTGAACTATTTTGCAAAATAGCTGTGCCATTTTGCATTCCCTCCAAGTGTGTGAAAGTTCCATTGTTTTCACAGTCTTGCCGATGTTTGGTATTGTTAGGCCTTGTTTTACAGATGAGCAAACCAAGGCTGGCCCTTCAGGTAGCATGTGAGTAGGCAGTGAAAGAAGACACTGCATGTTCAGAGCTCGTGGGAGCACAGCTGGGGAAGGTCACCCTCAGAGCTTGGAGGGAGCTCTTGAGCCGGTGCCCTTGAGCAAGCTACAGGAGGAGGGAGAGCTGAGCCGCAGTGACAAGCTGGGCGCTCGTCCCCGAACGAGCTGAGCGTGGAGCAGGTGTGGGAGGATGGAGGTGGGCTCCAGATGGTTCCAGGAAGAGCGCCTCGTCCTAGTGAAAAGGTGGGAGGATCCCGGGGCTGGGGAGGCTGGAAAATAGAGACAGACATCGGATTCCAAACATCAGCTTGACCTGAGCCCTCTTTAGTGCCAAGGGAGATGAGATAAGAATAATAAAGGAAGATTCCAGTTTGACTCCTTCTCAATGGGAGACAGCTCTGAGACTGGCTCACAGCTTTTTCTAATGTGTATATGTGTGTGTGTGTGTATGTGCGTGCGTGCGTGTGTGTGTGTATTTGTTTGTTTGTTTATATTTTGGCTGTGCTAGGTCTTTGTTTCTGTGCAGGCTTTTCCCAAGTTGTGGCAAGCTCAGAGAACTCTTTAGTTGCGGTGCTCAGGCTTCTCATTGCAGTGGCTTCTCTGTTACAGAGCTTGAACCCTAGGAATGCGGCCTCTGTAGTGGTGGCTCATGGACTCAGTAACTGCAGCTCAAGGGCTCTAGAACACAGTCTCTTTAGTTGGAGTGCATGGGTTTAGTTGCTCCCCATCATGTGGGATGGTCCTGGACCAGGGATTGAACCTGTGTCTCATGCAATGTGGTAGGCAGATTCTTTACCACTGAGTCACTAGGGGAAACCTTAGACCACAGCTTTTAAGGTAAAGTGACATTATATTTTATCCTTTATTTTTTAAATGAGTAGTACTCTTACAGCTGTTTATTTTCTGTGACTTCCAAAGAACTGTATCATCACGTGTATGTGAAAATGTTAGTTGGGAATTTCTCTGGTGGTCCGGTGGCTAAGACTCCAGGCTCCAATGCAGGGGACCTGGGTTCGATCCCTGGTCAGGGAGCTAGATCCTACCTACTGCAGCTAAGACCCAGCATAAATAAATAAGTATATACATATAAAGAAAGTGTTAGTTGCTCAGTCCTGTCTAGGCTCCTCTATCCATGGGATTCTCCAAGCCAGAATACTGGAGTGGGTTGTTATTTCCTTCTCCAGGAGATCATCCCAATCCAGGGACTAATCCAGGGCGAACCTGGGCTCTGCATCAGGCAGATTCTTTGCCATCTGAGGGAGCAGGTGTGGGAGGATGGAGGTGGGCTCCAGATGGTTCCAGGAAGAGCGCCTCGTCCTAGTGAAAAGGTGGGAGGATCCCGGGGCTGGGGAGGCTGGAAAATAGAGACAGACATCGGATTCCAAACATCAGCTTGACCTGAGCCCTCTTTAGTGCCAAGGGAGATGAGATAAGAATAATAAAGGAAGATTCCAGTTTGACTCCTTCTCAATGGGAGACAGCTCTGAGACTGGCTCACAGCTTTTTCTAATGTGTATATGTGTGTGTGTGTGTATGTGCGTGCGTGCGTGTGTGTGTGTGTGTGTATTTGTTTGTTTGTTTATATTTTGGCTGTGCTAGGTCTTTGTTTCTGTGCAGGCTTTTCCCAAGTTGTGGCAAGCTCAGAGAACTCTTTAGTTGCGGTGCTCAGGCTTCTCATTGCAGTGGCTTCTCTGTTACAGAGCTTGAACCCTAGGAATGCGGCCTCTGTAGTGGTGGCTCATGGACTCAGTAACTGCAGCTCAAGGGCTCTAGAACACAGTCTCTTTAGTTGGAGTGCATGGGTTTAGTTGCTCCCCATCATGTGGGATGGTCCTGGACCAGGGATTGAACCTGTGTCTCATGCAATGTGGTAGGCAGATTCTTTACCACTGAGTCACTAGGGAAGCCTTAGACCACAGCTTTTAAGGTAAAGTGACATTATATTTTATCCTTTATTTTTTAAATGAGTAGTACTCTTACAGCTGTTTATTTTCTGTGACTTCCAAAGAACTGTATCATCACGTGTATGTGAAAATGTTAGTTGGGAATTTCTCTGGTGGTCCGGTGGCTAAGACTCCAGGCTCCAATGCAGGGGACCTGGGTTCGATCCCTGGTCAGGGAGCTAGATCCTACCTACTGCAGCTAAGACCCAGCATAAATAAATAAGTATATACATATAAAGAAAGTGTTAGTTGCTCAGTCCTGTCTAGGCTCCTCTATCCATGGGATTCTCCAAGCCAGAATACTGGAGTGGGTTGTTATTTCCTTCTCCAGGAGATCATCCCAATCCAGGGACTGAACCTGGGTCTCCTGCATTGCAGGCAGATTCTTTGCCATCTGAGCCATAAGGGAAGTCCATATATTATAAATATATTTCAAAATCCTGAGTCTTTTATATCTTTTTCACAGACTATTTTTTGCACGAATATATCATATATTACTTATATCTGATTTGCAATTGTTTAACAATGTTTTGCTGTAATTAATAACACCCCATGAAACATTCTTGTAGATAAGTCTTTTACTACTTTACCGATTCCTTAGGAGACATTTCTTGAGAGAGTAGGTAATCTGACTTTTCAGCATGTTGATACAGACTGGTAAATTCACTTCTGAAAGGGAAGGACCAAATTAGGCTTTCATTAAGAGTTTTTCGAAAAACTATGACTAACATAGCGTATTAAAAAGCAGAGACATCACTTTGCCAACAAAAGTTCATATAGTCAAAGCTATGGTTTTCCAGTGGTCATATACAGATTTGAGAGTTGGACCGTAAAGAAAGTGAGTGACCAAGAACTGATGCTTTCAAACTGTGGTACTGGAGAAGGCTCTTGAGAGTCCCTCAAACTGCAAGATGATCAAACCAGTCAGGCCTAAAGGAAATCAGCCCTCAATATTCATTAGAAGGACTGATACTGAAGCTGAAGCTTTAATACTTTGGTCACCTGATGCAAATAGCTGATGAATTGGGAAAGACCCTGATGCTGGGAAGGATTGAGGGCAGGAGGAGAAGGGGTGACAGAAGATGAGGTGGTTGGATAGGATCACTGAATCAATAGAGATGAGTTTGAACAAACTCTAGAAGATGGTGAAGGACAGGGAAGCCAGGGGTGCTACTTTCCACACTAAGAACTTTTGGTGTAAATTTTTCTCTGGTGGTCCGGTGGCTAAGACTCCAGGCTCCAATGCAGGGGACCTGGGTTCGATCCCTGGTCAGGGAGCTAGATCCTACCTACTGCAGCTAAGACCCAGCATAAATAAATAAGTATATACATATAAAGAAAGTGTTAGTTGCTCAGTCCTGTCTAGGCTCCTCTATCCATGGGATTCTCCAAGCCAGAATACTGGAGTGGGTTGTTATTTCCTTCTCCAGGAGATCATCCCAATCCAGGGACTGAACCTGGGTCTCCTGCATTGCAGGCAGATTCTTTGCCATCTGAGCCATAAGGGAAGTCCATATATTATAAATATATTTCAAAATCCTGAGTCTTTTATATCTTTTTCACAGACTATTTTTTGCACGAATATATCATATATTACTTATATCTGATTTGCAATTGTTTAACAATGTTTTGCTGTAATTAATAACACCCCATGAAACATTCTTGTAGATAAGTCTTTTACTACTTTACCGATTCCTTAGGAGACATTTCTTGAGAGAGTAGGTAATCTGACTTTTCAGCATGTTGATACAGACTGGTAAATTCACTTCTGAAAGGGAAGGACCAAATTAGGCTTTCATTAAGAGTTTTTCGAAAAACTATGACTAACATAGCGTATTAAAAAGCAGAGACATCACTTTGCCAACAAAAGTTCATATAGTCAAAGCTATGGTTTTTCCAGTGGTCATATACAGATTTGAGAGTTGGACCGTAAAGAAAGTGAGTGACCAAGAACTGATGCTTTCAAACTGTGGTACTGGAGAAGGCTCTTGAGAGTCCCTCAGACTGCAAGATGATCAAACCAGTCAGGCCTAAAGGAAATCAGCCCTCAATATTCATTAGAAGGACTGATACTGAAGCTGAAGCTTTAATACTTTGGTCACCTGATGCAAATAGCTGATGAATTGGGAAAGACCCTGATGCTGGGAAGGATTGAGGGCAGGAGGAGAAGGGGTGACAGAAGATGAGGTGGTTGGATAGGATCACTGAATCAATAGAGATGAGTTTGAACAAACTCTAGAAGATGGTGAAGGACAGGGAAGCCAGGGGTGCTACAGTCCATGGGGTTGCAAACAGTCAGATAAGACTTAGTAACTAAATAACAATGAAGTTTACTATTCATTGGCTATTGTTATAATCATTTTTTTTTAAATAATTGCTTAGTTTTTAAGGAAAAAAGAGAATGTTACTGTTTCACTTGCATTTTTTTTGATTGATGAAGCTATCCAGCTTTCAATAATCTTGGAGCTTGTGTCTCTGCTTTCTAGGGGAGTTCCTCTCTCATCTCCAGGTCCAGTTTGGTTGCAGGAACTCTACCTTGCTCTGTGCCTGTCCTGATGGTCTGGTTCCAGCCCCCTGGTCAGGCTCAAGTCCCTGGACACTGACCACGGACACACAGGAGGAAAAAGCCATGGAGCTATAGCCTTCAGGAGGGCATGGCCATGACTCACAGGTGGGGCCAGGTGTTTTGATGTCCTTTGTTCTAGCTTCCTGACCCATGACCGGGCTGTTGTTGATAAGAGCAGGCTGTTGATGGGCTTAGCACTGCATCTAAGGAGCCAGGAGCTCCTTACCTCCCAGGGCCAGAGGTTGCCCTTCAGGTCAGTCTATCCGCTGGGAGCTTTGAGGCTGTGACATCACAAACACTCCCTGAATGTTTAGGGCTCCCCAAGTGGTAAAACACCCCCCCTGCCAATGCAGGAGGCAAAAGACACGGGTTCGATCCCTGAGTTGAGAAGATCCACTGGAAAGGGAAATAGCAACCAACTCCAAGATTCTTGCTGGAAAATTCCACAGACAGAGGAGCCTGGTGGGCTACAGTCTACAGGGCTACAAAGAGTCGGACATGACTGAGCACACACACGCACACACACACACACACACACCACATTGACTATTTCCCTGAAAGTAGAGACGGAGTTGAAGAAGTTGGATGCAGATGGTGTCTTTGGGAGGTGGGCCCAGGAAGCAGTGGAGTAGTCTGGTGAGTGAGGTGGGAGACGGGAAAGGTCCATAAAGGGACTTACTGAGCTGGTTACCATGCGGGCTGCTGGGCTCCTCCCCAGGGTCTCTGTGGGAAGGCCGTGGACCTGCCTTGGAATTATCCCTGAATTGATGAGGGTTTGAATTCCTGACCTCATGACAGATTATCATCTTTGGGGGAGGGCATGTTACACTCTGTGGTCTGGGCTGCACCTGCTTCTGGCAAAGCTATCTCTTATGGCTCCGGGCAGGCCTTGTGGAAGAGAAGCAAAGGCCCCAAGGGGCGAACCCGTGGTGGGAGGTGGGTGGAGTGCTCTGTCAGGGGCTGGAGGGCAGGTGGGTCAGAGTGTGCTCTGCTTGCACTGCCGCCGCTGGAGCAGAGGGCGGGAGGCTCTGAGGGTGGACAGCGTGCACCTGTCTCAGACCCACGGTGGGGTTTTTCCCCCCCGCTCAATGGGTTGAGACGCCGAGGAGGAAAAGCCATGGAGCTATAGCCTTCAGGAGGGCATGGCCATGACTCACAGGTGGGGCCAGGTGTTTTGATGTCCTTTGTTCTAGCTTCCTGACCCATGACCGGGCTGTTGTTGATAAGAGCAGGCTATTGATGGGCTTAGCACTGCATCTAAGGAGCCAGGAGCTCCTTACCTCCCAGGGCCAGAGGTTGCCCTTCAGGTCAGTCTATCCGCTGGGAGCTTTGAGGCTGTGACATCACAAACACTCCCTGAATGTTTAGGGCTCCCCAAGTGGTAAAACACCCCCCCTGCCAATGCAGGAGGCAAAAGACACGGGTTCGATCCCTGAGTTGAGAAGATCCACTGGAAAGGGAAATAGCAACCAACTCCAAGATTCTTGCTGGAAAATTCCACAGACAGAGGAGCCTGGTGGGCTACAGTCTACAGGGCTACAAAGAGTCGGACATGACTGAGCACACACACGCACACACACACACACACACACCACATTGACTATTTTCCTGAAAGTAGAGATGGAGTTGAAGAAGTTGGATGCAGATGGTGTCTTTGGGAGGTGGGCCCAGGAAGCAGTGGAGTAGTCTGGTGAGTGAGGTGGGAGACGGGAAAGGTCCATAAAGGGACTTACTGAGCTGGTTACCATGCGGGCTGCTGGGCTCCTCCCCAGGGTCTCTGTGGGAAGGCCGTGGACCTGCCTTGGAATTATCCCTGAATTGATGAGGGTTTGAATTCCTGACCTCATGACAGATTATCATCTTTGGGGGAGGGCATGTTACACTCTGTGGTCTGGGCTGCACCTGCTTCTGGCAAAGCTATCTCTTATGGCTCCGGGCAGGCCTTGTGGAAGAGAAGCAAAGGCCCCAAGGGGCGAACCGTGGTGGGAGGTGGGTGGAGTGCTCTGTCAGGGGCTGGAGGGCAGGTGGGTCAGAGTGTGCTCTGCTTGCACTGCCGCCGCTGGAGCAGAGGGCGGGAGGCTCTGAGGGTGGACAGCGTGCACCTGTCTCAGACCCACGGTGGGGTCTCTCATCCCTTCTTTCTTCCAACAGCCATCAAAGTGGGCTTGAGACGCCGAGGGAGGAAATGTCGTAGCCACATGTCAGTGGCAGTTGCCTTTCTCAAGTCGAATCCCCATGCAGGCACCCCTGCTATCCTACTAGGGGGTCTCAGGCCACTCCCCTTCACCCATGGCATTACTTGAAGTGGAACAGCAGTGCCAGGGAAGAGGGGAGCCTGGGAAACCTTGTATGTCTATACCTCTCCCCGCTTCCTTGGAGAGTCTCTGTGGACACCCACATAGTAAAGGCCTTGGGAGCTCCTGCAGCAGAAAAGCACTGGGCCCTAGAAGTGACCCAGAGGTCTTACAAATGGGAAGAGGCCCCTGGCCTCCTCATGGGGTCTGAGTCCCGGTGAGCTTCCAGGAAGGGTCTGGGGGAGCCCAGCTGTGCCTCTCCCTGCCGTTCAGGCCACCCAGGCCTTCACTCCACGTACAGGACAGCGGGCTGGGAGGGACCACCGGCTGGTATCTGGAGGCCTTGGTGTGTACCGATGCCAGAGGAGCAGCTCAGGCCATGCTGGCTCTCCATCCCTGACTGGCCTCCTGAGTGCCGGTGGGAAGCCTGCCTGTGTTAGACGCCTTGTCTGGAAGCCTCGTGAGCTGTCTTCTGGGGTTGGTTCCAATTGTGTCTTCCTCTCGGTGGGTGGCAAACATACCATCCTGACTGAGGAGCAGCACTCATGGTGGGCCTGTCCGACTCTCCTGGGGTTCCGAGTCATCCATTGCGTTCCCGGGGCTCTGGCCAGAGGGACTGGCGATTTGCATTTTATAAGGAAGGAACCTCACTTGTTTTTCTCTCCAGATCATTTTCCACCTTTTAAAAAATGTATCTGGTCCAACTGACTGTTCCATAATCTCAGAGGATTAAGTCATAGAAAATCCTGGAGTCAGAAAGAACTGGGTTTGAAACGCTGTTCATGTGATGGCAGGTGGGTCAGAGTGTGCTCTGCTTGCACTGCCGCCGCTGGAGCAGAGGGCGGGAGGCTCTGAGGGTGGACAGCGTGCACCTGTCTCAGACCCACGGTGGGGTCTCTCATCCCTTCTTTCTTCCAACAGCCATCAAAGTGGGCTTGAGACGCCGAGGAGGAAATGTCGTAGCCACATGTCAGTGGCAGTTGCCTTTCTCAAGTCGAATCCCCATGCAGGCACCCCTGCTATCCTACTAGGGGGTCTCAGGCCACTCCCCTTCACCCATGGCATTACTTGAAGTGGAACAGCAGTGCCAGGGAAGAGGGGAGCCTGGGAAACCTTGTATGTCTATACCTCTCCCCGCTTCCTTGGAGAGTCTCTGTGGACACCCACATAGTAAAGGCCTTGGGAGCTCCTGCAGCAGAAAAGCACTGGGCCCTAGAAGTGACCCAGAGGTCTTACAAATGGGAAGAGGCCCCTGGCCTCCTCATGGGGTCTGAGTCCCGGTGAGCTTCCAGGAAGGGTCTGGGGGAGCCCAGCTGTGCCTCTCCCTGCCGTTCAGGCCACCCAGGCCTTCACTCCACGTACAGGACAGCGGGCTGGGAGGGACCACCGGCTGGTATCTGGAGGCCTTGGTGTGTACCGATGCCAGAGGAGCAGCTCAGGCCATGCTGGCTCTCCATCCCTGACTGGCCTCCTGAGTGCCGGTGGGAAGCCTGCCTGTGTTAGACGCCTTGTCTGGAAGCCTCGTGAGCTGTCTTCTGGGGTTGGTTCCAATTGTGTCTTCCTCTCGGTGGGTGGCAAACATACCATCCTGACTGAGGAGCAGCACTCATGGTGGGCCTGTCCGACTCTCCTGGGGTTCCGAGTCATCCATTGCGTTCCCGGGGCTCTGGCCAGAGGGACTGGCGATTTGCATTTTATAAGGAAGGAACCTCACTTGTTTTTCTCTCCAGATCATTTTCCACCTTTTAAAAAATGTATCTGGTCCAAATGACTGTTCCATAATCTCAGAGGATTAAGTCATAGAAAATCCTGGAGTCAGAAAGAACTGGGTTTGAAACCTGTTCTGTCTCTTACATGCTACGATGGGCAAGTCATTTCCCTTCCCAGGCCTGCCGATGCTAAGTAGGGCTGAAATAGCTTCCATTGGAGACTTGTTTGGACCATCAGATGAGACAAGCACAGGAAAAGACTTCGTAGATTAAAAGAATATCTACAGCAGGTAGAGAGCTCCTGGCTGTGTGTGTGTTGGTTGTTTGGTGGTGTGCAGCTCTTTGTGACCCATGGACTGTAGTCCACCAGGCTTCCCTGTCCTTCACTGTCTCCTAGAGTTTGCTCAAAGCCTTGTCCATTGGGTCACAGATGCTATCTAACAATTGCATTCTCCTCCTGCCCTCAATCTTTCCCAGCATCAGTGTCTTTTCTGATGAATCAGTTCTTTACATTATGTGGCCAAAGTACTGGTGCCTCAGCTTCAGCCTTAGTCCTTCCAATGAATATTCAGGATTTATTTCCTTTAGGCTTGATTGGCTTGATCTCCTTGCTGTCCAAGGGACTCTCGAGCATCTTCTCTAGAACAGTAATTCAAAAGCATCAATTCTTGGGCACTCAGCTTTCTTTACGGTCCAACTCTCAAATCTGTACATGACTACTGGAAAAACCATAGCTTTGACTATATGAACTTTTGTTGGCAAAGTGATGTTTCTGCTTTTTTAATACACTGACTATGTTAGTTATAGCTTTCTGTCCGAGGAGCAAGTGTCTTTTAATTTCATGGCCACAGTCACCATCTGCAGTGATTTTGGAGCCCAAGAAAAGAAAATCCGTCATTGTTTCTACCTTTCCCCCTTCTATTTGCCATGAAATGATGGGACCGGATGCCATAATCTTAGTTTTTTGAATGTTGAGTTTTAAGCCAGCTTTTTCACTCTCCTCTTTCATCCTCATCAAGAGGCTCTTTAGTTCCTCTTTGCTTTTTGTCAGTTGAATGATACATCATTTGCATGTCTAAATTACTAGGGTTAATTAACTAGGGTTAATTAACCAGGGAACTCAGGTTCAAAATTAGTTAGAAAATGAGCTGCCCATTGGAAGGTATGTTGTTTACTTAAAAAATGGTGACTCTGCACATTTCATTTAGTCATTCTGCAATTATAAGGCACAAAAGTGTTCAATGCAGTGCTCTGCGTTCTGTTGACATGAAATGATTGAAGATACCATCTTACCATCAGGTGGGGGACAGAGGTGACATATTGATGATAGACAAGTCCCTTTGCCTGAGTGAAGTCTTCAGTTTTATATTACTAAATATATTTTGGTGAGTTGATTTAGACCATGTTTGGAATAAAACTGAGTACAAAACAATTTAGTCCTAGTGTTTGAAACAATTCAACATATGGAAGAAATATGGATTTTAAAACTCCAGTTGTTTGGCACGGTGTCGAGTGTCACGATCCATGGGGTTTCTTCGGCAATTGGAGAGGCTTCGATGCCTTGTCCATTGGGTCACAGATGCTATCTAACAATTGCATTCTCCTCCTGCCCTCAATCTTTCCCAGCATCAGTGTCTTTTCTGATGAATCAGTTCTTTACATTATGTGGCCAAAGTACTGGTGCCTCAGCTTCAGCCTTAGTCCTTCCAATGAATATTCAGGATTTATTTCCTTTAGGCTTGATTGGCTTGATCTCCTTGCTGTCCAAGGGACTCTCGAGCATCTTCTCTAGAACAGTAATTCAAAAGCATCAATTCTTGGGCACTCAGCTTTCTTTACGGTCCAACTCTCAAATCTGTACATGACTACTGGAAAAACCATAGCTTTGACTATATGAACTTTTGTTGGCAAAGTGATGTTTCTGCTTTTTAATACACTGACTATGTTAGTTAAAAGCTTTCTGTCCGAGGAGCAAGTGTCTTTTAATTTCATGGCCACAGTCACCATCTGCAGTGATTTTGGAGCCCAAGAAAAGAAAATCCGTCATTGTTTCTACCTTTCCCCCTTCTATTTGCCATGAAATGATGGGACCGGATGCCATAATCTTAGTTTTTTGAATGTTGAGTTTTAAGCCAGCTTTTTCACTCTCCTCTTTCATCCTCATCAAGAGGCTCTTTAGTTCCTCTTTGCTTTTTGTCAGTTGAATGATACATCATTTGCATGTCTAAATTACTAGGGTTAATTAACTAGGGTTAATTAACCAGGGAACTCAGGTTCAAAATTAGTTAGAAAATGAGCTGCCCATTGGAAGGTATGTTGTTTACTTAAAAAATGGTGACTCTGCACATTTCATTTAGTCATTCTGCAATTATAAGGCACAAAAGTGTTCAATGCAGTGCTCTGCGTTCTGTTGACATGAAATGATTGAAGATACCATCTTACCATCAGGTGGGGGACAGAGGTGACATATTGATGATAGACAAGTCCCTTTGCCTGAGTGAAGTCTTCAGTTTTATATTACTAAATATATTTTGGTGAGTTGATTTAGACCATGTTTGGAATAAAACTGAGTACAAAACAATTTAGTCCTAGTGTTTGAAACAATTCAACATATGGAAGAAATATGGATTTTAAAACTCCAGTTGTTTGGCACGGTGTCGAGAGTGTCACGATCCATGGGGTTTCTTCGGCAATGGAGGGCTTGATGCCTTGTCGGTGCCCTAGGGCTTCTAGGCCTTAGGTCGGATGGCTCAGCCATTAGATATAACCAAGCCCAGGGCCCAGCTTCATGGGCGGGTGACTTGGGCAGTCACAGAGCCTTACACTCCAAAGGGCCTTGTGCTTTCTTTTTTTTTTCTTTTAATCTTATGGGGGTCGGTTGGGGGAGGGAGGGGAGCGGGTGGGCCACTTCTATTGGTCTTTCATTTATCTATTTTCATCCATCTGTGTTCTTTGGCCCATGTGGGCCTCCCATCGCAGTAGCCTCTGTTGTCTCAGAGCACCGGCTCTGGGCGTATGCACTCCAGAGCTCTGGCTTGGTAATTGGACACATTGGTCCAGCTGCTCCACAGCACGTGGGATCTTCCCAGGCCAGGGCTCGAACCGCGCCTTGCATTGCAAGGCGGTGTCCTTACCCACTGGACCACCAGGGGAAGCCCAGCCTTGTGCTTTCTTGAACACTCTGCTCTGGCTAATTCCAAATCGTTTTATCTTTGAACCTGCATTCTGCATGTGGCATCCAGTGAGACAAGGGAGCTTGTGAGGGGCAGAGGGAATACCTATCTTATGTGTGTCCCCATTCTCTGCTCTGTTCAGAATGCCCTGTGAGCCCAGAACATGAGTGGACTCATGACCTTGTCTAAGCAAGTACAAAGGTGGGCATGGAATGCAAGCTTCTGGCCTCCATGGTGCTCTGGTATAAAGGGTTCTAAGCAAGTTACAAAGGTGGATTATTGGTCATTCTGCATAAGGCACAAAAGTGTTCAATGCAGTGCTCTGCGTTCTGTTGACATGAAATGATTGAAGATACCATCTTACCATCAGGTGGGGGACAGAGGTGACATATTGATGATAGACAAGTCCCTTTGCCTGAGTGAAGTCTTCAGTTTTATATTACTAAATATATTTTGGTGAGTTGATTTAGACCATGTTTGGAATAAAACTGAGTACAAAACAATTTAGTCCTAGTGTTTGAAACAATTCAACATATGGAAGAAATATGGATTTTAAAACTCCAGTTGTTTGGCACGGTGTCGAGTGTCACGATCCATGGGGTTTCTTCGGCAATGGAGGGCTTGATGCCTTGTCGGTGCCCTAGGGCTTCTAGGCCTTAGGTCGGATGGCTCAGCCATTAGATATAACCAAGCCCAGGGCCCAGCTTCATGGGCGGGTGACTTGGGCAGTCACAGAGCCTTACACTCCAAAGGGCCTTGTGCTTTTTTTTTTTTTTCGGGCGGGCCACTTCTATTGGTCTTTCATTTATCTATTTTCATCCATCTGTGTTCTTTGGCCCATGTGGGCCTCCCATCTCTGTAGCCTCTGTTGTCTCAGAGCACCGGCTCTGGGCGTATGCACTCCAGAGCTCTGGCTTGGTAATTGGACACATTGGTCCAGCTGCTCCACAGCACGTGGGATCTTCCCAGGCCAGGGCTCGAACCGGCGCCCCTTGCATTGCAAGGCGGTGTCCTTACCCACTGGACCACCAGGGGAAGCCCAGCCTTGTGCTTTCTTGAACACTCTGCTCTGGCTAATTCCAAATCGTTTTATCTTTGAACCTGCGTTCTGCATGTGGCATCCAGTGAGACAAGGGAGCTTGTGAGGGGCAGAGGGAATACCTATCTTATGTGTGTCCCCATTCTCTGCTCTGTTCAGAATGCCCTGTGAGCCCAGAACATGAGTGGACTCATGACCTTGTCTAAGCAAGTACAAAGGTGGGCATGGAATGCAAGCTTCTGGCCTCCATGGTGCTCTGGTAGAAAGGGTTCATAGGAGAAGATAAACGAAACAGTTGGATTAGTTTCTTCAGTGTTTCCACATATGTGATAAGAGTGAAATGTACATACAGAAAGAAGTTGGAAAATACAAATTGTGTAATTCTGGTATTTTACATGTGAATTAAACGCTCTCATACTTGCATTTGAACCAGAAATTGCACAATATAAAGAAGAATTGTAAAGTTAATGCTAATAATTTTAATTTTTAATTTATCTTGGCAAGATATGAAATACTTAAAGCACCATGTGACAAGTGGAAAGAGATTGTCGAAGAAAGGGCTTATATTTCAGTTCTTCTCAGGGCATGTCTTACCTGCTTTTTGAATAAATTTTTCTGCTTTTACATTTTATACCAGACCCCACATGGTGGCTCAGATGGTAAAGAATCTGCCTGCAAAGCAGAAGACCCAGATTCGATCCTTGGGTTGGGAAGATTCCCTGGAGAAGTGAATGGCCACCCCCTCCAGTATTCTTGCCTGGAGAATTCTGTAGACAAAGGAGCCTGGCGGGCTACAGTCCACGAGGTCGCACAGAGTCGGACACGACTGAGTGACTAACACTTTCGCTTTTCATTGTCCACGAATATATTGGGCCTCAGACCTAGAGCTATTCAGTCACATCCTCGTGGGATAAGGGCTCCAAAGAAGGCTGAACAATGAAGCGCAGTTGGGCTGCTCTACCAAGGTTTCTTGGGCATCAGCAACTGGTGAGAGGATGTCTTCCTTTGAGAAGCTGCCTTTTCTTTTGAGTTATGCATGACCATCTCAGAGGTGCTTCTTCTCATAACGGACTAAGGCCCAGAGAAGTGAAGGGAACTTCCCAAGTTCACACAGCCCATCATTTACAGAGCCTTACCCTGAACCCAGGGATCCTACATATGGGTGACCAAGGTCCTCATTCGATTTTCCCTGCTCCACACTCCAGGTGGGCACTACCCCCTTAGGCCGTGTAATGGGACATTCATTCAACAGACACACGGCGGGTCCCTTCTTGTGTTGGGGTGCACGCCTGGTGCTGGGGTGCAGGAGTATCAGCAGGGACTGTGGACAAGTGGCCATGGGCTTGGTCTCTGGAGACAGTCAGCAATGGTTTCAGATGGCAGCTTCCCCCTCATTAGCCAAGGGATGCTGGCCATATTTACAGAGCATTTGTAGGACGCCTGTCAGGCATGAGGTTGGGGGTGCAGTGGTGAACAAGGTGATATGTTCCCTTTTCTTTTGTAGTTCATAGTCCAGGGAGATAGATATCAGCAAAAAAAACTATAAAATGCTTGCTATGTGTGTGTGTATGTGTGTTAGTCGCTCAGTCATGTCTGACTCTTTGCAATCCCAGGACTGCAGCCTATCAGTCTCCTCTGTCCATGAAATTCTCCACGCAGGAATACTGGAGTGGGCTGCCATGCCCTTCTCCAGGGTATTTTCCTGACCCTGCATCGCAGGCAGATTCTCTGCCGTCTCAGGCCCCAGGAAAGCCCATTTGCTGTCTACCTCCGGGGTAAAGACTATGAAGGGAATGTGAGGGAGGTGGGAGACTCTGGGCCACAGCAAGGTACTTCACTTGTTTAAGCTTACTTTTCGCATCTGCAACAGCAGGGTAGTAATATCCATCTCAGAGGTTTATTGGGAAGATTAAAAGAGAGGTTCTATGTTCTTTTAAAGGGAGTGGTTATTTAGGAAGTGCGTTGTTGGGCTGCTTAACAAATAATAATAATAATAATGCCATTTTCCTTCTCTTTCTGTGGGAAAGAGCAGAAGTGACTAGTGACTTGATTCTGTCCTCAGACCCTTTGCTGAAGCTCTTCTCTAAAATGAATCAGCATAATAACCAAGTGGCCAAACCCACACCCATCTCCCGTGGGCGAGTCCCGCAAGGAAGTGTAGGGTGATTCCCTCCAGGAGACCTCCCAGCCCACCAGGGGCAGGGAAGGTTGTGCTCCTCTCTGGGTCCTATTTCAGATCAGTTGGGTGCTTTTGGCCACATTTCACAGAAAATGTAGCTCAGAGAGGCTTCCACGATGGGGTACTTTGCTGTCATAGTCAAGAACAAGTCCAGAGCGTGTGACCTTCAGGTGCTGGCTTCGGGGAGGCAGGTTGATGCTTTGGGGTCCTCGGAGTCCTGCTGGACATGGGACTGTCATCTGTGGACTGGTAGAAGCCCGTGCTTCTCGTCACCCGGAGACTCTTCCCAGAGCCCCAGGGAGAGGCTCTTACCTCCCGTCTCTGGCCAGCGCCCGGTCACCCCCAGCGGAAGTGCCCCTCTGGCTTAGACCGGTTAAGAGCTCTCCTGCAGCGGGGGTCCCGGGTGGGCTGATGGTCTCCTAGAGCAAAACCAGGGCTTCTTCAGGAAAGCGAGCCGCAGGGCCAGGGACGCTGATGTGCTGCCTCACCTCTCCCTGTGGCTCATGCTCCTTGTTTGTGACACTTCCTGCCTCCTCCCTGGGTGCCTATGGGTCGAGGACAGGGTCTGGGGATCTTCAGGGCTTCCTCACTGCCCAGCTCATCCACTGACGTCTGAGCCAATTAGCTTTTCTTTTCTTTTCTTTTTTTTTAGGGAGTTTAAACAAAAACTCAGATGCCACCAGCATATCATGAATATGGAGACACTGCCATCCGCCGTTGTCTTTTCTCGATTCCTTGGTGATATCTTTTTTTTTTTTTAAACGATAATGCTGACAGCATGCTCACAAACCTACCGTATCCACAGCGAGCAGACAATTGGATTTTGCAACAATAACAGTCGACTCCTGACACATGTTTATGTGCATAGCTTCTTTTGTGGGGGGACATCTCACCTCTGTGGGTGACACTGGCTTTTCCTCATTACCTGGGATTCGCTCCCAGGTTCCATATCCTGGGGGTTTCGCGCTGAAGCCCAAACCAGGACAAAAATCTCTCTTTTTAAACACAAAAGGCCAAACAAACAATTAACACTTTAAACCTACCTGCACTTAGATTCCGCGTTTTCTTTTTCTTCCCCCCTAGTCTGTGATGCTTGTTTTCAAATTCCAAAATGTATTTCCAATCCATCCATGAAACCCAGAGGAACTTTCTCTGGATCGTTAACGATGGAATGTCAACGGGAAGCTGGGCTTGACACCCGGCATAAGAAATGACTCCGGAACTACAGAGAGGAGAAAACAGAACTGGGCCCCCTGAACCCCATAAGAAGTCCAGAGGCGTGTGACCTTCAGGTGTTGGCTTCGGGGAGGCAGGTTGATGCTTTGGGGTCCTCGGAGTCCTACTGGACATGGGACTGTCATCTGTGGGCCGGTAGAAGCCCATGCTTCTCGTCACCCAGAGACTCTTCCCAGAGCCCCAGGGAGAGGCTCTTACCTCCCGTCTCTGACCAGCGCCGGGTCACCCCCAGCGGAAGTGCCCCTCTGGCTTAGACCGGTTAAGAGCTCTCCTGCAGCAGGGGTCCCGGGTGGGCTGATGGTCTCCTAGAGCAAAACCAGGGCTTCTTCAGGAAAGCGAGCCGCAGGGCCAGGGACGCTGATGTGCTGCCTCACCTCTCCCTGTGGCTCATGCTCCTTGTTTGTGACACTTCCTGCCTCCTCCCTGGGTGCCTGTGGGTCGAGGACAGAGTCTGGGGGTCTTCAGGGCTTCCTCACTGCCCAGCTCATCCACTGATGTCTGAGCCGATTAGCTTTTCTTTTCTTTTCTTTTTTTTAGGGAGTTTAAACAAAAACTCAGATGCCACCAGCATATCATGAATATGGAGACACTGCCATCCGCCGTTGTCTTTTCTCGATTCCTTGGTGATACCTTTTTTTTTTTTTTAAACGATAATGCTGACAGCATGCTCACAAACCTACCGTATCCACAGCGAGCAGACAGTTGGATTTTGCAACAATAACAGTCGACTCCTGACACATGTTTATGTGCATAGCTTCTTTTGGGGAGGACATCTCACCTCTGTGGGTGACACTGGCTTTTCCTCATTACCTGGGATTCGCTCCCAGGTTCCATATCCTGGGGGTTTTGCGCTGAAGCCCAAACCAGGACAAAAATCTCTCTTTTTAAACACAAAAGGCCAAACAAACAATTAACACTTTAAACCTACCTGCACTTAGATTCCGCGTTTTCTTTTTCTTCCCCCCTAGTCTGTGATGCTTGTTTTCAAATTCCAAAATGTATTTCCAATCCATCCATGAAACCCAGAGGAACTTTCTCTGGATCGTTAACGATGGAATGTCAACGGGAAGCTGGGCTTGACACCCGGCATAAGAAATGACTCCGGAACTACAGAGAGGAGAAAACAGAACGAATCAAAGGATTCTTGCTCCCTCCCTTCAAAAAGTCACACTTTACTATTCCTCTCTCATTTCCATCAATCACCAGGGCAATACCCCCTAGATCAATGCATTAACTTGTTTGTTTTTTACAATGAAGGGAGACTTCATAGCCTCATCATTCATTCCAGAGTGTGGGGGAGAAAAACAAAAGCCAGCCACCGAAATTTGCATGGTGCTCAATTATACATTAGTGAACATCACTTGGCAATCTGTTCATATCAATTTAATTGGATTTTAATACTGCCTCTGATCTTGTTTTCTAATTAACAGCAGTGCTTGGAAATAAAGCAGAACCATGCACCCAGCAACACCTTTGATCTCAACCATATGGAGCTCTACCAAGCTCTGGAAAAAAAAAACCCCTGCCTCCACAATTGGCCAAGAACATTGAGGGCCCTCAGATGGCCGGATACCGCGTGGGTCGTTGCACCCTCTGACTGGTCCCTATGGCAAAAACAGAAGATTCATTTCTTAAGGTGGAGGCAAATGTGTTCCCAGTCTTGGGCGAAGTTGACGGGTTTTGCAGTTCAGTTTGGGGGACAAATATTGGAAAAAACAGACCTGACCCCATGATTTGCTTTCGAGTGGGGCCTCACCAGCAGGACGGAGAGGGTATGGGGTGGCCTGCCGCAAGACCAGCCTCCCCTTGTCAGATGTGCCTGTAGACCTGCGTGGGGCACTCGTGCGGTTTGCCTTGCAGCCAACACTGGTTGAGGGAGGGGCCTCCTCTTTGCTTCTTTTGTGCCTCTTTTTTTCTCTCTGTTTCCTAAATCCTTAGGTCTTTCACCTTACTGATTTTATCTAGTGGATTGACCTGGAAAGCCTGATCAGAAACTGAGACAAAATGAGGAAAAAAAAGAGTAAGACTGTGGCTAATGAAACAGCTGACTCCAGGGAAGCTGGACAGTGCCAGAGAGCAGGGGCTTGGGGGTGACCAGGGCCAAGGCCTTCATTCGGGTCCTTTGTTCGGCAGTGTGGGGCCCTAGCAGGTAGAGAGGCAGTTGCAGAGGGTGGGTGGGGACGGATGGTAGAGTACTGGCTCTTAGTAAAGATCCCTGTCCTTAGTCACGAGACCTCAGACCTGCCATTTAACCAATCGCAGTCCATAATGTGACCTCGAGCATGTCCCTTAACCTCCCCGTGGTGCCCCTTGCTCATGAACTGGTCTCTAGTTCCGAAATCCTAAATCTTGCCAAAGTCATTTCTTTTGTGGGTTGATAGCAGACTCATTTGGCAGCAGAAGATGACCCGAACTGATGTGACACTTTGTAATCATAATTCATCCTACTTAATTTGGATATTCGTTCATTTTGCTGTAGAAATGGTAACGTTGGAGATGCAGGAGACAGGCCCCAGACTCCGCTGGGATACTGTGTATTACCTTTCTAAAACCCAGAGTATTCTGGATTCTCAACCACTTCGTGCCCCAAGGGTTTAAGATAAAGGACCCTGGACCAGAGCCTGCCCTGGGGATGTGAACCAGTCCACCCAGAGCAGCGATGCTCAGCCAGGATGGGGGCATTACCGCCAAGAGATATAGCCCTGCCTAGAGCCAACTTGTGTGGAGGTGTTATTATTGGCATCGACTAGGAAGGGTTTCCCTGGTGGCTCAGATGGTAAAGAATCTACCTGTGTGAGTTCGATCCCTGGGTCAGCAAGATCCCCTGGAGAAGGCAATGGCAATCCACTTCCGTATTCTTGCCTGGACAATCGAATGGACAGAGGAGCCTGGTGGGCTACAGTCCACGGGTTTGAACAAGAGTCCCACAGGGCTGAGCAGCTAACACTCTCACTTTCTTCTTCCTCAGGAAAAGACCAGGGATTATGCTAAATATCTTCAAAGAACATGATGTTGCTCAGGACAGAATACTCTGGCCCTCTGGGCTTCCCTGGTGGTCCAGTGGGTAAGGACACCGCCTTGCAGTGAAAGGGGCACCAGTTCGATCTCTGGCCTGGGAAGATCCCACGTGCCGCGGAGCGGCTGGACCGATGTGTCCAACGACCGAGCCGGAGCTCTGGAGCGCATGTGCCCAGAGCTGGTGCTCTGCGACAACAGAGGCCACTGTGATGGGAGGCCCACATGGGCCAAAGAACAAAAGATGGATGAAACTGAATAAATGAAAGACCAATAGAAGTGGCCCGCCCGCCCACTGCCTCCCCGCACCAAAAAAAAGAATCCTCCGGCCCTGAATGTCAGCAGTGCCGAGGATTAGAATCCTGCCCCGTAGATGCCAGCTTTCTTCTAGTTTCATGCTCTGTCTCTCTTTCTACATCTAGCAATTGCAGAGAATGGACATGTGCTTTGAAAGGTTTGGGGAAAATGGTATCAGACAGTACAAATGCACTGGATCAACTTTGGCACTCTACAGGAACATGAACGGCCACTGGATTATTCAAAGGATTCAAGTGTGTGTTCTGTAACCTCTTCTTTTAGTGATCACTTACTCACTTTCCTATCTATATACCTTGGGAACCCAGCAAAGTACAAAACACTTGTGAAGAGAAATTCTGGTCTCATTTTTATGGAGCTTACAGTCTAGTTCCTATCCCGTTAGAGCTGACCACTGATAGCTTGGTCTGCAATCTAGGTGTTCTTTAAAGCTATACTTCCTTTGACTTGTTTTAGCCTTTAGACTTCTCACTTACCAAAGAACTCCTACCAATGCATGCACACCTCTTGTTACTAATTAGGGAATCTTCACATGCAAGATAAAACTCTTATTTGTCGTTCATTTGCTCAGTTGTGTTCGACTCTTTGCCACCCCATGGACTGCAGCACAATGGGCTTCCCCGTTCTTCACTGTCTCCTGGAGCTTGCTCAAACTCATGGTCACTGAGCTGGTGATGCCATCCACCTCGCTCATGCTCTTGTCTGGAAATTTAAACTGAGCATGCTGCCTGGCTCCTGCATCCTCTGAGCCTCCCTCCCTGGGACCACTTGACTCTTAGCAGCAGGCATAACCCCGGTGCTGACCTCTAGGACCAGAATTGCCTGGCTGGTGGAGCCTGAGGCAAAAGCTCCACTCTTTTAGCTCAGCATCACCTCTCTATGGGGTTGACCCTACCCCTGCCCTGGCGGACCATTAGCAGCCTTTGGGGTTTGGCATTGTCTCAGGTCCTGTTTGGGAACTGGGTTTATCTGCTGGAGACGATTCCAGGTGACTGGGGTCATCCCAGTTCCTTCATGCTTGGAATGCTAGAAAACGCCCCCAGAAACCAGATCCTGGCTCTACTCAGTGAATGAATGACAGAGTATTCAGACATTGCCCATCTATCCCTGGGCCTCAGCCCCAGGCTGTCACATACCTGCTCCTCTGCTGTGGCATGGGTCACTCTGGCATCCACCTGTCGGTTAAAACTGTCCTTGCTGAGCAAACCGGTGTCTGCCTGCAGGAGCTCCGTCTGACCACACTCTGCGCCATACTGTCTCATATTCATGCTTGTGTCCAGCTGTGCCCACCCCACCTGAGCTGTTTTGGAACCAAATCGTGTCACTTTTGAGTCAAACTTCACTTCCTTAGCACAATGCATCTACATTGTTTCCTGTATCAAGAGGTTTTTTTTCTCTCTCTCTTTTTAATTTTCCAGTAAATGTTCCATTGACTGGATGTCCCATTGAAAGATTCTAGGTTGTTTCTAATTTGGGGATGCTATATATATATTCATATATAGGTTTTTATGGGAAATTAGGTTTTCTTGGTTAAAAATCTCGAGAGGGAATTACTGGTCATATGGCAACCATACGTTTATTTTTATGAGAAACTAAAGAGTTTCTCCAAGAGAAGGCACTTGTTTGCATCTCCACCAGCAACGTGTAGGAACATAGCTGCTTTCCTTCCTGTCAGCACTCGGTGTTTTGTGTTTTTCATTTTAGCCATTCCAAGAGGTGTGTGGTTTGCATTTTCCGATATTGAGCATCTTTTCGTGTGTTTATTTGTCACCCTTGTGTATTCTCTGATGATATTCTTCAGGTCTTTTGTCCATTTGGTTATTGAGTTGTTTTCTCCTTTTGAGTAGTGAGAGGTATTCCTATGTTATGAACACAAGCTTTTTATCAGAGTTGTGATTTGAAAATATTTTCCACAGTCCTTGCCTTATTTTTTGAGTTATTAACAGTATCATGTGAAGAGCATAAATCTTCCTTTGGATTAAATCTGATTTATCCGATGTGTCTTTTAAGATGGTACTCTTGGTATGGTATCACAAAAATCTTTACCTAACTTGAGGTTCCAGAGATTTTCTCACATTTTCTTCTAGAACATAATGTGTCTTTAGTCTTGAATTGGGAAAGGCTTTCTGCATTTATTAATGCCTTTGGCTCCTTTTGTAGTGCTCCTGATCAGCTTACTTTGCCCCACACTCTGCACCAGAAACTGCACCCAAAGTCCCACCTGAGCTGGAACAGAAAAGGACATACCCTTAATCTGATCTTTGCTTTAAGACACCTTATCCAGCTCAGAGGATTTCCTGAACTTTGTCCTCTCCAACGTTCTATTTCTATTTGGGTTTAGAAAGAGTGGTTTTTCCAACCTCACAAGGCCCCATGTTTCTGGATTTTCTCTTTTGCTTGTTAGCTGATTGGTTTTTACTGTTTCCTGAGCTTACCTCTTTCTTTGCAGTCTTTTCTTAGAAAAGATTGTAAAGGTGTATCTGATATACAAAACTTTTATTTATACAGCTCTATCCAGCTGTATCTGATATACATAAATTACTAATGCTGTGTTTTCAACTTTTTCCCTAGAGCCATAAGTTCAATAGGCACAGGTTCTGCCCTCCAAATGATCATAGGCAACAGTTTTAGAAAACAATTACCCCTGCATAACCTAGATGCCCATTTATGCATCCATCCTAATGTATCTGTTTTGTCACATCCCACCTCTTGATTGATACCCTGACATCACCTCCCTTAGAATTTTGAAAGATCTTCAGTGCCCTTCTGTCTAT